>OZ023066.1:33136322-33736322 GCA_963992785.1 Tenthredo livida | reverse complement strand
GCACACTCATTAGTCCAAAGAGCCAAAGCTCTGATTCCACTTAACCCGTTCACTGGCACTAATCCTTTTAACGCCATTTCTTGGATTTCGGTAGGCATGGGTGGGAATATGCAGGTATGAAAAGACCCGGACGGTCGCACGCAGTTCTTGCCGTCGCAAATAGAGCAAACCACCCCTTAGTTCCTCTTATTTCTCCTGAACGCTGCCCCTACCATTGCACTTTCAGGTAAGGACGAGTGACCGTTTTCAGGTAGACCGAGCGGACTTACGGTCGCAATAATTGACACTTAGAGCCAGGCTGGTGCTGAGCGCCCGGTGGTGCCGGGCCCTGGCCTAGCAAAATCCGAAACGTTAAACGCATTTGAGAGATATGCGGGTATACATATTCTGCACCTTTACGGAATCAAACCTACATTGTTAAAAATGGTTGTGAATTTACTACATATTTACTATACAAAAGACTCCCAATTTCACAAATTCGGCAAAGCAATGTGAATTACTATGGATTTCTTTTGAATTTGCGAAAAAATTCTTAATTTTATTAAACTTGATACGAAAAGCACAAAAGTGTATCATAAATTTACTAATTTGTATAGTAATTGCATTGTCCTCGTGAATTTACTAAACAATGTTTGGAATTTGCTGGACATACTTCTAAATGTGCTAAACAAGTGCACGAGATGAATTTCCGAAACTTAATGTGAAATTCATTGAGACATTTTGTTAATTTACTAAACCCCAGGTTTTAGTAGAAATTGATCAAAAACGCATGTCAAGTTCAATAGTTAGTGAAGAAGAAGATATTGCTATGCATTCTATCTGAACTCGAAGTCCAACGTTGAGTTTCACTGAGCTTGATGGCATATGAAGCTATTGTATGATGTGTAGGCTCCGAACAAATAGAAAGTCATTCGAAGAACAATCAATAGGTAGTTTGGCGTAGTGGATATAGGGCGTGCGATTAGTAATATGAGCGAATGCGAGCGGACGTGGGTTCAAATCCCGGTTACGACCAAAATATTATTGGCGTTTTTAGCGGATTGAAAATGTGTTTCTCTGGTGTTAATCATATCGATGGACTAACGCCAAACGGGCGTAAGCGGCAAAAAAAAAATTCGTTTTTATAGTGGCAAAATCTTTTTCATGCAATGGGGAATCTTATGGGCATATCCGCAAAAAAAATATTTTTTTCTGTTCCTTACTCCCCTATGGAATTAGTCCATCGATATGTTGATGGTCATTTACGTGTTCAAACGCACAAACTCGGATGAAAACTAATTTTTTTTTACAATTTAGGACCTGCTTCAAAGTTTAGTAATATTACTATAACAATGCTAGAAAATTAAAAAACTCGTTCTTAAAATTACTGTAGAAATGTTCGGTAAATTCACTATCGCCAACACGAATAATGCTTCCTATACATTTTTAGTAAATTTACATCAGAAACTTCTAACAGTGTAGAAATTAGATATTCAGCTGCATATGATTTCAATACTTTGACAACTGTGTATTTTGATGAAATGCAGAACGATCATGGACGTGACGGTTTTCAAAAGCAGACAGGTTTCAGAGACACATACACGGAGTGTCGAAATACGTGCTTTGTCAAATAATATAATATTGCTCCCCTATACCACAATTTGGCGCTAATTCTACAGTAAGGTTATACTGGTACAGAAACTGGACAAGTGGGATACCTCACCCACACATCCTTGCGGATAAGGTATGCAACTTGTCGATTACAGCACGATAGTGTGTTGAGTATGGTAGAGATCAGTATAGAGATTCTCTAACATAATATTACTGTAGTACTGGTGGCGCCAGTTATTGTGGCGTGGGAGGGGAATAGCGCTTTTGATACCTTGTATGCAGTCAACGTTGTATGTTAGCTTTATTTACAACGAAGTTAGCCGTAGACTGACTTAAGGGGGGACTTCGGTCGAAAAAACGTTTTTTTTTTTGCATTTTCTTGTAGTAAAACATTTAAAAAATGTTGTGTCAAAATTTCAAGTCATTCGGAGCAAAACTTCTCAAGATATAGCTAGTTTAGTACCCGCTCCTTCGACGCAGGTATGCGGTAGCTGCACGCTCCGAAAAACTTTAGACGCTTTTTTCTCGAAATATTGTTTTCAAATCCCGTGCCGCTCGCCATTCAAAAACTACTGCACCAATCCTTTTCAAATTTGGTACATAGTTTCAATATATAAAATACCCGACCCCAACGCTTTTTTTTTTTTATTATTATCATTTTTATTAATTGTACAACAACAAAATGGCGGAATTTTTCGTCAAAAATCGCTAGTTTTGTTTAAAATGACCACCAAAAGTTTAAAAATGAAAAAAAAAAAAACAGCGTTGGGGCGAGGAAAAACATCTATTTAACTAACTTGACCAATTGTTTTTTTTTTCAAATGATTCTACAATGAGTTAGGAGGGGCACCGCACACCAACTTGTGAAAAAGACGTTTGCGCCGATCCACTGTCACCGGCTCATTTTTTATTATTTAAAAAAAAAAAATTGGGAAAATAATATTTAGATAATAATGTTTAATATGTAAAATAAGATAATAAAAATACTTTCACCAAATTCGTAAAAAAAAATCATAAAATAAGTGTTTTTTTTCACCCAAAAGGCCGAAGTCCCCCCTTAATTAATCGAAACTACATTTACTTCACTCAGTGTGATAATGGACGTTATACGCACGCTTCGCGTGCATAAAACCCCCATTTTGACACCTAATGAAGTAAAATTTCGTACAATACTAGACGGAAAAACTTCTTTTGATTTCGTGTGATTGCAACACTCGTCAGAAAAAGTTTTACCGCAGTCGTATCGTAATGTACTATTTACAACATTTGGGATATTCGATGAGACGACAACCACTCCTCCAAACCGACCGAAACTTTCACATTCCGTCCTTATTGCATCTCTGCAGCGACTCTTGCGAATTCTAATTTTAAATTATGTCCAACAACTCAAAATTAAGGAGGTTGGGTAGTCCAAAATGACCAGTTTTTTATAAATTTATCACGGCATAGTCGTCACATTGAATATTCATCAAATTATTATATTCATTAACAAATGATTTCCCGGAAATTCACAGAAAAAATTAAGAACGAAATTATAAACAAACGGCTAGATATCGATTTTTGATTTTCAAGTGCTTTAAAATGGTTAAAAATCTAGTAGATTGGTTCGATTACAGTCTACGATGGCTTATTTTATTCAGGAAACTATTCTCTGTAATCCGTCTGTGACGGATTATTTTCTCTATCAATCGGCGATTCAATGTGGTTATTTGTTGCTTAAAAGCGATGTACGTGCAATCTTGTGAAATTGAATATTCACCGTCACTATTGTGATGAAAAAAGTGTGTCACAGACGGATTATAGAGAATAGTTTCCTGAAGAAAATAAGCCATCGTGGACTGTGATCGAACCAATCTACTAGATTTTTAATCATTTTGAAGCACTTGAAAATCAAAAATCGATATCTAGCCTTTTGTTTATAATTTCGGTATTATTTTTTTCTGGAAATTTCCGGGAAACCATTAGTTTATAAATATAATAATTTGATAAATATTCAATGTGACGACTATGCCGTAATAAATTTATAAAAAACTAGTCATTTTGGACTACCCAACCTCCTTAAGGTATTTCCTTTGCATCCCCTCCCGAACAAGCCTCACGCAGGCGGTGCGCGCCTGTGTTGGTTTTGCCGTAGGAAGGGGATCGTTTATAGTCTCGCCGAATATTCTCGGTATATTAAGCATAGTCGAGCAGGGATCATTATCTGTGTAATTCAAGATACTAAGAGTTGGATTCCCTTAATATGTTGAATAACCTTTGTTTCTTTAAAGATCTTAAGTTATTGAATAACCTTTCATAGTAAGAACTTTATCTTATCCTTCCGTGATTGGCTCAAAACTTTAGAGTTCATTCAGGCGTGGATAATAGAAAAAAAAATGGAATAATAATATCTGACTTATAAACACAAAACGCTTATACCTATATGTGAAAAAGAAATGGTTATTTTTCCACATATGGAATCTTCGAGATGACGTGATCGTATTTATAAATATATCCGTCGTTCATGGATGTGAGCTTACCTTGATCCTTGTATTTTCATCAGTACAATCGTCAAAGCGTATAGAATATCCCACAACAGTACCGAGGATACAGTTTTGCTCGTCGGCAACACGGCTGGCCAGGGAAGTAGCGGCTACTCTCCTTGGTTCCGTGATACCGATCATCTTCCCATCCGCGGTCCATCCAGCTTCCAAGAGATACTAAACAAATCATAAGATACAAGATGCGGAATTTCGGAAAAGAACCAAGTACCCTATTGGACAATATTCACAATACAGCTTATTGGAAATCTGTGCAGTTGATTCCATTTTCCAACCGTCAATGACCCTTATGATTACGACCATAGGACATAAACAGTATAGGTTAATTACTTTTCAACTTTAAATTCTTAATTTTCGATCTCACCCGACATTTTTCATAGCTTTTAATATTTGATTACGACTTCCAAAATATTGGCGTGATCAACCATTCTTTTTGGGTCACTTGAGGGGCGTTACCAGTCGCATGGGAATTCCGACGCGGGCCACGTTTTTATCGCCTGATTGTGTTGCTGCGAAGTGTCGCCTTTGTAAGATATAGGGATTTTTTTTTCTGTATAAGGAATAATATATTGAGAGGACTACACGCAGTATTCGACTCAAATATCAAAATGTTGCTGGACATGAATTTTCAATTGTCGGAACGGCCACATTTGGTTGATTCAAATGTATCACTATGTTGATTTTATGGCATAAATCATTAACTCAATCCAATCATTAATTGAATCCGATTTTTTTTTTTTTTTGCGCCTATGCCCAAATGATATGTTATATGGCATGAAAAAGATTTTGCCACCAAAAAAACGATTTTTTTTGGCGCTTACGACCTTATGGCCTCAGTGACGCGATATTATGAGCGTGAAATTACATATTAAAGATTTGAATATTAGAAAAACATCGCATTGTTTTGTCCGGGATTCGATCCGGGACGCACGCATTCGCTCGCATTTCTAGTCGCACGCTCTACTGACTACGCTAAACTATTATTTGCAATAAGTTATCACTTTTTCGTATTTATTTTGAATTTGGCATCTGTCTCGATGATATCATATCATTTCAATGTTGCTAAGATATCTTAACTGAACATCCGAATTCCAAATATTTTCTTAATTCAATTTCTTTTCTAGAGTTTCGAAAGTTCTCAAGAATAAAATTCAGCTCAGACTTAGCTACGTTTTCGTGTACACAATTTGAAATACTGAAATTATTCCAAACAACCCTTACATTTAATTAGTTCAACCGTGAACATAAGTAACAAAGAAATAGTTCCCATAATCATAGGCAAAACAATTCGATGAATCCAATGATATTGTTGGATGAACAACGTATCATGTTGATAGAATAAATTCGCTCACATGTAAAGTCAACGTCACAATTTTGTTAATATATAGCTGTTTCACACGTTTCAAGCAACAGAATATTCATTCAATGCAATACGTTCACCCAAGAAAAGAAGATTGTACATTGAACTTTATATCTCGTACATGTTACTAGATATTACTTGATATAACATCTAATGTAGTTGAATTTACTAAGTCTTTCAACAAAATGGATTGCTCCAGTGAAAAAAACCGAAATTTTTGTTCCAATAAATATTTACTTGACTCAAGTGTCAAATGATTGATGCCATTATTTTCACACTGACTAAATATATTTGGTTAATTCAAACGATTTTTTTTCTCGGTGAAAATACTTCGAGTAAAAACAAACATTTTGAGCTATGGTCGATCGTGGCTTTCTCTTTCCTTCGAGACTGTATTCGGATTTAAAAATTTTTCAACGCTGAAACCGCTCGTACAAGAACCGCTCGAACTTGGCATTATGTTTCATTCATTGTTTTTTTATGAAACCAATCAGTCAAATAATCAATGATAATAATTAATCTAACTTAATCCCGGTGGTAGCACTGCAGCGATACATCTAAGAATAAGTTTTTTATATAACGCGTTTCCAACGCACCTCCAACGCGTTTCCAACGCACCTCCGACGCGCTTCCAACGCACCTTCAACATGTTTATAACGCTACCAACAGGTTTCCAATGAAAAAGTCGTTGGAAAAGTATATTGGATTAGAAACAAATCAACTGATCTTCAACGTACTTCATCCGTTGACGTCCAATGATTGCTCAACGGGATATCAACGGTTGGAAATACGTTGGAAAATCGTTGAACCAGCCCATCAGGGTATATCAGAGATGCTTTCTTCGAGTAAAAATTCTGGACAGAATCCCCTTATGCGAATGGAATATTTGTGACAGTTTATGAAGAGTTTATGGTGAAGGAAGACGTAGGGTCAAATTCAAAATCATCAAGTTCTCAGAAATGAAAACTATTTCCTTTATTGAATTATACTTCATCCAGTCATACGCTTGCGGTTACCCCCCGCCATGGTTTAATTACGACAAAACTTGGACGTTATGCCAGATGCAGAAAAAGCGTTCTTCTGGTTGACCCGAATTTCAACTGTTGAGAACGATTTTGGTGAATATAAACCATTATTTGGCTGAAACGGCCAAGCACTTATACTATAATAACAAAATCTGCATTTTTGAATTGAGTAAAACAATTACATACTTATTACTTATATTGAATTGACAATATTTGATTTAGACAAAGATCTTGTTGGATCTATTATCTATGGGATTTAGATCAAAGAATACCATTAGTTTTCTTTCTGCTAATTTCAATTGCGTTTGATTATTTTTACAGCGAATGCTGCTGAAAAAAAATTATACGACCTTTGACCATCAAAAAATGTGACAAAAAAAAAAGACCGGACACTTTTATATTTCGCAACGTCTAAGCCAAAATAATTTTTTAAATGAAAAAACAAAGATGTCATCTGAAAATACGTACTTTATTCTGTAATAATCTGAAAACCTAACGTTTTTCAATTTTTTCTGGAAGGCAACATAAATATTTGAATGGTTGATTGCGCGATGGGGTAACTTCGGACAAAGGCGGGTAATCCGGACATTCCGTGGGGAAATGCTGGCGATGTATTTGAGTTGAAGTTTTAGCTATTTTCCTTGCATTTGAGCTTCTCACCGCTGCAAGTACGTCTTGCCGCACCATTTTACTCTGCAACTGGAGCAGTTACAATTTAATTTGTGCTCAAGATTACTAGACATACGATTTTAACAACGAATCCTAATACCCGTCAAACAAAAGCTTTCCAGGCACGATTTTCGATGTCAGCCGTTGGATTATGTCAAATCATGTACGTACCACGTGACAAACGATTTTTAACTTGTAACCTAGACCTGAGAAATCGTGTCCGGCATTACCCGCCGTCCGGCGTTACCCCGCTCTCCCCTATAGGGCGTATCCGCCCAACATGCGATCTTCAAGCAGTCAAATTGAGGTAAAAAGAATTGAGAAACTTGAAGGTAGCAAGTATCGCGAAATGAGAAAGTTGTATTATAACATTGTTTTATAACATGAAAATCGCCTTCTTGTCAAATGTCTGAGTCAAAATGTTTTGATACAGAAAAACGCAGTAGTACCAGTAATTTTGGAAACTACAGTAAGTATAACACTTCAAACGTGTGATTCTGCAAAAAGTGAACCTTCAAACAACGGATCGCATAAAATATGGTATATGTATCAAGTCTGATTCCAAAATTCGCCTCTGAGTGTGTTGTGTCACAGGAGAACTCGTGTGGATGAATCCCCACTCGGTCTCCTGTGATACAGCATATTCGATCGGCTCGTATTAGAAATAACCATACCGAAAAGTGCAGACACTTTTCGGACTTGATACATAAATAGCTATTTTGGGAGAATGCCGGTCAGTATGTAATTGGGTGATGCTAATTCAACGTGGCGGCGCTGCCGTAGTAGGCTAAAATTAAGTTAAAATAGGCATATTTCTAAAATAATTTCATTTCGTATAGGATATTCTCTAATTGATGAACAAAATTTCAAATTTTAGTTCTTTACAAAGCACATTGGGGGGTCGGACAAAAAAATTCACGAGAGCCATGATTCTATGGAACCTACAAAGATGTTACCCTGCACAAATTCTGAATCCTTTAATGTATATAGAACGGAAATTATACACGTTTAGACACAAAAAGCCAATTTTCAATGTGTTAATCAAATGGAAAAAATAAATCCTCCGTGCGACACCTCTCAAACTCGCCGTACAGAACTCACCTTGATCGAGGAGCCAAGTTATAAGACATAGTATTAGTTTCAAGTGGTACAAGCTGAAAAAAAATTATTTCTTTTCTGGGGTGGTCTAATATTCGCTTAGTGCAACACTTGATTTTCGACGCCAGCGCGCGAGGTGGCGATGTTGGGAACTTTTGGTTTATGCAGTATAGAAGTTATACATGGTGCTACCTGGTAATATGACTGAAAGCAAGTCACGATGAACGAACAAAAGCGAAAAACTAAAGTAAGTTACAATGTTGTGGATTGTTAAAACAATATCGCGCGTCAATATGTGACTTTAACGAGATTTATATTAATGATATAACAACGAATCTGCACAGTTTCCAACGCTTTCAATAGTCTTTCCGATATTGCACAAAAATAATCCAACCAATTAGTGATACCAAATCGTCAGAAAAACAACTTTAACAGTGTTTTGCTCTATACGCCTTGAGATATTTGCGCAACCAAAAGTTCCAAAGTTGGCCGCTTGGTGGCGCCCCCCTAGGTTTTGCACTAAGCGAATATACAGAGCGATTCTCTGGAAAGTAACGCGTCCAAAAGGTAGGCCAACGCGAAGACGACTGCATCGAGGAGCTCAAACATCAACGATCGGATTTTATTTCCCACGTAGCAAAGGGCACGCGATATAAAACACAATCGCTTGATATTTGGGATGCCCGTAATGCCGGCGAGGCGCGTTACTTTCCAGAGCTCTGGATAAACAAGCGCTTTATTATATAAACAAGCAGTGTCTTGACTACAAATTAAGGGTTATTTAGTTACCAATACATCAAAGCTCCGAGCCATCTCATGTTGGCAGGCTGATCGAAACGAAATTTTATTCAGAATAAAATAATTTTTCTCCTCAAATGGCGGGAATTCCCCCCATCCTTTTACACACTTGGTGTTCTTATGTTGAATAGACAATAATTATAGTTCGTTGCTAGAGAATATCAGATGGCCGCGTACACAACACACGGACGCATATTAAAAAGATATCACAGATCCCCAGACACATGACATTAGCGATAACTATTGTAGAAAAACATGCCGATGGTAGCGAAGGTTGCAGTACTGAAGTTCGTGGTAGTTGCCGGATCGTTAATATGCTTATCGGGCACGTACATCTCAAACAAACTCCAAAATACCGTGGTGATCATATATGTATTGATGAATTGCGGCGAAAATCGGCCAAGCAATCAAGAAATTGGTAAAAACAAAATGGGTAGATAAAAAGTAAGGCAATCAGTTAGACTGATTGTGTAGTGTGTGTCAGTTAATTGCCTCGTAAAGTTTATTTCCTCCCTCCTTCTCTCGGACGGTTTTTGCACGTGTAGGTGGTGGGTTCGCAGTACTTGCTGCAAATCGATTCCTAGGTTCACTTATCGTCAGTCACACGAGCAGCCCACCGATCAATGCCACTGAATTTCCAATGAATATTGTACTTTAGGGGCGCCAAGGTGTCGAACGTGATCAGGAGGCTTATTCACTAACTTTAGCGTTATACAACTGCATTCATAACTACAATGTTAAAATAAAGGCGAAGACAATTGAAATTCGGATGTATTATAACGTTTTCGACGTTTTCAACGGCTTTTTCTTCTCATTTCCCTTATTTCCCATGAATTTTTGAAGGACGTATGATGAAAAAAAATTATCCATATAGTATGGTATAATTTGTTCTTCGGTGACGCGCAACTATCTAATTTGTATTATTATTGGTTGCTCACAACTACAGCGTTATAGAAACCGCTGGAGAATACGATAAAAACACAGTTAGAGTTATTTTGCAGTTAATTCACTCAATGAGAAATAGTTAGCCTAGAAGCTGTTTCCGATCGAACTGCAGTTATTTTTGCAGTTATATGCATAACGCAAAAGTTAGTGAATAAGTTATATCCAGACGTTAATGATTTACGGTTGCAGGCTGTTTGTAAACTAATAGCATTTTCGACTGGGGCTACAACACCGAGCTACACTGGTGTGGTGTAGCCATCTGTGTCTCTCTCTTCCTCATAGAAAAGAAAAAGGATGAAGATAGCTACACTACACCAGTGTAGCTTGGTGTATCCCCAGTCGAAAATGCTATAAATGAATTGAGCAAGTTGAAAAAAACCGGGAACTTATTTCATCGTGTCGCAGCGCCTCGCATAAAAACCTGTAGACGTTATGTCAAGCCGTCGGATATTTTTCGATCGAATTTATAGGAACATAAGGTTCAGACTTCCATTCCGGATGACCTTTATGCTGTCCAAGTGTGGTCGGAATCGGCCGAGTGATTCGTGAGATATTGATTGTCAAATGTAATCGGAAAACATATTCTATTTATTTTTCTACTTCATCGCATGCCACGCTCTGTCGGAATCACGGGAGCTTTCGAACCGTTGCATGCATTGACTTGAAATTGAAGAACCCCATCAACTATGGGCAAAATCCGAAAGGGCAATGAATGAAAGTTGAATCTTCTATTTCGAATACGGTGAAACAAACGGTAGGAAGTACGAGGATAAAAAAAGTTTGCTTGCGCTTCCTCCATCGTGGGCCTTGTATCTCATTGCTTTTTTCAGTATCGCCGTCATGCTTCAGGGTTGAAATTTGAACCGTGTGTGTTCTTGGGACCGAAACCTCATTCCCTGATGAACTGATTTTCATTTCTCATACTGCACAAGCAACGTTTCCGGTTGGATTATACGAACCTTCATATCAAATTACCGAATGCGCATAAAGAACAATAGAACAAATCATTTTCGCATGTTTAATAATGCAGGTGAAAAAAAAAATTCTCCGTATACATATATGGGCTATTCCGCGTCAACCGGATCAGTCATCTCTCAGATATTTTTTTAATTTTGCATGTCGATTGTCCTTGGGGATAAAATATATAATAGTAAGTGCGTTCATTTCGCAGCTTCCACATATCTTCGGGGGTGATTATAAGTACTAAAATAAGTAGCAAGTTTTGTAATTATTATTATTTATGTGCACTCTCATGGTATGTAACCGTTATTTTGAATCTCTGTAATAGAAAAACGGTGAAAAACACATTCTTGAAACTTCACTTATCGCTTCGAGTAGGCCTTGTGAAGGTACAGTATTTTTCAGATTTTTCAATCATGTCCTACATCGTGAAAATGACTCTGAACTAACGCTGCGACGCCACCGCGGAGTAGCGGTGGACGGCAACCGGCCGCCCGCCATTACGTAGAGACTCGGCGCGCCGCAATTTCATGCGCATCGACACCTTCAATGATTTTTTACTCGAAAACGAAGAAAAACAAATCTCTGGAATTAATTCACAGGTTGTAGTATAGTTCAAGGAACATGTCAGAATTAAAAAAACATTTTTTGGTCGTGTTGCTCACTGTTTTAGAAATCTTTGAAAACTTAATTGTTAAATAAACAATGGATAAACAAACTTTTTACGAAGTACATATTTTTTTTTACAATCTATGAATCTTTCCGCGTAAGCTGAAAAAAAATTGAGTCTAGCATCATTTTTGGCGGAGTTATGAATTTTTGAAAAAAACCTTGCTCGAATTTGTTTATGCAAATAACTCAACGAATTTTGCACTAATTGAAAAATCCTTCGGCACAAAAATCTAACTCCCCAAGGACAATCGACATGCAAAATTAAAAAAATATCTGAGAGATGACTGATCCGGTTGACGCGGAATAGCCCATATACACATATTGCGCTCGTATATATGTATAGTCTTATGTAGCATTATTTTCATAACGTAAGTAATGAAATACGTGGAATAAGCATCGCAAAGTTGAAAAAGACCACCAAGTAGGTATAGTTATTTCACCTCAATAAAGGAATACGAAAAAATATGCTAACCCTGCTAGACCCGGACGTCCGGTCGATTGAGCGTTTTAAAATTACCCAGAGAATGACAGGTATATATACCTGTAGAAGACGTGTTAGAATTTTCTCAATTTTTCACAAGTAATACCGAGTCCGTGAAAAGAGCAAACGTGCAATTGTTAATCCAAAAATAGCAATATCGTTTTGATATACATATATATATATATCAACAATTGCACGTTTGCTCTTTTCACGGACTCGGTATTACCTGTGAAAAATTGAGAAAATTCTAACACGTCTTCTACACTGATATAGAATCAAAACCAATCGGACAACCAATCATTTCTTGCGCTATTAAAAGAAGTGTCAGTCACGGGTGGCCACAAATTTGAGGCAAAAATTTCCATGACATATCCATGTTTTCCAGGATCAAATACGCAGTTTTTGCCGACAGCTTCCTTGTCCTGTTGGGCTATTAAATGCTCAATCGTTCAGCTTGTTACTATTTTTTTTTTTTTTTTTACGAAAAGAAGTAAATTTGGCACTTTAGATTGGACTTTGGATCTGGTAATAATGTCAAGCACTTCGGTTATTATACATCGGGAGTCAGTTAGACCTCGTGTAGTCATATCAAAAAATCTATTCCAAAACTTCATACTTGGCGAGTACATTCATTCTTCGACTCATTGGTCCATTTTCTCATTCATTACGCGAACGGAAAGTGTGTGAAAACGAATAACGATTGAGTCAGATTCTATCAATTATCACTGATTATTATTAAATATACACGAACAGGAGGCCCACAAATAAAACTCTGGTGAAATCAATGTTGTTTGATCACAATTCCAGTAATAGGGGATTGACAATTATATAGTCTCAGTCATTCAGATATAGTGTATACTTATTTGTACAGGTGGTAGTTATAAAAACTTACGGATGAAGGTATTAGGGCGTCTAAAAAAAATCGGCATCCCGTTTTTTCCAGTCCCACCATTCCGAACGTTAGTTTTTTTACACAAAGCCAATCCTTCATATTTCAACGTTTAAAGCTAGCGCAAGCCATTTTTCTATCTTTATTTAACTTTAGGAAGCCTACATTTTTCCTCACATCTGATCGTTTTTAAAGTCACTCAGAAGGAGTGCTTTGGGTCGGTAATCCCAGATCTAAAGTCGAAATACAGAAAATCAAAATGGCGGGACCATTATGGCCTACACAGTAAAAATTTTTTTGTAAAATTTAACACAAAAGTTTGTGTTAACCACTTTTTTAACACAAAATTTGTGTTACTTCAACACAATCAGTTTATGTCAAAAAAGTAGCACAGCTTTATGTTAAAACTAAGACAAAACTATGTTTAAATTTTGTGTTGATTTGAGAGTAACATTTAGAAAGTGTTACTTTTGAGTTAGTTTTAACATAAAGCTGTGTTACTTTTTTGACATAAACTGATTGTGTTGAAATAACACAGATTTTGTGTAAAAAAAAGTGGTTAACACAAACTTTTCTGTTAAATTTTACAACAAATTTTTTACTGTGTACCGATATTGTAAAAGGCAGATGGTTTGCATCAAAATTGGCAATCGGAAGTTTCTGGGTCCGCTAAGTTACTTGTCCTTCTACTTAGAACCATATAGATATAGCGATAGGCAATTGACGCTTCTATTGGTGTAAACAGAATTCAGAGAAAAATCAAGATGTAAAGATAAAAAAAAAAAAAAATGCCGGTAGTGGTACTTTATGTGTGTGGGCTTCCTCTGTAAAAACCCTAGTGAGTAGTCAGCTGGGCGGATGGACCATATAGTTTCATCTGATTCTCACGGTATATTAAACCACGGAGTAGGCCCCTTCTTTAGAGTGTGACGTAATATGGCGGGACAAATCATAATCTGGCTGTCGCTGCACTAGACTTTTCTTGAGGAGCGTTTTATGGTCAGTTGATGCTCGGCTATCTTCCACTTCTGCGGTTTCAAGTCTCATTGATGTTATTGAGATTACTAATATTATAAACGTTTCACGCAATTATACTTGGCGGTTTTCGAATCATCAATATTCTCACTATTTATGGTATGTATGAATATTATTATATGTATACTGTATAGGTATACTTACTCAGTACAGCGACTTATCAGCAAGCAGGAAGTTCAGATCGCTATTGGATAAAAAAAAAAAAACCGGCCATATTATGGTACGAAATAAAAACCCAGAATTTTCTCGAAATTTCCGGTCCTCGCAATTTTAGGATGATTCAGTCGGCTTTCAAGCAGTTCCAGTCAATTTGAGATGGTTCCGAGTAATTCGAGATAATCTTAGACAATCACAGATGATTTCAAATAATTTCCTGCCACTTTGTAATAAATAAATCGGATTTTAACAAGCGATTCCAGATATCTTGCTAAGATATCGAGTGACATTTGACCTGAATAGGTAAACATTACTAATTCTGAAATAATCGTCGTATAAAATCGTATAATCGCAGGGTCGGAAATGTTTATTTCAAACTAACCGTTGTGTCATACGATAATACAATGACTGCTGATTAGATACACTTGTATAATTAATTTGAAACTTATTCCTGCGTACTGTAGCTCTATTCCCACATCAATCAAGGCCCTGGATTGCAATGACGACCCAGCCCAGTTCAAGTTGTTTTTTAGTGACATATCGTACGATCTTAGTATCAGGGAATACTGCATACTGTGCTACAAAGTTTGTAAAACAAGAAGTCCTTTTATTAGTCTTTGTTCTTTGACAATAGTATACCCTACTGAAAATTTCCAGGTGGAAATCCATGTGGAAAAGTATGGATGCGAATGGGATTCCACGAAATTCTATAATAATCCACCAGAAATTCAGAAACATGGAATATCCATGATACTGATCTATGGTTCTCCTATAGTTGATCCAGTAATATTCACATGAATATTCCATGGTTGTTTAATTTCATGCAATAGGAGAAATCCATGTGGATGGGTATATAGATTTCCATTCAGATATATTATGGTTTTTTACGGTAAAACCCTACAGAATATCTAGATTTTTATAGAAAGATAACAGTAATGTCCTGACCTAATCCATGGGAAATATCATGAATAATCTACCGGCTATTACCTGAAATCTCGGAAACTTCAACATGTGAATCCATGTGTAATGGTATACACTTCTAGGACAGTCCATAGAAAAATATCTATATTCCCATGTGAATATGGTTATAATGCAATCTCGTTGTTGACGTGAAACATTGTGTCGAATCCATCAGATCCTGCATCAAATCATGAGAAAATAAACATACTAATCTGTGTATAATCTCACAGATTATTGTAGAAAGTCCCCAGGAAATCATACGATCTCATGCAAATTCCACTGTGACATCATTTCGTCATCCATGGAAAAAGATATACAAAATCCATTGGATTTTGGCTGAAATTCGGTGAAGGAAGAACATCTGAATCCGGGAATGACCAGACGATACAATGTGGAAATTCCCTAGAAATCCATACGATATTATGGGAATTCGACTGTGATCCCATTCGTCATCCATGAAAAAATATACACAAAATCTACCAGATTTCGGACGAATTTCGGCAAAAAAAGAACATCTGAATGCAAGAACGACCGGACGAGTCATTGTTGAAAGTCCCTGGTTCATGGCGATTTCTTTAACAACTACTACCGACAATCCATAGGACTTAATATAATGTTACACATAGGATTCCATATATCATTACACATAGGATTACATGTTTCTGCACATGGCTACAACCACATGGAATTCCATAGATTCCCAGTTCCAAATCCCGGTAGAAAACCTACGGATTCACATGGATTCTCCATATAGATTTCCAGGTGGAATTCTAGGTGCATTCGTCCATGGATTTCCACCTGGAAATTTTCAGTAGGGTATTGCGTTGCTAGGGACGAAAGTTGCAATCGGCAACTGTTGGCCATAGTAACGCACGATAATTTTTATAATAAGTGCATGAATGTGGGGCGTGCATGTCAGTAGCGGGACGTTTCCCAAGGGACGAAAGTGAAGTAATTGTGGACTGCGCATGCGTCAACCTCACTTTGCAGACCTGGTATGCATTCGGCCACTTTCGTCCCGCTAAACTGACATGCAACACCCCACTTTTCATGCACGTGTTATAAAAAGTCTGTTGTCAATTTGTTTGAAGAATTTTCATTGACGTTACAAAATGAAGTGACCATTTCTCGTTTCACAAATTCTACATTGTATGAAGAGTTCCCTAAACAAAAAGGAGCATTATTCATCATGGCATACCAGAAAATGAAAACTTCTACCCTCAGAACAAAGTTCTTTTTCTCTCCAAAAGTAGCTACTCAACCATCAATCATAATTCTTATTCTCAATTTGATAGATGAATGAATTTTAGAAATTACAAATTACGGTAATTTCACTGTGGGGGGAATTAAAAATGCTCAAAGACCAAATGCCCCATTCCTTTTTTTTTTTTGATAAAGAAAACAAAAACTAAGTTACTATACAAACCTTGCGTCATTGGCGTACAATGAGAAACCCTTCAATTCACACAATCTATTAGAAAGGCTCCTATGCCATCGGTGTTGAATAAATTTTGAGGCAGAGTATAAAAAGTACTACTACCAGGTGAAACTTGTATAGGTTCATAATTTGAGAGCATTTTCTATAATCGTTTTCCAAAACTGTTATAAAATTTAACGAATTTTATGTTTTATAGTAGAGAAATAAATAATTTCCAGAATTGTTTTTAGTACAGTAATGTTCATCGATGGTGTCCCTGTGACTCACTATTTTTCCTAGCTTTTTTTCAAATCAAATTTCCCTTCTACAAATATTTTATTTGCCAATGACCGGTGGCTTACTTCGTGACTCTGCTGCAACACGCAGCTGTCATATTCTTAACAACTTGAAGGTTCCACTGGTCACGGGTAAATAAAATGTTCATAGAAGTAAAACTCGATTCTGGAGAAAATAGTGAGCCACGGGGACACCATCGATGAACATTACTGTACGTAGGTAAATGACAATTTTTCGGTGAAATTTCCGGGAGCGTGAAAGGGCCTAATGGCAATATTATAGCCAGGGTTGCCACCTCAGGCCGACTTCTGACCCGGAGATTGGAAGGCGGAAGAGGGGGGGGGGGGGGGGGGGGGGGGATGTTAAAAATGAAAATTTCAACGCTTCTTATTCGAGATCACAATAAAACTACTTAGAAACGTTTGTACGGTTGATCGACTAGTTATAAATACGCAAGATTTTCACTATAAGTTAATTACAAGTAACTCACGAAGTGAACGAAAAATATGATTAATTTTTGTTATTAGCTTTGAATTTGAAAATATATTTTGAATATGCTGATACACTTTTCAACAAAGGAGTCTGATCTGAATGACAGACAATGGGTCATACGTTTCACCCGGAGTAAAGTAACCAAAACCCGGAGTCTCCGGGTCAAACCCGGAGCGGTAGCAACCCTGATTATAGCCCAGGTTTATATTCTGCGTTAGTAGCAACGTTTGACAATAGCTGTTCAAGGGCCCTGCCACTCGAGACTCACGTACACAATACGAGTGTGTTGTTGGTCACACTATAGTTAGATTTGGTAATCTACGATAAACTATATCACTGTTTCCGGGGTCGTCTGCTTGACTACATATGGGGTATTCCAAAATATTGTGAACCGTCATTTACCCCAACCCCCATCGATGTCCGAATAAATTATGCTCGAAAATCGCACCTCCCGGCAACAGCTCGTTTTTTATCCGCTTCTAGTTGGCAACCAAGGTATCCCATAGAAAATTGACTTTTACAGTACTGTCTAGTTTTCTGACGGACTTTAAACTGAGAATATTTTTAGATTTTTTCAGGCACCGGAAGTGCCGAAATTTTCGTTTTAAAAATCAAAATTATGAATTGCAAAAAGTCGCCGTAATCGATCTTTTTGAAATTTGTACACCTGCACATGGCCCACACTCGGCTGGGACACTGTTGCACCCCCCGACTGGCCGAAAGAGGGAGGCTCCGGAACAAAGAGCATCCCGGAGAATTTCCCTTATACGAAGGAAATGATTTGGGCAGACGCAATCGAGACTCGCCACGAAGAAGGCGATTCGGCTGATGGCTCTCCGGGCTCGTGTTCGTTAGACTTCATTTCATAACTGCACCGTTCTTTCACTCTAAAATCTAAATTGTTGTCACATTTGTAAATCTTAAGGATGAACTGGCGGTCCTAGCATGTAGGAGGTGAAACGCAGGGGAGGGCTGTGACCAATACTTTCAAGCATTTGGACCAATACCGGGCTGTGCTACGGTATGGGCAATACCAATCCCTAAACATGAAAAATGTTTCCTCTTCAACTTAATTATGTGACCATTTTTGATGATTTCTATGGTCAAATTAATTTTTTTCAAACATATTTATTTTTTTAAAGAAGTTTAATCTCTTAAATTATTTATCTGAGTTGTTTTAATTGCAATTGAAAAATGTCCGATATGCGGAATTTCATTTTTTTGCGGTTTCTCAATAATAATTCATAAACTATACGGTCAATCAGCTCGAAATTTATGGCAACATATTACTCTATTCCGACTCTACACGTGTACAAAATTTGATAATATTCTTTGCATTTTTGAATTTTTTAAAACATGTTTTCCGAATTTCCGTAATATCCCATGTTAAATGATGTTTTCTAAAAATCAATAACTTTACATCCAGACGGCAGATCAATCCAAAATTTTGCACACGATTTCGAAATCGATAAAATAATCTACAAAAAAATCGTCATCAAGTAAATCCCTTGCATTTTTAAAATTTCCCAAAAGACGCCAGTTCATCCTTAAGCGACTCTTTTATTTTATACTCCACTGAAACGAATTATTTTAATTGAATTCAAACTCAGTATTTTAATACAGCGTGTTATGTATTTATTTTAACCCAGTACTACATACTCCCGCAAACACTGATAATTGTGAAAGGTGTGTATACCAAACGATAATGCAGAGCTCAGGCTGTCAGATGAAATACATCCGGCTTCCTCGAAATATCAGATGATAAAAATAGTCCACACCTCTTCGATAACTATTTTGTCGATTGAAAGGAAAAACAAACTTTGACCTGTCGGTATGTAGATCACAACCAAGGGGTTCATCACTTGTGAAATCTGGTGTACACCCTTTCTGAAATCTTATGAAATCTTTGAAATCTCTTGAAATTTTACTACTTTTTGTACATTTTTATTAATTATAACCACTTTAATTGGTTTTACGTTAATGATCGTATGTTCACCTAGACTCCGACTTGATACTTCAGTCATGTAAGATATTGTTGCAACGTAAGGTGGACCCACTTTACAGTAATTTATATAGTATAAAGTCATGTAATTATCATAGAATCAGGTGAATATCGAAGATGATATATTATATCTGACTAAAAATCTAAAAATCTGAGTCGTCGGATCGGAGTTTGGCATCAAATCAGTGATAGATAGACGAGTTAGTGTTTCCAATAGTTCCTAAAGTCTAAACGCACCTCGTCATGTAACAGAGCCACATGAACGCGCGTAAATGTGTGCACCTTGGTGTGCATTTCCGTAGTCCGCAAAATATATTAAACTTGAATCAAATCCGAATCAAATCCCATGAAACCTCGCATAAAACTTTCTGAAACTCACTGAAATCTTTGGAATGATTTAGAATCTCTGAAATCTTTGGCAATCATTTCAAACGAGAAAAATCATCAGCTAGTCATTTTGAATCTCGGTAATCTTTCGAAACTTTTGAAATTTCTTGAAATTTCGTAAATCTCTGCACGGAGAGACTTTTCCCAGTAATATTTCTTAAAATTCCTACCAGAATTTACTATTTTCGATGCAATTTGGGCATATATCGGCATTTTAGCACTTATTACTAGTTTGCCTAGTAATTCTGTAAGTTACCATCATCATTGGAATATAACCTAAGATATTTGTACAAACTCTTGTACAAATGAGAAAGTTTACTAGTCAGGATGGTAATAAGTCTAGCGAATCTTATACTTATACCTAAAGCGAGCAGTACCTCTTCCAAGTCAGTATGGTAAAGTCCCGATCGCGGCGCAATGGAATTTACCATACTGGCTTGGAAATTTTACCAGTCATCTTAGGAAAAATTCCACGTCAAAAATTACAAAGCTGGAAGGAGGTGATAGGCTATTTGGCAGTTTCTGGATCTTACATTGTGCGGCTTCACTGGTGTGGTCTTTGTTGTACACAGTTAATTACATGTGTGTGTTCGTCCGCACTCTAGGGGCTGGCGCAAATGTTCTGTAAATCTAGTCGTCGTCTCAAACCACTAGCCTAACTTCACCTACTCAACATAACCTCAACTCAACGCTCGCAATTCCGGACGCATCGCAGATACATGTTATAGTGTAGTTTTTAGCTTTCCTTATATACAAACGGATATAACTATTTGGCACTAGTGAGAGAAATATTCTGATGTTTCGCCATCTATCGACGAAGTGAGACCCGCCGAACTTGTTCGTCAATTCGCAGCGACGAAATTTACCATACTCGCTGGTAATCATTCTCACGTGTGTAGCAGAACGTCTTATTCGACTAGTCTATTATTCCAATTCCTCTAGGAATACCTACTAATATCTATGCCATCTTTTACTACTCTCCGTTTTCCTATACGCGGACAGTAATTTTTGCTATTCGCTCATTATTTGTTACTCTCACAGAATATCAAAATGCATTATCCGAATAATAGATTTTTCCGGTACCGTAAGAAATATTGCCAAATCAGCTGATATATCCCAGATTTACTCGCAGTTATTGGAATCTTCACCAGGAAAAGTTTCTCCGTGCGTGACCTTTTGCAATCTTTGGAAATCTTGAAATCTGGCCTACATCAAAATTGACGAGTGATTAACCCCTTGAACACAACGTAAGAGCATCTTGTCCGTGGAGAAAGAACTTTGTTTATTCGTTGCAATACATATCGCGTCGAGAATTGTACCTGTTTTATGGAAAATCTTCTAAAATATACTATGTAGCATTATTGTATCTTAGAATAAAGGTAAAATGTGCGTGGCAAAACGTAAGCACCCGAAATCTCGTTGCCTGAACTACTTTTGTGATTGATAATTTTTTAATTTCAAAATTCAACTTTTTTCATTTGTGTATGCATATTATTACTCTATATTATTGTAAAAATGAAAGTCTGAAAGGATTTCGCAACAACTTTGAGGCTAAAAAAAAAAAAATTACAATCAATGATTAAAATAATTTTATTACTAATCAGAAGAAAAAAAAACAAATGAACAATTAATGATTGAAATAATTCTATTACTAATTAATTATTTTTTCACATGATACTGACAGACACGGTACTGATATTTTCATTTAAAATAGCAACTGTAATTGTTTGTTTAGGAATTGAATAATATCCATTTACCGTATAATTATAAGGCTAGTAATAAGTACAAAAATTTATTACTCATGATACAAAAAATCGATAGTTGATAAAGTTTATCAATACAGTACTACCTCTCTAAGAGAGAGGTCTAGGGCGGTTAGGGGAATAGGATTCCAAGAAATTTGTCGCTGAAGCGTTCCCCCACTACTGGTAAATCGCACATGTGTCAGTGTATCAGTGAGCATCACCACTGGGAGAACCTTGCGCGTACGGGTAGAGTGGGGGAAGCTATAAAACTCGCTCAACTGGAACGGCGGGGAAATTCTCTCTTACCGAGGGCTCTCTTAGAGAGGTAGTACTGTACCACGGTACTGACAAGTAAATTTATGATATATCTACCTTTCTAAAAATTGAGTTCTAAAATGACACGAACTTATTGCACTATTCCATAAACTTTATGTTTGTAAATATTACTCAGGTGACGTACTTTCAATATGGCTCACTAGCCGTTTCATTAATCTCGAGGTACAGTAATGTTCATTAATGGGTTCGGGGTGACTAACTGTTTTTTCGGACTTTTTCGGAAACGAGACTCCATTCTAGTCGTATTTCATGTGCCGATAGCTGAAATTATAATAATAATAATTATGACCCCTTAGAAAAATAATATAATATTATTTTATTGATTGTATCCGAAAAAGTCCGAAAAAAATAGTTAGCCACCGCGAATCCATTAATGAACATTACTGTACATGGCGCTCGAGTCATACAAATTCAAATTCAAAAATTCGTTGAAATCTAAAGACAAAAGTTATTGAGCCGGAATTAAATGTTAAATTAATATATTGGAAAAAAATGTGTTTTCTTAAGTTTAATTATATTCATTAAGATTTATAAGGTAATTAGTTTGAATCATATATTGCGACAAAAAAAAAATAAACAATTTATAGTAAAATTCTAGAGAATTTATAGGACGAGCCTCGGTCTCGGCGCGCCCGTGTAGACAGCCGCGCGCAAAGTCCCGCACGGGTCAATCGCTTTTTGAATATAGTTTCCATCGGAATTCCATTTTGAAACTTACAAATTCCGTAGCGATTAAATCAAAGAACACGCTCGTATTTTTTTTTTAGAATTTTCGAAGGGTGTAATCATCATAATTGTTCATAACAAACAGAAAATTATTTATTCAATGAATTCAAAATTTATAGCGTGAAAGTGCAATTCAAGAGCTTCGAAATGAGTCGTAGACGATGTCTGTACGACAAAGGGAACCGGAGATATTAACGTTTGAAGAATAGCGCTATTCCGATTTTTGGTGTTTTTTTCGAAAATTCAATCCCTTGCAGCTTCTAAGCCCTTCGAGTTAAAAAAAATGTATCATTCATTTATTTTACCTGGAGAATATGTAAGAAAAATTACAAGAGAATTCGTATTCATACTCATATATGCGCTTATTCATTTAAATACCCATTGAGATTCGTGAAGCAGAAAGTTGCTGATCTGTGCCCTTGAGTGGGCGCCACACTTGAATCTTGCCCGGGGCACCAGTGTTGCTAACGCCGGCGCTGGATACAGCGCCGTCTTATCCATCAGGCACAGTAGGCACTGTGCCTAGGGCTTACGGCATTTTTGAGGACCTACGAAAAAGTCTGAACTAACACCGTGGTCCAAACTGATCTAAACACCATGAAACGCACAACTATAGAATTGGCAAGAGTCACTCAAAACCAATACTATTCTTATCTTGAAACGAATGCTATTCTTGAATACCTGAGGTGATGAAAAGTGAAAAATATACTCAAAGACAAGAATAGATACTTTCTGGCGAAAATAAGCAACTTCATATTTAGATAAATTTTTACAAAGAAAAAAAATATGGTATTCATCTATAAACTGTTGATAAATCTAAACCTAAATCACGATCACGAAACCCATCGTGACTTACGATTTCATAAGCGTAATTTACGTTTTCATGAGCGTAATTCACGTTTTTAGGGACAAACGCGAATCACCTTTTGCGTTGCCGTGAAATAGGATCAATTGAAGGCCTCGATGCTAAAAGGTCCTGAGCGCTCGGCTCAACTTTTTTCAGTAGAAAATTCCCGTCAATGTCACCAATTTTCAAAAGTCGCCGAAATGATTTTTCAAAAATACCATCGTGTAGAGGATAAAAAAAGGCAACTTTTTTGTATGTACAGTTTTTTTCGAGATTCGTTATTTTTTGAGGAAAATAATAAAAACTGAAAAATCGCGAAGCTTGTTTGGACCACGTTTTTTAATCTTAACTCGCTCTAACCTCGACAAATATCAACGGATCTTCTTGATTTTTGGCATGATATCGTAAAATACCCTACCGCTGCCGATAAAGTAATGAAAAGTTAATAATTATATAGTTTTCATTAATAATTTAGTTGTAAACAAGCGACCAACTTTTTATACGGTTATGTATGTTCGACGAGAAAAAGTGTGTTACAAAGTTTAAGCGTGAAAAAACTTTCAGTGAGACATTTGTTCATTAACATGAAAGGAAGTTTTTCAGAAAATTTCAGATTGATTGAATAAAAATTGGCCAAGATACAGCGATTTTCCTAAAAGCAATCGATCCGTGTGGTCTTAAATGCAACTATCGTGCAGATTTTCAATCGTTGAAACCACGCGCGCGACCACGCGGATCGATTGCTTTTAGGAAAATCGCTGTATCTTGGCCAATTTTTATTCAATCAATCTGAAATTTTGTGAAAAACTTCCTTTAATGTTAATGAACAAATGTCTCACTGAAAGTTTTTTCACGCTTAAACTTTGTAACACACTTTTTCTCGTCGAACATACATAACCGTATAAAAAGTTGGTCGCTTGTTTGCAACTAAATTATTAATGAAGACTATATAATTATCAACTTTTCATGACTTTATCGGCAGCGGTAGGGTATTTTACGATGTTATGCCGAAAATCAAGAAGATCCGTTGATATTTGTCGAAGTTAGAGCGAGTTAAGATTAAAAAACGTGGTCCAAACAAGCTTGGCGATTTTTCAGTTTTTATTATTTTTCTCAAAAAATAACGAATCTCGAAAAAAACTGCACATACAAAAAAGTTGCCTTTTTTTTATCCTCTACACGATGGTATTTTTGAAAAATCATTTCGGTGACTTTTGAAAATTGGTTACATTGACGGGAATTTTCTACTGAAAAAAGTTGAGCCGAGCGCTCAGGACCTTTTAGCATCGAGGCCTTCAATTCATCATGTGAAAAACATGAAATGAGGGAATAATTGTCTTACTCTACGAATACGAAATCGTACGTGAAGGACATTCGATCCTATTTTACGGCAACGCAAAGCGTGATTCACGTCTGTGCCTAAAACCGTAAATTACGCTTATGAAATCGTAAATTACGATGGGTCAATCGTAAATCAGATGGTAACTATCATGAAAATATCGTGATAATGCAGAGTTCGAAAAGAATTCGCTTAGAAGTTTACATTCGGAACAATAGGGGCGCTATATAGTTTCATCACGAAATACCATTAAGATTCTAGAAAATCATGGGTAACACAAAAAATTTCAACATCGTACTTACATTAGGCTGTCATTTCAGGGGCTAATTTTCCTAGCACTCAATTTAATGAATAGACAAACTATGAACTAAGTTGGATACAGCATGAAATGAGTCTACATAATATCTAACATATCCAACAAGGGTGCCTAGGGCCTACGAGGGTCTTGAAACGGCCCTGGCTGGATATAGTGTAAGTTTCCTCTGAATTGCAGGTTATACTTTACAAAAGATGTGGTGAAATATGTTCATGAATATCTAATTACCACACAAATTTCATCAATAGATTGTTAATTAATGACTAGTGAGAACAAACACAACAAGACATAAAAAATCACAGTTAGAACAGAATCATCGATATATATGGGCCATTCCACGTGAACCGGATCAGTCACCTCTCGGATATCTTTCTAATTTTGCATGTCGATTGTCCTTGGGGAGTTAGATTTTTGTGCCAAAGGATTTTTCAATTAGTGCAAAATTCGTTGAGTTATTTGCATAAACAAATTCGCGCAAGGTTTTTTTCAAAAATTCATAACTCCACCAAAAATGTCACTAGACTCAATTTTTTTTTTCAGCTTACGCGGAAAGATTCATAGAATGTATAAAAAAATATGTACTTCAAAAAAAGTTTGTTTATCCATTGTTCATTTAACAATTAAGTTTTCAAAGATTTTTAAAACACACAGTGACACGATCAAAATTTTTTTAAAAATACTGACATATACTTTGTACTATACTACAGCGTGTGAATTAATTTTAAGGACGTGTTATTTTTTGTTTTCGACTAAAAAATCATTGAAGTTGGCGGCGCGCGCTAATTCCGGGTCGACCGACGCCGCGCCGCGTGAACGTATAATGGCGTGCGTTAGACTGCTGTTCGCCGCTACTCGACGGACGCGTAGCAGCAGTATTCAAAAGTCATTTTCACAATGAAGGACACGATTTAAAAGTCTGAAAAAAATACTGTAGCTTCCTAATGGCAACTATAAGCGACACGTTAAGTGTCGAGAACGTGTTCTTTTTCGTTTTTGAAATATTGCAGTTTAAAACCTTAATATGTATGCTAAGCATATATCGTCGGCTGGGAGGAAGACAGTGCTATCTCAGCTTCGCCGTGAAGAAGGTGCTATCTCAGATTTGACTGGAAAAAGGTCCTATCTCAGCTTCGCCGTGGAAAAGGTGCTATCTCAGCTTCGCCGTGAATAAGGTGCTATCTCAGATAGCACCTTTTTCGCGGCGAAGCTGAGATAGGACCTTTTTCCAGTCAAATCTGAGATAGCACCTTCTTCACGGCGAAGCTGAGATTGCACTGTCTTCCTCCCAGCCGACGATATGTCGGCGCGTATTATTTGGACACTCGATGTGAAAGACCGAGTACGATCTTCGGTGTTATGAGATCTGCTCGCACAAAGTCGTCAAAGCATCGATAGCCGCTTCGTTATCAAAAGGACTATCGGTTGCTAGGCTTTTATTTAGAAGATCTGAGATTCGATGATTATCGCAGATTTGATCGGAAGCCCGCGGAACTGTGACGTCTCTCCTATCAATTTTGAAAGAATATAAATAATCCAGTTAATTCGTTATCATTATCGTTCAATTCAGTTCTGTTAAATAAACCTTTCATTTGAGATCTATTAAATTGGAAATTTATTAATAATGAGATCAACTCGAAGAGTTGGTTGGTACTCGTCTGCTCGGACCTCCGTCTTATATACCGAGAATATTCGGTGAGTGTAAACGGTCCCCTTCCTACGGCAAAACCAACACATGCGCGCACCGCGTGCGTGAGGCTCGTTCGGGAGGGAATGAGGTGCCAGTGCATTGCATCCCCTAGTTTTATCAATCCGAATCATAGCGTCGATACATAAGTTTAAATTCAAAGCAGAGCTCAGCAGGGCCGTTTCAAGACCCTCGTAGGCCCTAGGCACCCTTGTTGGATATGTTAGATATTATGTAGACTCATTTCATGCTGTATCCAACTTAGTTCATAGTTTGTCTATTCATTAAATTGAGTGCTGGAAAAATTAGCCCCTAAAATGACAGCCTAATGTAAGTACGATGTTGAAATTTTTTGTGTTACCCATGATTTTCTAGAATCTTAATGGTATTTCGTGATGAAACTATATAGCGCCCCTATTGTTCCGAATGTAAACTTCTAAGCGAATTCTTTTCGAACTCTGCATTATCACGATATTTTCATGATAGTTACCATCTGATTTACGATTGACCCATCGTAATTTACGATTTCATAAGCGTAATTTACGGTTTTAGGCACAGACGTGAATCACGCTTTGCGTTGCCGTAAAATAGGATCGAATGTCCTTCACGTACGATTTCGTATTCGTAGAGTAAGACAATTATTCCCTCATTTCATGTTTTTCACATGATGAATTGATCCTATTTCACGGCAACGCAAAAGGTGATTCGCGTTTGTCCCTAAAAACGTGAATTACGCTCATGAAAACGTAAATTACGCTTATGAAATCGTAAGTCACGATGGGTTTCGTGATCGTGATTTAGGTTTAGATTTATCAACAGTTTATAGATGAATACCATACTTTTTTTCTTTGTAAAAATTTATCTAAATATGAAGTTGCTTATTTTCGCCAGAAAGTATCTATTCTTGTCTTTGAGTATATTTTTTACTTTTCATCGCCTCAGGTATTCAAGAATAGCATTCGTTTCAAGATAAGAATAGTATTGGTTTTGAGTGACTCTTGCCAATTCTATAGTTGTGCGTTTCATGGTGTTTAGATCAGTTTGGACCACGGTGTTAGTTCAGACTTTTTCGTAGGTCCTCAAAAATGCCGTAGGCCCTAGGCACAGTGCCTACTGTGCCTAATGGATAAGACGGCGCTGGAGCTCAGTACTTTACAAATATTACATTTCGCTGACATCTCAAAGAAAAATTCGCGAGAGATTTAAGATTATTTGAAAAATTCCAGAACCGATATGAAATTCCATGATATTTCCACATTCAGAAAAAAGTCTGGTTCACACAACAAAATTTTTGTTACTCCAACAAAAATCGTTTGTTACTATTTGGTCAAAGAAATATTTTGTTCTTGTGACCAAAAAGTTTTGTTATCATATTTTGTTAACGGAACAAATCTCATTTTGTTTACAGCACTGGAGAAATGGTACTGTTAACAAAATTGTTATTTGCAACCATAACAAAACGTTCTGTTCAGTGTACTGAATTGAAATATTCTTTTTGTTACTGGTAAGAGAACATTTTGTTATGAAGAGCCTGAAAAATAGTCATGTGTATAACACTTGACCAGTAAAACAAGAATATATTTCGCTATCTCAAATTTTTATTGCAATTTTAACATTATCCCAATGAAAAATACATTATGTCATTAGGCCGATGACGTATTTTCCGACGAATTTGAGTTTATAATCCGAGCCGAAGGCGAGCGATAAATATCACCGAGCGAAGTGAGGTTAGAATCGCGCTTTTTCGGGCCTAGATACGCAGACACAACAAAATGTTCTAGCCCACATGATTTCAAGAACTTACGCGGTTCGATATCCATGTTTTAACTTTTATCAATCAATTCACAAAGCACAATTCCGCAGCCATGTGCTGTACTCACGAATACCGGCAACACTTTCTGGTATATGGGCAAGAGTGATCGCGCATAGTGTGAATATGCGCATGCCACCATATCCAACAAAAAATATTGTTCACGTGACAATAAATATTCAACAAAATTATTCGTTACTGATGACAAAAAGAAAATAGCGAATTAGGTTAGCTCAACAAGCATTTTGGTTCAGACAATCAAAATTTGGTTGAGTCAACCAAAACATTGCTAACAAAATTTTGTTGTCAACGAATTATTTTTCTGAGTGCAGGTTTTTTCAAGGGTATGTCAAATTCCATGATATTTCCATGATTCCAGAAATTCCATGATAACTGGACACCCTGGACAAGGATTAATCGCTGAAGAGATTCGTCACGAATTTTGAATCAACCTGTATAGGCCCTTCAAACTTTCAGGACATCCTGATCTCACACCTACCAATCGGCAGTCAGGAGAAAAAAAGGTCGAAAATCTAGCTGATAAAAATCAAGACTAGATTTTCAGAGTAAATAGTATTGCTCAGCATTGAATTTGCGGATAGTTCACTTTATAATATGTTTCCCTTTTTTGACGATGTACTGTTTTATCGTCGAGTATGTTTGTAATGTTATACAACACAAAAGCGTCGAAAATGCGAGTAGAGTACATTCGCTGCCATATTACTCACAATCAGGGTAATTTTGGTGTCTCTGAATTCCTCGTGAATTTTTCTAATTATGATTTAATTTTTATTGGGATTTAGAGTTTCTATAACTATTCAATAAATTCATAGTTCCGCAACGTTACCTACATACATTTTACCTAGGTTTTACGCCCCTGAAACACCTTGAAATGTATATTTATGTGTCGATTGAAACGATCGACGCAGTATTATTATTTTATAAGTCGACTGTTTTACAGCTCAGTATGAGGCCATATTCAGGGTTATTGTTGAAATCATTATCCATGTTCTAATCAAGGTTGATAACCGATACTGTATCTACCGACTTAACCAGCCTGCCCAAAGATCACGTTAAGAAGTTCAACAGATTATGAATGTCACAGCGACTGGTATTTCTAGAATAATTTAAATCATCCCAGAACCGCGATAAATCTGTGGCTATAGCTCATCGATTCACATGGAGTACATGAGGAAAAAAATTGCTTATACGAATTTAGAAAAGATGTTTCAATTGATGACTAGTTAACGGGGATGCCAACCTACGAGAAGGATAAAACGTTCATAGTGTTCAATGTTTTATTGTGTCGAGAATGAAGAACGGAAAATAATTTTGAAAATAGAATCTGAAAGCTACGAATTTCCGCTTCAAACTGAAGGAAAAAAATAATGAAATATTACAAAAATCAAGTCCGCTACGTCCATTTAAGTAGAACGACCAAACGGAATATCCGAAACACAAAAACCAATACTTTTTGGAATCGTCAATGTACCCTCTAAGCTTCTATGAAACAGATTTCTCAATCGACCCTTCGTTGTTGGAAAATTGATAAAAACGTTCGCGAAAATCCCGAAAAACGCGATCGAATGCAAAAAAGATTCGTAATTTGACCACGTTTGAGTGGATCAAAAATCCGTCCCATAGAAGCTTAGAGGGTACATTGACGTTTCCAAAAAGTATTGGTTCTTGCGTTTCAGATATTCCGTTTGCTTATAAACGTGGTCACCGTTTTGCAAATCGTTCTTCGCAGAGTTCTACTTAAATGGACGCAGCGGACTTGACTTTTGTGATATTTGATTTTTTGTTTTTTGAGTTTAAAGTGGAAATTCGTAGCTTTCAAATGCTATTTTCACAATCATTTCCCGTCCTTCATTCTCGCCACAATATAACATGGAATACGATGAACGTTTCATCCTTCTCATAGGTTGTCACCCCCCTTAAAACTAATGTTCCATGTAAAGTCATTCAAACACGTTTAGTTTGAAAAACGAAATGAAAATTCAACAAAGCGCGTTTCGCGTTAATTATATAAGACTCGAATAGAAACAATAAAATAAAGAATGCTGAATTTGATTACAAGCAAAAAGCAATAAGAAATCGTCGTACAAGTTATTGTCATTTTATTTTTCCTTGAGTGTTACCCGACTCGGTATTATGGCGTTCATACACCCAGATAAGGCCATCAACATTCCGCACTATTTTACTGATCGTGAGATGATGTCAGACCAAAAAAGTACTCCCAATTAAGTATCCATTGTGCATGGGCGATATGATACATCGCGTCTACTGTAACTTATATTGTATATGTTTCACCAGCTGAAGGCTAGTGAAATTATACTAGTTCGCGTGAGTACTTTGTGTTTGTACTGTGTACTTTATGATATTTGGAGCTCCTCTGGGAAAAGTTGAAAAAACCCTTAAGCACCATAATCAGACTATGATAGATTTTTACTCTACCAGAGATGCATCCCTACAGATCTAAGATATGTCTAACCCTCCAGAATAAGATAGGTATTAGAGATCCACCTTAGCTGTATGGGTTGGACGCACCAATACTGCATTTTTCAGATCTGGGATATGTGTGTTTTCAGATTCACGATATCAATAAAAGCTATATCGTAACCTGGTCAACACACGCACCATTACTGACTTTTAGCTGAAGAATGATTATAAATTATAATGAAATAAGGCGTAATGCTTGACTGAAAAAAATAAGAAATGTAGAAAACAAGGTTACAAAAAAATAGAAAAGAAAGATCAGATTCCTGATGTTTAATGTTCAAAAGATCATCTTCTATTTATTGAAGAAAGAATGTTTGTGTTCCAACGGAACGCCTATTTACAAAAATAATCCAGAAAATGCAAAAACATAATAGTACATTACGTAATTAGTGCGGGAGACACCTATGCGCACGTGTTGCGTATACTATTTTCCCTAACGAGCTGTGCAAAATTCGACAACACCGGCAATCTGACGGGGGGTCCAGGGGCGCAGGGGGCAAAGCCCCCGCCGGGGGTTGGGGGAGGGGGCGAAGCCCCCCCCCCTACTATATAAAATCGAATTAAAAATTCATAATTGAATAAAAAGACTTTCATTAAGAATAAGATTTTAGAGGTTTATTCAGGAGTGCAATAGCAAGAAGTGAGCTATACAGTAGACTCTAGATAAGTGGCCATCTGACGGGGCTAAAGGAGAGGAAAACGGCTACTTACGAAGCGCTCCCACTACGGCTGAGAAAGAGACGCATGGCGCGTGGTGGGAGAAGCTGTTGGTGCGCATACTGCTGTGGTGGGGGACATAGTGTTTGTGTGAGTGACCGTCCGTGTGAAGGGGAAGTTGCTCGCAGGGCCACTTAGCGAATGGCCACTTATCTAGAGTCTACTGTACTTAGAAATATATTGGATAATAAGGTCAAAGATCGTAGACAGAAAACGTGCTTTGGTGGTGGAGGTGCTTTGTTTACATTTTTGCGCCCCGGCCTATACGTTAAAATACTATCACAATATAGAAAGAAAGAAAGCAGAAAAAAGAAAAAAAAACAAAAAATAAATGAAAATATAAAAAAAAGAATCAAAAGAAATGGAAAAAAATAATAAAATATTTTGTGTATGCAAATTGTATTTTGCGCACGCGAATTTTATTTTGCGCACGCTAATCGCATTTTGCGTACGCGATTTCATTTTGCACACGCGAACGGCATTTTGCGCACGCTTACGAAATGAGTTAGGAAATCTGGCATTTTGCACACGCAAACCAGTACACAAAATCGAATTTTGCACACGGCGTTAGGGGAAATAATAATGGTGATTAAATGAAATTAAATGAAATGAAAATGAAAATGCTTAACCTATTTCTTAATTCTACGCGCGCTGGCTCAATGGCCGGACTTTGTGTTCGTGATTTTTGTTCGATTTGATTTTGATTTTATTTGAATTCAATTGAAATGCTGCTTTGGCTATGACAATGAATTTGTTTTGATTTTATTTGGTATGACTGCCGCTTTGGTGAATTATCCGATATGAGATTCAAATTTTATTCGTAAGTGTGGCTTTGGCCAAATACTACACGGAAAAAATGTCGGGTGAGCCGGGCGCCCAACAGCTACGGCCGCACACCCGAAAGCACGGAGCGTTGTGCGACCACAGTTTGGTGTCGCTGCAGTCTCCTTGCGGGCAGTCTGCTCTCCTTCTTCGGTGCGGCCGCAGCCCCGAAACGTTGGTGAGGCGACATGCGGGCGAGCTGCCTTCCCGAATCTGGTCGTGCCGCCGCACCGAAAAGCGGTGGCGCTGCGCGACCATGTGGTAGTGCTGTCGCTTGCCCAACATTTTTTCCGTGTATGAATTATGAGAAGAGAAAGATCGTGAAGTTATGAGTCGGTTGGCCGCCTTGGCACAAGTCCGCTGACTAGCCATGGCATGCCTGCCTTTTATACCCGCTATGACGTCACAACAGGTGATCGGTTGTGCGTGGACGATAATACGCGTTGCATCACGGAGAGAAATTGTACAGTAAATGTTACCAGGCTTTCTGAAAAACATAGATGTGACGACTGTAGGAGCCAGGTAATAATGACTATGTAGCACAGTATCGAAAAATTCCGTCTGATATAACTTTGCGAGATTGTCATCACAGCAATGCCAGCACGGTAAATATGACCATGCTGTCTGCTTCAGCGCGATCCGTCGAATATTCACATAACCTAAAACTGAAACGCTCTGCTGTCTGGTCGCGCTCACATCACTACAAGGTAGCACGAACCACTCAGCAAGGTATAAATATTACTATGCTGCATAGATCCTTGCCAATAGAATAGAAGTCAAAATTACTTGAAATTAATTCCGCAAAACATGGGACTAACAACAATAAAAATAGTAGAATTTACTATGTGACATATTGATATTTCCAACGTTTTGTTTTTCACGGACTGAATACTAGGTAGCAAGGTAATATTTACCCTATTTTTCTACGTGCGAAGTAATATTGACTGTATATTTCTCTCCGTGATACTGGCTTCTCTGTGTTGAGGTATTCTATACTATGAACGATTCGGCTATTTGGCTATAGGCCGAATACGTTACACTACATTGCGACCAATCTTCACAAGTCAGGTTTCGGCGGGATTGGGTGGCGGGGGGGATAAGATCGAATAGGTTAGTATTTTGCGAATTTTGCGCAAAATAACCCACATCCGTGTTATACTTGACCCGTTCTAATAAGTTACTTTACAAATTACTACATCGCTGTTAGATCGAAATTTTCATATACGATTTTTTTTCCTATCGTCTACTCTGATATTAGGCCGATTGGCGAAAACTTAAGTCCTGGATTTTTTTTCTACTATGTATAATCAAAGAAAATTGGGTACGGTGTTTTTAGAGTACAGCGGTTACGGTACGGAATGATATCTCGCACGAAATGTTTCGAGTAAAAATTTGTCAGAAGGTCACTCTCTTGCCAAATGTATAGTATAAAATGAATAAAAACAAATCTTAAGACACTAAAAAGCAAAATCTGATGATGTATGTCGAATGCTCAGAGTCAACTGCTAGAAAAATTGTATCCAATATTCGGGATAATGTCAGTCTTATCAATTTGACCAAGAAAATGAAAAATCTAATCCCGTATAGGTATAACTCGCGGCCATCTCATGATGAGAGACGGCAGAGAGTGCCTTTCGCTGACATACCTAGGTATATACTATGGACTACGTGTCCCCATATGAAAACCCTTTGAAAAGTGTGGATTAGATAAGGAGGGACTGAGGTGTTGACCATAAACATTCTACCACACTACACGCTAGAAAGAGACAGATCTTGGCCACTCTTTCTTTCGGCTGGTCGTATTCTTCTATAAACCTGAGCGCAGCCCACACTTTACCTAGGTCGATGAGTGTGGCACGTGGATCTGCAATTTCATTGCCTGAACTCGACATCAATTCGACGCTTCATACGAAGACTAGCACGGTTTCAGATTTCTTACGAAAAATAGCCCGTTTTGGCTTTTGACGAGGACTAGCACGTTCGAGATTTCGCCGCAAAGATTAGCACGTTGCAATCATTCAGAAGTTCGGTTTTCCGGGTGAAAACCGAAACATGCTAGTTTTCGCGGTGAAAACTGAAACATGCTAGTCTCCGTGGTGAATATCCAAACGTGTTATTCTTCGTAAGAAATCTGAAACGTGCTAGTCTTTGTGAGAAGCGTTGAATCACTTCAAACGAAACCACGCTTGATGAAGTAATTGCCGCATTTATACACGGAGAAACCTTAAAAAATCATAGGTTAGTTTCAAATAGTTTCAAGAGGGTCAGTGTACTGAATGTTTCGTTTTATTCAAGACGATCGTTGGTCCTCATCTTTTCAATACCGTCTGAACGTGTACAAATAAAATTGCAGAAAAATTGGTGGATATTAATCTCATTATATGCTCTCTAAAAATGAAACAGTGGATTTTCACTGATTCGCAGTGCATATCCACTATTTGCCTCAGCTATAAGTATACCACTAACAATTAGTGGATCCACACTTTTTCAATTAGTGATATGGCAACACTAATTGAAATAGTGAAATTCACTGTGACAATTAGTCGTTTCGATAACTATTCTGATCAGTGATATTCACTCTTGATTTCAGTCAAAATATCATTTTATAACTGAAAATCACTCAAAATATTAGTGAAATTCACTCGAAATATTCATTGAATAGATTTAATCAAATTTGTAGGATACTTGTACTGTGACAAAACATACGCAATAGTTCACAGTTTATATAAGTATTAGAAGAAAAGACACATGATGGCTGCATCGGCTCTACTGTTGGGTAGAGAGGGAATGTGAAGATATACTATAGAAATGATCCTATGCAGTATGATCTTAATTAAACACGGTTGAGACGAGACAACTGTATTATTATCGGGGTCATCATACTCGCGAGAAAATATTCTCTTCGTCCGCCATCTGTCGGGCAGTCGCATATTCATTAATAGAATAACGTAAACACTAATTTGAAAGTCAAAATCACTATCATTAAGTAACTAGTGCAAATCACTATTTCACATCGGAAAATACTGAGTCAATAGTGGTATTCAAACCACTATAACAGGAAGTGAAAATTTCACTAATTTATTGTGGAATTCACTGCCTTTACAGTGAGTTAGTGGATCACTGTGACAAACAGTGAAAATTTCACTGTTTCATTTTTAGAGAGTGCGACTACTAACCGATTCTAAGGATTGTAGAAATGGTGATATGGTTATTCCTCATTGTGATGGTTATCGGAAAAACTATATCGCAAACTACAAATTTGTTCTCGATATCCCGACCATGTATGTGCATACGCTTATGTTATACCGTGCTGTTAAAAGGAAGCAGCACTGGTCGCAGCACTGGCATACTCGCTGCAGCGAGTAGAAGCTCACGTACGCAACGCGAGCGTGTGTTGGTCGAACTATGACGCGGCTATCGTTCGGCCTCCTTTTAACAGCACGGTATGACTTTATCAAGTATCCACCCTTCACAAAAATTGAAGATTGTCCATTGTCTTGGCAAGATACCGATGATATGACATCACGAAGTCACGCAAAAGGCGCGAGGCACTTTGTGGAAAACCGTCAGTTGAAGATTTATATTCAAAAAGCAACCAACTATCTGACGGATCCTGAAAGAATTAACCTCCCGCACCGTCTGCTTGTATAAGCCTTGGTACAAAGTGAAGTGCCGGTTTCATCTGGCGCTGGACCCCTCCTTAAAATGTTATCTTGATGTCAGGTGAGCCTTTCCTCGTTCACGGCAAACCGCAACAAGTTTAGATCGTCTTGGAGAGATGATGGTACTACCGTGCTTGACAACTGCTGATACACCTTACCGTAATGGTACTCCGTGGCTCCGATTACGGCGAACAAAATAACGTATCCCAAGTAACGGACGGAACGAAGGTACTCCCAGAGACGGTCGGTAAATATCGCCAACAGGAAATAATCCATGAAAGCATGAACGTTCACGAGGGTCCATGACAAAGTGATAGCCCAAAATGAAGCGGTTTGAAAAACCATCAGCTGGATATCATCCTGATGAGAAGGGGTCGAAGAAATGCTGAGTTCCTGCGGCGTCTCGCTCTCGAGCAAATCTTGGTACAGAGCGATATACCGATTCCATCCTGCACCGCTCACTATCAGCTGTCCAACGAACAATAGTAGGGTCTTCGTTGCATCCCTCTCAGAAACAATCTTCTTTTTATAGATTATTCCGGCACCAAACTCCTTCGTCTCGACGATCGGAAGAAGCTTTTCATAGCCACGCCTCGGCGGATTGTGTCTCATATAGTAATAGACTCCTAAAATCAGGCTGGTGACACCTAGAGCGTCGCATATACCGTCGACCCAATAACCCAACGTTCCGACCTCCGAAAATTCACCTCGGATGTTTTTCCGTTGCCTAGCCACGTGCCCGTCAAGATCATCCAGCCACGTTCTTATCATAAATAGAACCACGCCGAAACGTCTCTGGGACAGAGAATCACTCGACACACATTTTCCAGCGGCCACAGCAACTAGAACGTGGAAGGCGCTGATCATGTTCGGTGATATCCACCATTGGTAGCTAATTTTTAATGTGCAATCTGCGATAGCGGCCAACGGGCTGAGTAGATAGTGATTTGCGTTATCTAGCATCATGCTCTTCACGGTGACATCACAAATCGGATTAATGTCACACGAGATACGTGAAGTATACCGCGGTAAGGCGGAAGTGGCGTAAGTTTCTCGTCCTATTGAATAATCCCGAACCCGAAAGTAGAGAAGATAGTTCATGTACACAAAATAGCTCGTAGTTAATATTAAAAGTGCCAAGAATAGGCGACTGCACACCGCGTTTGGTCCCAGCATGATTTTGGGTCTTATCAGTTTTGTTAACCGCACGAAACGGCAAAGTAGACTAATGTGCGATACTTCAAAAATTTGATCTCATCTTTATAAATAAAATCGATTATTTTTTCGTTTTAATTTCACAAGTTATTGTCATCAACGTGTTGCGTTGCGCGACTAAGTGAGCCACCAATTTAGTATCGTTGTGTAAGTTTGGTGATCCCAGTCGTGCTGAGAGAGTTTGACATTTTTCACGCGGCACTTTGTCGCCTCCGAAACAGCCGCCCGTTATTGACAGTAAAGATGCTAGTAGTGGGTAGATATAATATTTTAGGGCTTTTGAGTGAGCCCCACGACTGCTCGACTGTTAAACCGCCTCTAGCACCCAGCTCAAGAACCCCGTTGCAGCAACTGCTTTCATAGAACAGTTTACGTGTGTGCTCATGTCGACGCTAGCGTAGATACTTTGACTTTCATCTGCTTTTCCTCGAATTAATATCAGAAGATTGCTAACAAAAGTCTATACGTCGCGCTGGTTGTCCTGACACCGATTTTTCATTGAAAGTGGAGAAAATAATATTATTATTTTCCAGTGTCTGTGTATCGGCTATGTATTGGTATTAGTAAATTCATGTAGTTTTCGGACACCAGCGCGCGCTAACTTATACTTAAGGATTATCCCGACGGAACCTGAGAGTGATTAGTGGACCGACAGAGACGTAATCCGTAGGACTAAATAGCGGTTGTGATGACTGGCCGAAAATGCGTACTCTAGCGGTAGAACAGACGATCGCTCAAAAGCCCTTAATATCCTATGACGACTGGGTTTAGGTATTTATTTTAGTACCGAATACACGCCCTGCTGATTTTAGTCTAGTCGCATCATCTCGTCCCACTTATAAATGAAAAAAAACTAATGTAACAAAAATAAAAAAAAACAGCCGAGTAAAAAAAACGTTCTCTTTTGTAGACACGAACACTTTTTCATTAGTTCGATATACACGCTTGAACAATTAAAAACTTGTAACTTCCTAACACTTATTAATGTGGCATCGGTATCGACTAATCGCAGGCTCGGATTGAAATTTGAAACTACGAGATCGCGCCTCAATCGCTTGGCAGTTGACAATGTTGTGGCTAAATAGTAACTGTGGGCTCCGTTCAGTACGATCAGTCCTCTATCCAGGCAGGCAGCGCGTGACGCGTCATTGCAGGGCGATGTGCGTCGACGCCGCGCGACCCATGGGTGGTGAAATTCTGGTGAAGTTTCTCATGTGATACTTCAAGATGCTCAGTCAATCAGTATTACTATTGTCATTATTATACCAGTTCATGTCATTTCAGGAGTATTATCATTTCGTATTTACATTCATATAAAGAACACACAGCTTACAAGCTATATTGAAATTGTTCAACAATATGATACAGTTAACAGCAGGGTTTAAATTATTTTCCTGCTCAACGTGACTGGCCTGACCAGCATCCAGGAAAGTGTCCTGCAGTAATCTCTACCCCCCACCCGATGGCAAATATTTACAACCGAACGGCCCGTAATGGTGAGCAGTGGCGTAGCCAGCTTTTTTTGCTTGGGGGGGGGGGGGGGGGGGGGGGGGCTAGGAGGGCCTGCCCTGACAAAAAAAAACAATTCGTCACATATATGATTATATTATCGATAATCTTAATCGATTATTTGAATTTAAGTACAGTCCGACCTCCAAATAAGAAACCAAAAGCCCCCAAGGGGAAGAGGTTTTGCAAGAATCCGAGTACCCCCACCATGCGTACGCTCTTCACAAACTCACTCTCTCTGTCTCTCTCTCTCATTCGCACGTAAGTGCAATCCGAGCTTAGAGTGGGGGAAGCGCTCGAGTGAGAAACTGGGGAAGGTTTCTTATTGCCGGGTTTCTTATTTGGAGGTCGAACTGTACTATCGGTTTTCTTCTGGGGTGGGCAACGGGACTTCTGGGGGGGGGGGGGGGGGGGGCAGTGCCCACCTCTGCTCCATCCTGGCTACGCCACTGATGGTGAGTCTACGATAGGGCACCCGCACGTCCCGTTCGACGATTATACGTTCTGACGTCACCCAGCAAAATCTTATGGGTGACGTCAGAACATAGCGTTGAACGTGACGCGCTGGTGCCCTATTGTAGACTCACCATAAAGGACAGCCGATCTTTAGCATGAGTCAAGAGTCGAGCGTCGAGAATCCACTTCGACCGCTTCCGACATTTCGTAATGCCGGAGGCATCTGGTCTGGACGCACACTAGTACAAGACCTTTTCTTTGAGATTTGTATCTAATCATAGCGCGAGTAAGCCGCATGGACTAATCAGAAGTTAAAAACGCTACTTGGAAGTGTGGCTTAGGACTTGTCTATACTCGGTTAAGTTAGAGCTGCGGCAACTTGTGGAACTATCTTGGATATTGTGATTTGAAATTTGTTTGAAAAATATACCCACACATAAGTACCCACACCACAGCTACTGTTTCTTAGATTGATAATTAGCCCAGAAAACATTTTAATAAAAAGTTAAAAAAATATTTTGAGGTAGTGGTACTTGGCGGGCATTTTTAGACAATTAAATATACAACGTTAGCTGATCGCGAATTTTAACATCCGGTTTCGATCAACGCCATACAAGCTTGAGTAACTATCAAATTTACAGTGATTAGATTATAACAACTTCTGAAGTTGTAGATAATATAATAATAATGAGTAGAGCCGTTATGTTTATATTATAATAATAAATATATACATCCGTGTTAATAATAATCGCAAAATAATGTATAAATATTTTCTTAGATTTAAAAAAATGTAAAAGTTTTACGTCTTAAAAATCTAAGGCTCAAGTTCCTTTACCGAAACTTCGAGGGACAAATAGTTTCGGAGCTACAAAAGATCTTAGTTTTAGTCGTTTAGGTCCTTCGCTCTGTAGTTTTGATCGTTCAGGTCCTCCGCTCCGTAGTTCTAGACTTGGACGATTTGAACTACGAAGCGGAGTACCTGGACTACGAGAACTACGAAGCGGAGGACCTGGCCTACGAAAATTACCATGCGGAGGACCTGGACTACGAAAATTACCAAGCGGAGGACCTGGACTACGAGAACTACGAAGCCGAAGACTTGGACTACGAGAACTACGAAGCGAAGGACTTAGACTACGAGAACTACGAAGACGAGGACCTGGATGACTGAAACTATATACGAAGCGAGGTACCTGGACTACGAGAACTACGAAGCGAAGGACCGAGACTACGAGAACTACGAAGCGAAAGTCCTGGACTACGAGAACTACGAAGCCTAGGACCTGGACGACTGAAACTACGAAGCGAACCCTACTGAAAATTTCCAGGTGGAAATCCATGGACGAATCCACCTAGAATTCCACCTGGAAATCTATATGGAGAATCCATGTCAATCCGTAGGTTTTCTACCGGGATTTGGAACTGGGAATCTATGGAATTCCATGTGGTTGTAGCCATGTGCAGAAACATGTAATCCTATGTGTAATGATATATGGAATCCTATGTGTAACATTATATTAAGTCCTATGGATTGTCGGTAGTAGTTGTTAAAGAAATCGCCATGAACCAGGGACTTTCAACAATGACTCGTCTGGTCGTTCTTGCATTCAGATGTTCTTTTTTTGCCGAAATTCGCCCGAAATCTGGTAGATTTTGTGTATATTTTTTCATGGATGACGAATGGGATCACAGTCGAATTCCCATAATATCGTATGGATTTCTAGGGAATTTCCACATTGTATCGTCTGGTCATTCCCGGATTCAGATGTTCTTCCTTCACCGAATTTCAGCCAAAATCCAATGGATTTTGTATATCTTTTTCCATGGATGACGAAATGATGTCACAGTGGAATTTGCATGAGATCGTATGATTTCCTGGGGACTTTCTACAATAATCTGTGAGATTATACACAGATTAGTATGTTTATTTTCTCATGATTCGATGCAGGATCTGATGGATTCGATACAATGTTTCATGTCAACAACGAGATTGCATTATAACCATATTCACATGGGAATATAGATATTTTTCTATGGACTGTCCTAGAAGTGTATACCATTACACATGGATTCACATGTTGAAGTTTCCGAGATTTAAGGTAACAGCCGGTAGATTATTCATGATATTTCCCATGGATTAGGTCAGGACATTACTGTTATCTTTCTATAAAAATCTAGATATTCTGTAGGGTTTTACCGTAAAAAACCATAATATATCTGAATGGAAATCTATATACCCATCCACATGGATTTCTCCTATTGCATGAAATTAAACAACCATGGAATATTCATGTGAATATTACTGGATCAACTATAGGAGAACCATAGATCAGCATCATGGATATTCCATGTTTCTGAATTTCTGGTGGATTATTATAGAATTTCGTGGAATCCCATTCGCATCCATACTTTTCCACATGGATTTCCACCTGGAAATTTTCAGTAGGGAAGGACCTGGACTACGAGAATTTCGAAGCCGAGAACTTGGTGACTGAAACTACACGGAGAGAAAAGAATAGTAATATTCACAATGTAACATAGTAACCATTACTATGTCACATGGTAACGTAGATTTGTGAGCATAACATCTGCTTAGTTACCATGCAGCATAGTAAGGGTTACCAGAAACATAGTAATGATTCCTATTTCACATGGTATCATTTATGATTCTATAAGAAAATGAGTCTGGTTACTATGTAGAATGATAAATATTACTATTCTCTTCTCTCCGTGTACGACTCCGAGGATCAGGATCAGTGGCACTGATATATATGAGCAAGTCCACCAATTCTGGACGTCGCATCCGGCCTCACCCTCTCAGATCTTTTTGAAATTTTGTATGCTGAAAGTCCTCATCGGAAGACCACTACCCAATTTTTTTCAGATTTTTATCCCTTTTATTTCAGAAGTTATTATATGGGGTATTTCATACAGTTTTATACTTCTTGTCTTAATCATTTTTTTTCAAGTTGTTTCGCCACTGTAGCACTTTTTTGAGAGACTAGGTTTTTTGTTTGAAAAAGTCTCAGCTTGCCAAAAAAAATATTTTTTTTTCATTCACGCTCGTAAAAAGCTCTTAAAATTCAGTTTAAAATAAAAAAAGTTGTTTTTGTGCCGTTGCCCAAATTTTGAAAAAATTTTCAATACTTTCTCAGAAAAGCTGAGAAAATTTCACATGGACCACGTAATTTTCAGAGTGGGATCTCGATGAATACACGAGAAATGAATTAATGGACAAAAATTGGAATAAATATATGGAACACTCAAAGAAAAGGTTGGCTGACACAGCAATTTTTTCGTGGTTGGGGAATAATTAGTCAGAACATCTGCTTAAAATAATAGATCAACTGGGGCTGTTGGTCATAGTGATCATTTCTAAATGTAGCGGTCCAAATAGCCACTTCGTCCTTGCATTGGTTGCTGCATCTACTGCCTAGGCATTGCAGACGACGCGTGGCTGAGATAGCCAAGTTGCTTGATGAACGTTTGGCGCCAAAGACGTGGATCTTACATACCTATGGCGTCGTTCAATGTGCATTTGTTATAGAATAATCGAGTCGTATATGTGTTCGGAATCAATTCGACAATAATGGATGAGCAGTGCGTCAATTTTCTCAATGACAGACAATTGTCTTGCTTAACCCTACTGAAAATTTCCAGGTGGAAATCCATGTGGAAAAGTATGGATGCGAATGGGATTCTACGAAATTCTATAATAATCCACCAGAAATTCAGAAACATGGAATATCCATGATGCTGATCTATGGTTCTCCTATAGTTGATCCAGTAATATTCACATGAATATTCCATGGTTGTTTAATTTCATGCAATAGGAGAAATCCATGTGGATGGGTATATAGATTTCCATTCAGATATATTATGGTTTTTTATGGTAAAACCCTACAGAATATCTAGATTTTTATAGAAAGATAACAGTAATGTCCTGACCTAATCCATGGGAAATATCATGAATAATCTACCGGCTATTACCTGAAATCTCGGAAACTTCAACATGTGAATCCATGTGTAATGGTATACACTTCTAGGACAGTCCATAGAAAAATATCTATATTCCCATGTGAATATGGTTATAATGCAATCTCGTTGTTGACATGAAACATTGTGTCGAATCCATCAGATCCTGCATCAAATCATGAGAAAATAAACATACTAATCTGTGTATAATCTCACAGATTATTGTAGAAAGTCCCCAGGAAATCATACGATCTCATGCAAATTCCACTGTGACATCATTTCGTCATCCATGGAAAAAGATATACAAAATCCATTGGATTTTGGCTGAAATTCGGTGAAGGAAGAACATCTGAATCCGGGAATGACCAGACGATACAATGTGGAAATTCCCTAGAAATCCATACGATATTATGGGAATTCGACTGTGATCCCATTCGTCATCCATGAAAAAATATACACAAAATCTACCAGATTTCGGCCGAATTTCGGCAAAAAAAGAACATCTGAATGCAAGAACGACCGGACGAGTCATTGTTGAAAGTCCCTGGTTCATGGCGATTTCTTTAACAACTACTACCAACAATCCATAGGACTTAATATAATGTTACACATAGGATTCCATATATCATTACACATAGGATTACATGTTTCTGCACATGGCTACAACCACATGGAATTCCATAGATTCCCAGTTCCAAATCCCGGTAGAAAACCTACGGATTCACATGGATTCTCCATATAGATTTCCAGGTGGAATTCTAGGTGGATTCGTCCATGGATTTCCACCTGGAAATTTTCAGTAGGGAATTGAAAAATTCAAAGGTAAGTATGTTCTTATTGCACCAGGCTTATATTTTTCCAGCATATATCTAACCTGTCTGGCTTCTTGGCATGTGCGCGATTATTTTTCTTTTATTTTCTTTATACTTATCAATCCTAAATATTTTTTAAACAAATACCTTTTCACTGATATTCAAAAAAATGCTTTTTGTCTCTGAGCAAGCTTGTCTCACAATGGAATAGTGCAATCGTAACCTTACATTCCAATGTACTATAGTGAGGCACTCAACCTCCTTCAAGTTGAAATGAATGGACTGATGGTGAGCCTAAAGTTTTTTTTGTTCGCAGAGCAATACATTGATTATGCGACGTTAGTTACTCTTAATAAAGAAGATATCGAAAAAATTGTGCCTCAGTTAGGGCTGCAAAAGCAATTATTAACAAGCTTGGCGGAACATACAAGTTCTAAGGCAACGGAGGTGATATTGATTGCATGCAAGAGCAGTTTTCCCAATTATTTCTTTGTTTATTAATTATCATCTAAATTATCTTGTGTCTGCATGATTTTCTTTTAAGGGGGTACATACACCTTTAAAATACTTTTGTTCAAATTACTGCTACGCTCTGAGAAAACATTCTAGTGACTCAGTTTTTCTACAGTTGATTCGTGCTATTATGATACATAGTTCATGATTTTTCCAGATTTTAGGTCCTTCACTGCACATAGATTCAGTCCATCGCAGAAAAAACAGTTGTCGTAGGGTACAGGTTGCTGCGTTGGATGAAATTTCCTTAACTTTCAAGGAAATATTCTGTATGAATGTAATTTCGGACCAAACCAATAATGTTTGATGAATTTAAGTTTTAGACATAGAAATTTTTGATTGTAAGAATTTTTTCACATGGTTCTGGAATAGTATATTATGTGGCATGCCCGTAAACCAAGTGTTTTTCGGCGAGAATAATGATTTCAGAACGAGCTAAAGGCGAGCCGAAAGCGAGTTCTGAAATCATTATTCGAGTCAAAAACGGTTTACGGGTGCGCCCCATACTTTATTTTTTTCGAAATAGGCATGAAAAGTCACTTTGACGCCTGTTGAGATTCACAGACGAAGAGTGAGGCTATGGTGCGATCTGTCACGCACTTCGAGTTGCGCATCTCAACTGCCGTATAAAGACTTTATAGGGCAGTTCTGAAATCAGCCATATAAAGTGTTACTTTGTGGATCGAAAACAGGCGTCATAAAGTGACTTTTCAATGCCTATGCCGAAAAAAAAAATTTTTTGAAACCAAAAATCCTGTTTTCGATCCACAAAGTAGCACTTTATATGGCTGATTTCAAAACTGCGGTATAAAGTCTTTATACGACAGTTGAGATGCGCAACTCGAAGTGCGTGTCAGATCGCACCATAGCCTCAAACTTCGTCGGTGAATCTCAACAGGCGTCAAAGTGACTTTTCATGCCTATTTCGAAAAAAAATAAAGTATGGGGCGCACCCGTAAACCGTTTTTGACTCGAACAATGATTTCAGAACTCGCTTTCGGCTCGCCTTTAGCTCGTTCTGAAATCATTATTCTCGCCGAAAAACACTTGGTTTACGGGCATGCCACATAATATACTATTTCATGCCTATTTCGAAAAAAATAAAGTATGGGGCGCACCCGTAAACCGTTTTTGACTCGAATAATGATTGGAGAACTCGCTTCCGGCTCGCCTTCAGCTCGTTCTAAAATCATTATTCTCGCCGAAAAACACTTGGTTTACGGGCATGCCACATAATATACTATTTTTTATGCTCTGCGATTTAGGGAGAATTTTTTTTCCGAATTTAGCACCGAATTATCAGGTGGGAGACAAAAAAAATACAAGTTCAAAATGAACCACCCTAATATATATATATATATATATATATATTAGGGTGGCCCTTAATATGGGTCTGGTGATAAATTGTTCGGGCCGCCCCCCAAATCGGTTCCAAATAAATTTAAAAAAATCTACCCAAATTCCCAGCTATGTCGATTTAGAGGAAGGCGTGCCTGTGAGCATGAACTTACCCTGATTTGAATAAAATGACTTATTTTTTTTATGATCGGTGTCATAATTTTTTTTTTCAATTTCTGTTGATGTAAAACTTCTTTTTACTTCAGTCATTATGACAATGGACGTTATACGCACGCTTCGCGTGAATAAAACCCCAATTTTACTCGCAATTTTCACACCTAATGAAGTAAAATTTCGTAGCATACTCGACGGAAAAACTTCTTCTGATATCGTGTGATTACAACACTCGCCTTCGGCTCGTGCTGCAACCTCACACTCGTCAGAAAAAGTTTTACCGCACTTGTATCGTAATGTACTATTTCAAAATTACAAATGAAAGAACGTGGAAATCGTGTAGATTGCTGTCAACAAGAATTCATTTATATTTCATGGATCGATTGATAGTAATCGGTCAAGTGAACTAAATTTTAACGGATAAGTCTTCATCACAATATTGAAATAGTACATTACGATACAAGTGCGGCAAAACTTTTTTCTGACGTGTGCGAGGTTGCAGCACGAGCCGAAGGCGAGTGTTGCAATCACACGATATCAGAAGAAGTTTTTCCGTCGAGTATTGTACAAAATTTTACTTTATAAGGTGTGAAAATTGCGAGGAAAATTGGGGTTTTGTGCACGCGAAGCGTGCGTATAATAACGTCCGTTATCACACTGAGTAAAGTAAATAGTATATTGTGTATCTAGCCCCCCCCCCCCCCCCCCCCCCTAGTTGCACACTGTATTTTTTATAAAAATTATTATCAATTAATGATAATTTATTTATCAAAAAAGAAAGATCCAAGATTTTCCGTTGGAGCGGGAGGGAATCCATTTCCTCCCGCTGAGCCGGATATTTCGTGCTCACGTTCGAAACACGTGATTTTCCCCTCTCTCGACTAGCATGAAAGAAGGCCCATTTCGTGCCCGTGTTATGAAAACCAAGTTTTACATCAACAGAAATTGAAAAAAAAAAATTATTACACCGATCATAAAAAAATGAGTCATTTTATTTGAATCAGGGTAAGTTCATGCTTACAGGCACTCCTTCCTCGTAATCGACATAGCTGGGAATTTAGGTAGATTTTTTTTAATTTATTTGGAACCGATTTAGGGGACGGCCCGAACAATTTATCACCAGACCCATTATAAGGGCCACCCTAATATATATATATATATATATATATATATATATATATATATATACAGTCCGACCTCTCAATAGTACCTTACTCAATAGTTCCGCTTCCCCAGTTTGATGTGCGAACTACTTCCCCCACTATTCAGACGAGTAACTGCGAGCTTGGATTTCGTATACCTACCCCTCAATACTTCCGTCAGCCGAAACTCCATTTCATACGTTATTTCGAAGCATAAGAAAACGAAAAGTCTATGCGCCGGCCTACATTGTCATAAATCGAATGCGTAAAGCGGTCGGAACTATTGAGAAGTAAGTTCCAAAGTCTCGCTGGCAAGGTACATGGTGGGGGAAGACCGATTCGTGGAAAAACTCTTCCCCTTTCATCCCTGCCCGGAACTGTTGAGAGGTCGGGCTGAATCTTAAGGGGGGGGGATACCGGATGTGTTACCGACACCGCCTATATCTCCGAAACGGGGCTATCAATCGACTTGTCCTTGCGGCAGTCGATGTTTGACGAGTAATGGGTTCAAACTGGTACGTTTGATCGGATGAAATCGGATTTTTTTGTTTTTTTTTTATCGAAAAGCGTGGTCGTGCCATTTATTTCGACTTATATCTAAGCCTACGGATCGAAAATGCAAAATCGGCTTTCTGAGCCCGATTCTGTATGGCATTCCGAACACAACCATCCAAAAACATCTTTGGTTTCGACAACGATGAAGAAACCACATCTAATCTACGTTTTTGTGGTAATTTTCGCGATTGTCAAGGGCCGTGAGCGAAAATGGCCGCTCACGGCTGTTGATATGATGTGGTGGTTCGCAGAACGCCCGTGAGATGTCGCCGCACGCCCATTCAAGCTTCTCCTTTTACCACCGCTGTTACGTTGGTACACCGTGTGAAAGGTAAAAGGAGAAGCTTAAATGGGCGTGCGGTGACATCTCACGGGCGTTCTGCGAACCACCACATCATATCAACAGCCGTGAGCGGCCATTTTCGCTCACGGCCCTTGACAATCGCGAAAATTACCACAAAAACGTAGATTAGATCTGGTTTCTTCATCGTTGTCGAAACCAAAGATGTTTTTGGATGGTTGTGTTCGGAATGCCATACAGAATCGGGCTCAGGAAGCCGATTTTGCATTTTCGATCCGTAGGCTTTGATATAAGTCGAAATAAATGGCACGACCACGCTTTTCGATAAAAAAAAAAAAAAAAAATCCGATTTCATCCGATCAAACGTACCAGTTCGAACCCATTACTCGTCAAACATCGACTGCCGCAAGGACAAGTCGATTGATAGCCCCGTTTCGGAGATATAGGCGGTGTCGGTAACACATCCGGTATCCCCCCCCCTTAATTATCACGTACAACACAAGTATTTTGGAAATATATATTCGTTAAGATAGAGATTGAATCGTCTCTCAAAGTCGGTTACATCGACTTTATAGATTATTATATACCAACACAGACACGTACCGCGTGCGTGAGACTTGGCCGAAAACTCTCGGTAGATAGTAACGCGTGCGTGGGCTCTTTTCGCAATAAATGAGACGTATCACATCACTGATTAATCATGAAAGGTTGACAAAAATATTTTTTCGGGTGCAGGTGGCCAGAAATCGGCTACGACCGGTTGAGATTAGGTCGTCCTTATCGGTCATTTTAAACAGGTGTTCAGTTAGATATTAGTATACAGAGAATATAAATACCAGCCACTGCTAGTTTTAATTTTGATAAATTTTATAAAAATTTAATTTTAATTTCAATTTTTCACTACAAGGTGGAACCTGGTTATTTGTACAAATAAACAATTTGGAATTTTAATTTTTGAAACATACATCCTTATCTAAACTTCGATTGCGTATTTTTTTTCTCTTGACAAACTTGTAACTTTTTTAATTTCTGCCATAACAGGAAATAAACACGATTTTTGCAGAACATAAAATTGTCATCTCTTTTCACTTCAACTTGCTCTGAATCCTGAAATATTTTACGTTTCTACTTCAAATGTGAAGGGATCATGTCGCGTGACTAAAAGCAGAAGGGCGTACGCCGTTATACACGAGGTTGAAGTTCGTAACGTTAAGGTAACAGAATATTCGTTGAAGAAATACAATATTTCGTGATTCAAATGTTGTTAGAATTGTAAATGTAAAATATGCGAGATAAACATGTTTCACACAATTAGCGGAATTATGCACCGTTCTTGATCCATTTGAAACATTCGAGGCTTGGATGTGAGAATTTTCTGGCGAATATTTTGTTGCATTAACGTTACGAACTTCAACCTCGTACCTGGGCAATTCCACCTCAAATCGGCCGAGAAATGACCTCGTATTTTTTGAATCGACTTAAACTTTTTTTACGTGAAATCTACGTCCAAAAAGTGGACCCGTATTTTTTCGTTGGTCAAAAAAAAAATTTTTACGCTAGTTATGAATTATCGCATTTTACTGTAAAAGTATAGCGCGCGGGCGGCTTTGACAATTAATATCTCGGGTCCCCCTCACCGTAGAGAGATGTTCAAAAACGCGTTTTGAAGGCGATGAAAGACACTTCCCGATAAAATTTTTTGAACTTTTCGAAAAATATGATTTTGTTATTTTTATGAGCAATCAAAATGCTTATCGATTTTTTTCGCAAACTTCAGCCATTTTTTAAATTTTCAAAAAAATATGATCGCATTCCTTATTCAATTCTGAAGATGGTGATTTTTTTAAATTCATGGAGCGATTTTTCTGAGTATTTTTTTTGCAATTATTTGTCCGGCGCTGCGTCGGGCTGCCGCGCCGTGCGCCTCGCTACTACCGCGTCGTACGGGGCTCGGCCAATGGCGTGGCGCGCGGCTTCCCATGCCTGGAATGACGCGATAGTAGCAAGGCGCGCGGCGCGGCAGCCTGACGCAGCGCCGGACAAATAATTGCAAAAAAAATACTTAGATAAATCGCTCCATGAATTTCAAAAAATCACCATCTTCAGAATTGAATAAGGAATGCGATCATATTTTTTTGAAAATTTTGAAAATGGCTAAAGTTTGCGAAAAAAATCGATAAACATTTTAATTGCTCATAAAAATAACAAAATAATATTTTTCGAAAAGTTGAAAAATTTTATCGGAAAGGGTCTTTCATCGCCTTTAAAACACGTTTTTGAATATCTCTCTACGGTGAAAGGAATCCGAGATATTAATTGTCAAAGCCACCCGCACGCTACTTTTACAGTAAAATGCGATAATTCATAACTAGCGTAAAAAATTTTTTTTTGACCAACGAAAAAATACGGGTCCACTTTTTTGACGTAGATTTCACGTAAAAAAAGTTTGAGTCAATTCAAAAAATACGAGGCCAAAAGACACCTACAATTGGCCGATTTGAGGTGGAATTGCCCACCTGCTAAAAGGGTGTATAAAAATTAAAAATTACGTAAAACAGTGTCAACGTGATAACCTATGAGAAATATGCACCTAAAATTATGATTGTGTATTTTTGTCGTGCCTAAAGGCAAAAGGGCGTATGCGCCATTTTACGCCCTTTAGGCACTTCCTTGTTATAAAGGCATCTGGAAATGTTTCAATCATGAAAACGACTGTAAATATTATAGCGTACGTAAAATATGCACCCAATACTATGACTAAGTAAGTATTTTCGCCACGGTTAGAAATTGAAAAAAAATTATATAGGCGTTAATGCACTTGGAGAATAAGTGAAAAAATCGTAGAAACTGAATAGAAACCAAGTTTGATTCAATTACAATTCACATTTGCGTATATGTACTGAGTGTCCTAACTTTTGTCACAGTCAATTAAACCCATCGAAATACGCGTTTTCATCAAAATCAAGTTCGAAGAAAAAATTGAAAAAGGAAAACTTGAAAAAATGGCGTTAACGCCCTTCGGCTTTTATCTACGAATATTTTTCATCGAATTTTTCGAAATGTTCCTTTTTTTATTTATCTTCGCGTTTCAGATGTTTTCAAGACTTTTGCGTGGCTACGTTTGAAAAAAATAGCGCATACGCCCTTTTCCTCTTAGTCACAGTAATTATTTTCAATATCAAAAAGGCGTATACGCCAGATTATACGCCCTTTTGCTTTTATGGATGGCGTATACGCAGTTTTGGCGTGATAATGAGCTTTTTGGCGTGTACGTTCTTCTGCTTTTAGTCACGCGATGTGTCAAACTATTCTCGAGCTGGCAAAGTGTTTGAAGTTAATCTTTTTTGCAAAAAAAAAAAAAAAAAATCAATTCTCTTCTGCGTAACTACGCGAATTGCGTTTGCATATCTTTAATTGCTCGGTTTATCTACGTAAGTGTAGACAATCACGAGCTTCCGTCGGATGAAATTGTCATCAGAATATTTGAAAATTTTTTGTTAAGTTTTACTTCAATTAAACTAGCCGTTAATAAATTACGAGTGTTTAATTGTATTAAACGGCACAGCGAGTAGAGAGCTCAGTGGCACGGCGGCTTTAAGCTGGTAGGGTCACTTAAATTCTATAGAAATGTATTCAATTTTCCAAGTGTAAATCTTCGGGAAAGGTGCAAAATGTGCCCGTGTCGCCTTTATAACATCAGCACGTATTTTGGCCCACCACACTTATGACCCATCACTTTCAAACTAATAATCAATATGGCGGCTGAGCGGTTTATTTAAAACCCCAAGTATTATTGACGTCACAGACGGTTAATGTTCGTGTTACATCTGCGGTTTTGCATGCGAGTATTCAATCCCATCAAAATTTATTCGTTTTTGAAAATAATGTGAACAAATCTGGCCTATGAGTAAATATTGTTAAAAAATTGATATTTTATTGAAGATCACAATAAATCGGTGTTACACCTTACTTCGCCTTCAGTACGTTTTTCGAAGAGCAAATTATAGGTATTTCACAAAAGCCTGCGCGCAGAGCAAATCGATTTTCTACAATTTCGCAACTTACAAACAATCCAAACAGAAGAACCATTGATTGTATATGAAAAATTATAAATATACTATTTTATCACATTTCCGGACACAAACATTAGATATCCTCATTTGATAGGTTGAAATCTATAGTATGAAGACAAAAATTTCGAAATGTCGAAAACAATTACCACACGTGACACCGATATCACGTAAATAAGAGCGTTTGCTTCAATCTCTCCAAAGAACTCTGTCGTCATTTCCCTAGTGCTCGGGTCAATTCTCTTCAACAGACTAGAGACTAACTTTTGGAAATGCGTCTCTTTTTTGTTTATTGAATTCAGACCCCCTAGCCTAACATGGAAAATGTAAAGACAAAAGATTCGCATATCTCAGTATAAAACACGAGTATTTAAAAAAAATTCAGTTAATAACAGTTAGAGACGATCTCATATCGAAAAATCGGTGAAAATACAAGAAGCCGGTAACTGATCTGAGCCAGTGATATGAGTAAGGAATGGCTAAGCATGTGCTCTACAGGTTGATTGAAACTTATTCATTCCAAAGATTTCCTTTATTTTCTTATAGTTCGGTGAATTGTCTTGTATCGGGTCTAGTGACGGTTGGAAGAAGTTTGCCGCTGTATTAGAATGCTTATGAAACTTACTTGTGGAACCTGAGTGCTTTTACCGCAACCGGTCTCTCCAACTAGCACCAAAGTCTGATAATTTTCTAATAAAAAGACTATGTGGCTTCTGTTTTTGAATATTGGTAATCTTTGACGTTGTATATCAATTGCCAATGAACGGTTGGCATTGTAGACAAACTGTGTACCAGAGTTTATATCTACATCAGCCTTGTCCTCTTCCCAAGTATTTTCACCTGTAAATTATTCAAATTATCATTGAATTTGTTCGTTTCGTCAATAAAAACGAACGTGCATTAAACATTCTGTGAATTTGGTATTTTACAAAGTATTACACGCATATATTCTCTGTATTTCTTCTTCTTTAGTGATATGTTGTTGTTCTTATACAAGAGTATAACCTCAAAAATATTAATACAGACCTGGTTTCAAGAACTTTGGTTTGATATTCATTTTACTGGATACTTTCTGTCACGTGTATATTCTAACAACTTCACTTGGACACCATTGAACGGTTGGGATTATACCATTGTTTATAAACGTAAACAAACAACGTCGAAATCCTCGGATAAACCAAATCGTTAGCAAATAAACATCTCGTACAATATTATCACATTTCCTTAAATCCCTACAGCATGCCACAGTACTGCCATCTGTGACATACTGCAATAACAACAGAATTCGAACGAATTTGAAATTATTTGAATACCTACGCATCATGGCCGCTCAAATTGGCTGAAGCCGCTGTCGCTCGAAAATGCGCTCATGGAAACCATAAGCTATCACATTCCGCGCCCTTCCTTGCTATACATAAAACAATTCTAGAGGCTAGCTAATGGAAATATCGCGGCGGACAACCTAGACGTTCACTCGAGAGTTCTGGGTTACCAATTATCGATAAAGTATTGAAATACAGTGGACTGGATTAATCTAGTATCAAATTCAGAGGAGTCGCGCTATCTAACTATTTATGCTCTCATCTAACTACTCGTTTGAATATCCTAATGTTTGAATCTTATCTTCTTGATTCGGACTTGAAGCCTTTTAATTGAATAGTGCGAGAATGGATTATTTTAAAGTGTTATTATGATTGCTCTTACCCTGAGTCGGGTTCTTCTTAGTCTTCAATGTTGCTTAGGTTTTAACTGGATCAGGGGGTGGCGAAGGATAAATGATTTAGATTGATCTTACTCGAATTTAAACTGGTTAATTGACTTTATTGATAATACAGGGCGACCCAGGTTGAGCGCACCATATTTAGTGGGTGTACTCCTCCCGAAAATCTAAGACTAAAGTTCCTTTACCAAAACTCCCAGGGTCTAATAATTCAGGAGCTACAGGAGATCTTAGTCGACCAATGAGAGGGCTTATGATGGACCAAGACAGGGCCGGTTCAAGAGTGTAAGGCGAGCAGTGCCCGCGTCGGATCAATTTAGGTGGTTCGCTAAGTATTTCTGGTAGTCCAGGTTGTTCGCTAAGTATTTTTCGTAGTCCAGGTCCTCGGCTTCGTAGGTCTCGTAGTCCAGGTCGTTCGCTAAGTATTTCTCATAGTCCAGGTCGTTCGCTAAGTATTTCTCGTAGTCTAGGTCCTCGGCTTCGTAGTTCTCGTAGTCCAGGTCGTTCGCTAAGTATTTCTCGTATTCCAGGTCCTCGGCTTCGTAGTTCTCGTAGTCCAGGTCGTTGGCCAAGTATTTCTCGTAGTCCAGGTCGTTCGCTAAGTATTTCTCGTAGTCCAGGTCCTCGGCTTCGTAATTCTTGTAGTCCAGGTCCTCGGCTCCATAGTTCTCGCTGTGCCGGTCCTCGGCTACGAAGAACCACGAAGCCGCGGACCTGGACTACGAGAAATACTTAGCGAACGACCTGGACTACGAGAAATACTTAGAGAACCACCTGGACTACGAGAAATACCTAGCGAACCACCTGGACTACGAGAAATACTTAGCGCACGACCTGGACTACGAGAACTACGAAGCCGAGGACCTGGACAGCGAGAACTACGAAGCCGAGGACCTGGACTACGAGAAATACTTGGCGAACGACCTGGACTACGAGAAATACTTAGCGAACGACCTGGACAGCGAGAACTACGAAGCCGAGGACCTGGACTACGAGAATTACGAAGCCGAGGACCTGGACTACGAGAAATACTTAGCGAACGACCTGGACTACGAGAACTATGAAGCCGAGGACCTGGACCACGAGAAATACTTAGCGAACGACCTGGACTACGAGAACTACGAAGCCGAGGACCTGGACTACGAGAAATACTTAGCGAACGACCTGGACAGCGAGAACTACGAAGCCGAGGACCTGGACTACGAGAAATACTTAGCGAACCACCTAAATTGATCCGACGCGGGCACAGCTCGCCTTACACTCTTGAACCGGCCCTGTCTTAGTCCATCATAAGCCCTCTGATTGGTCGACTAAGATCTCCTGTAGCTCCTGAATTATTAGACCCTGGGAGTTTTGGTAAAGGAACTTTAGTCTTAGATTTTCGGGAGGAGTACACCCACCAAATATGGTGCGCTCAACCTGGGTCGCCCTGTATACCGCGATTCCTGGCTCTAATATAACCTTCACTGGAATGGTTACTTTGAAAATGGATTTTACTTGAAGCTAAGTTCCGTATTCGGAAAGAATGAGTATGAATGAACGTTTTTGAAAACTGAGCGTGATATGTAAAAGTTATAAGTTTTGATTCTTCGTTGAGGTTCGTTGTATCTTCAAGTCGAAGATGTGAAATTGAAGATGCTGCGAAGCTGGTGTGAAGAGACGTCGAGTGCGGTTCGATGCAGGGGAAGACGAGAGACCAGAGAGGTATGTTCTAGAAGAGGGGTATGTGCTGGAAGAGACTGTTGCTGAGTATGCTGGGGTGTTTTATATGAAGAATCGGGGGGGCGGGGTCCAAGATTAGGCTGGTGCGAAGGGCCTTAGCTGATTGGGTCGCAGTTTCGCGTGGGGGTCTGGTTTGCCTATGATTGGTCTAGGGCCCAGAGATATTGGTGACATTGCCTTATATGGACTTAAATCTTCCTTTGGGGGGTGTTCTTGCGGGGTTTTTCTTCCCCTCGACTAGCCCCCCAGCTGGCGTTCGCCGCAGGGGCGACAATCTCCAACGTTATTTCATGAGTCCTTGCGATGGTGGAGCTTCTGTTAGTCATGACGCTGAACTAGATAAATAATCATAATAATCTGTACCGCTATGCACACGCTGTGTTTTCTCGAACATAACCTCTTATGTGTAAATAAATATTATTCATTGTAGGTATCACCCGAACTAGGTAATTATTTAAGAAGGGGCTGAATCAATCAAGTCGAGTCAAATTTTGTGATATTGCTTCTACTTGATTGATTGAGCCCCTTCTCAAATAATTACCTAGTTCGAGTGATACCTTCACGATGAATAATATTTATAAAAGGTTATGTTCGAGAAAACACCGCGCAAGTATGTACGGGATTGCGTATGTGGTCGAAGTCACTGACACGAAGTTTTATAGTGTGAGTGTCGCTTTCAGCGCCATCTACTAGTCATGACGCGAAAAACTCTGCCTCAGCTTGCTCCATTTGCGCTTGGAGGCCCTGGTTCGCCGCTCGTAGTCCTTGTCCTTGTTCCTCATAGAGTTCTTTGTCTCTCGTAGAGTTCCTTGATCTTTGCCTTTGTTTATGCCTCTTCACATGCCTGGTGCATGTTGAATTTCGGTGTTTGTCGCGTTGCTTTTTCTCTCGTTGCTAGGGCGATTCCTTCCTCTGTGACCGTAAGGGTCTTTTTAGGTTTTATATGATCTTCTAATAGCTGGGGTTTTGTTTTTACTCGCTCTTTTGAGTTTTCGCACGTGTTCATACTGTTTCGAGATTTTGTGAGTTTAAGAGTTTTCAGTGAAGCTTATTTAAAGATACATACAATAAATTGTAGTTTACAATTTCCTTCTTAACGTTAATTCTTAATAGTTAATATTTTGAGGGATTTTCCTTTAATATATTCTGTCGCTGCGCAGTTCAGAGTAGGTTACCTGGGTTTGACAGTTTAGGGGTTGTCTCTCTTTTATTTATTTCTAGTCTAGTTTTAAGTCTTAATCTTTTGCTTGGTTGATTATATTATCTTTTGACAACTTAGTAAAGTAGAAGGGTTTACCAAAAGCTGTAATTCCTGATAAACAAATGAAACATGGGGAATATGACTTTCAAACCTCTAATACTGGAATGCGCTATATCAAATGGATGGACAAAAAAGGAGTTCATTTTTTATCGAATTATCATGATCCCTGTGAAATGACAACAGTAAATCGAAGGCAAAAAGATGGTTCACTGAAACTCATTGATTGCCCAGTTATGTGTTCTGATTACAACAAATATATGGGATTCGTCGATAAGGCTGATCACTTGATATCAACGTATAAAATAGATCGAAAGTCTAAGAGATGGTGGCTGAGATTATTCTGGCATTTTGTTGATCTGTCAATTGTAAACTCTTATATTATTTTTACAAAAATAAACAAAGATGAGACTATGACCTTGAAGAAGTTTCGATTGGCTTTAGTTGATCAATTGGTTAGTCACAAAATATCACCTAAAAAAGGAAGAAAGCGTAAACCTACGCCTATCAGTACGCACAAACTCCAAGTGTCTATTGAAAAGAGACGTTCTCAGGCACAGAAAAAAAGGCTTTCTTGATTCGAGAAAAATTATCTTGACCCGCGAAAATTTCATACTACCCAGAAGGAAGAACAAAATTTTCTCCACTAGAGCATAAATTTTTCTTGAATTTTCCATCTTGATTCAATCAATTACTTCTCGAGTCAATACGTATTTTGCATTCGATCCGAGAATACATAATCTTTTTTCAACGATGTAAATGTATCGAATCAAGCAGTATTCTCTTGCAACAAGATATATCAAATATTATTCCAAGAAAAAAACTTATTTATTTGAAGATTATAAAATTGTTGAATAGAGTAACATATATTTCGAATGAAAAATTTTAGTTACTTTGATCAAATTCTAAGTTATTTATCCCAAAACAAAATTGTTTCTGACCCAAGTGTTTTTTTTTCTTCAGCCAATCGGGCGTAATATTTTGAACTAATAGTAGCACAATTTCAATTCGAGAAAATAATTTTCTCGGTTTGGGTGAGAGCTTCGTTCTTATATTACCTATAGAAACACAATTTTTAGCGCTTCTTTTTCTTTTTTCTTCAATTCTTTTTTATTATTTTTTATATCTAAAAACATTTATTTATACAAATTGAAAACAACTAAATTTTAATATAATTTATTAGTTTTTAGAATCATTTTTCTGCTATTTATTATAATGGTAACTATTTTTCCACGAAGACATTCTATATGTTTGAGATGCAAGTATATAGATTAGATAATCTGAAATCATATCGGTTTACTTTCGTAACAGGAATTTTAGCTAATTTGAAATTTATTTTTTTTTTAATTTTCAGCTAATTTTGCACATATTTTTGTTCTTCATTTTTTAATTCTCAATTTTTACTACTGAACATATTTTTCCAGCATACGTAAATTATTAAAAAATATAAAGAATTCGTAGTTTTCACTATCGTTGTTATCGAGTAGTCGATCTCCGTGCTCCAGGACTTTCCCCCCGTAGTTTACGTTGTCCAGGTGGTCAAACTGGTGACTTACGTTGCCCAGGTCATCCGCTTCGTACTTTTCACTATCGTTGTCATCGAGTTTGACCACCTGGGCAACTTAAACTACGGGGAGAAAGTCCTGGAGTACGGAAATCACTAGCCTGGCAACCTGGATAACAATCGCTACGGAGCGGACGACCTAGGCAACGTATCAATCATGCTGTAGTTAGAATTAGAACTGCCATTGTCACACAGAAAAAAAGAATAATACTTGATCCAAGAAATTTTTTTTGAACAACCGACAATCTCTCGAGCGAAGTAGAAATTCTCTGGAACCAAGAAAATTTTCATAATTAAAGTATAACCTGTGCTGGCGTGTTCAAACGTTTCCGTTTTCTATAATTTTTTTTCTATGAAGATTGTATGATTCAAATCTTGTGACTATGTCTAAGTCCTACGGTTACGTCCGTAAGCATCGCGAACTTATAAAAGAACTTGAGGAGATTTCGCCGAGTTCCAGTGTCGTCTCTGATGATGATTCAACAAATATGTCTATTGAAAGTGTCGGGGATGAATCAATTCATTACAGTGCAGAGAGTGAAATTCAGTGTTATTCTGGTGTCAATAGTATAGCTGGTCGCAAGTCTCCGACGGAATCTGTACCGGTTATAGAAAGCTCGGACAGTGATCGCGAACAAACATTTCCACCCGAAAGTGATATAACAATTTCTGATAGCAATCATGATTCATCATTTAATTCTTCATCCTCTGATCATATCGTACCTCACCACGTTGCTGCAGAACAGAACAATACATTAAAATACAAGTTAAGATTGTGGGCTCTCGATAATATAAATACATTAAACAAGGAAGTTGTTTCACAACTATTATGTATTCTGCGGGGCGAAGGCCATATGAATCTTCCAAAAACAGCTGATGCGTTGCTCGGTACTGAACATAAAATAGCTGGAGTTCAACCTATGCTCAGTGGTAGCAGGACTGTAGGAAGTTACCTTTTCATAACACGGGCACGAAATGGGCCTCCTTTCATGCTCGTCGAGAGGGAGGGAAATCACGTGTTTCTAACGTGAGCACGAAATATCCGGCTCAGCGGGAGGGAATGATTCCCTCCCGCTTGAACCGGGAGGGAATCATTCCCTCCCGCTCCAACGGCAAATCTTGGATCTTTCGTTTTTTATATAATAAATTATTATTAATTAATAACAATTTTTTTTTCAATTTTTTTTTTTTCAATTTTTTTTTCATTTTTTTGTTAATTTTATTTTTAAGTTGAAAAATATCTATAAGTGTGTGCTGCACGACTCAACACGCGCTATCCCCGATCCGATCGACGCGCATCAAAGTCGGCCCATTCCGTGCCCTTATTATAAAAAGTACAGTGTGCATCTAGGGAGGGATGGCCATTTTACCTCGGGTGGGACGTTTTTAGCACTCGTCTTTGTCTCGGGCGCCTTCGGCGCCCTCGACTACGACTCGCGCTAAAAACGTCTCACCCTCGCTGGAAATGGCCATTTTCCCTCCCTAGATACACAATATACTATTACTTTGGTATAAAAAACAGTTTAGAGAAGCGAATTGTGCCTGAACTTTTTCAAGAAGAACGTGTGAGCCTACTCGTTAATACCGACGGATTACCTTTGTATCGAAATTCGAAGCAACAGTTTTGGCCTATTATGATACAAGTATTTAATCCAAAGTATGTCTGCAAGCCAATAGTTGTGGCATTATACTTGGGTGATTCAAAACCACAGTCTGCAGATGTCTTCCTTGATGATTTTGTAAAAGAATGTATAGATCTCACTGAAAATGGCCTTAAAATCGGTGACAAGACTTACGCATTCAACATCGCAGCATTCGTGTGTGATACGCCTGCGAGGTCTTTTATCAAATGCGTCAAGAGTCATACTGGGTTCTATGCTTGCGAAAGATGTGAGGTAAAAGGAGTAACTGTGAACCGGCGCAGGGTTTACTGCGAAATGGACTGCAGGGAGCGTACTGATCAATCATTCCGTGAACAGCGACAACCGGGGCATCATTTAAGTGATCTCACATCACCTCTGTTACGCATTCCAGCTTTCGATGTTGTAAGATCAGTGTTATTGGATCAAATGCATCTCAAGTTTGTTGGAGCGATGAAATCGTTGATTGAAAAGTGGGTGAAGGGAAATAATGTTTCGCGGATTGCCAGGATAAAACGCGAACTTTTGAACGATCTACTCAAGTTGTGACATGGCAAGTCACAAATCGCCCCAAACCACGCGGGGAAACCGAAAGATTTGAATTAACACGAAATAAAGCGAAGATAGCCGAGGACGATCGGACATGAGGTCCGATCGTCACTCAAGTATTAACCGTCGTAACGACAAGTGTACCCAAGTAATTTGTGAATATTCCAAGCCATCTTATCTAAGGTCAGTACCTTTGTTAGAACCTTAGTTTAGTTAATTAATAACTCAACCCTCTCGATAACCCCACACGCACACACTCACCCCCACACACCCCACAATTGTATTAGGATAAGCTATTTTGAATAAACGCATTTATACTTTTTCATTTACGTCACTCGAGTCACACCACGCTTACTTTCCCTCACACCCCGTCCTAAAACTCCATTTATTTCTAGCGGGCTACCAACCCGTTGAAAATTGGCGCCCAACGTAATAATCCACACTCCCACACACACTATTAGGACGTTAAACAAATTAAAACAGTAAGAGATATCACAGAGAATAGATAAATTCAAAGATAAACGGTTATACACACATACACACATACATAGAAATGGCGGAAAGACGACAGAGCGAACCTCTGCTACCATGCGACACACAACCGCAAGGTCCTGTACGTGCGCACTTTATAAACAACACGGTAGACATAGAAGGACAAAATAGACAACGCACACTTAGATACGCGCAAATAGAGCACTCACAACCACGCTTACAAGTACACGAACCATTTAGAGACGATAGACAAGTAATTATAAGTAATAGACAGAACGAAGACAACATGAACGCAATCAGAGATATGAGACAGATACAAGTAGAACATGCACAAAATGAGCAGTTACATTCAAACAGAACAACGCAGCACACGCTGCACAGTACACACGTACATGACGCGACACCCATACAATTCGAACTAGACGAAAACATATACAACATATCGCCAAACCCCACACACGCGAACATAAGTAGAAACGAAACAGGCGCAGACACATTTATAGGCACAAACATGCGAAACATACAAACAATGCGCAACCTGATAGACTTAGACCCACCACAGACATACCCGACACACTACGACACAGAGACGGTACTACCACAAAGCACGCAACGCTTCAACAACAGTCAAACACCAAGACAGATAATACCAATCAAAGTGATACAATCATGGAACATAAAATACACCGGAGAACATAGCGAAGATTTATACGAATTTTTACAAAATTTAAGAGACTTACAAATAGGATACGACATACAAGACAAACAACTAATGGACAATCTCACACCGATACTTGACGGAAAAGCAAAACAATGGTACAGAATACACAGAGGAAGATGGAACACACTACAAGAGTTCGCAGAACACATTAGACACACATTCACAGACACACGGCGTAGGGATAGAATTGAAGAAGAAATAAGAAATAGCGTACAGGAAGACAACGAGCTGATTTCGGAATTCGTGATTAGAATCAGAACACTATTTACGCAATTAGACCCGCCGTACACACTGACACAAGAAATAGAAATGACATATAGAAAACTAAAGTTAGAATACAAGCAATACATAGGAAGATACGAAATAAGAACATTTGAACAGTTAGAAAACGCAGGTAAACAATGGGAAACAGATAGATCGTGGGAAGAAACGAGACAGAGCATGATCAAGAAACAGAATACACCGCAAATAGAGTACACACATACACACACAGCGCCACAGAGTCAAACACAGCAACGTAGAGCCTTATTACCGACGCCAAACATACAGCCGACATACACATACACAACACAGACGAGACCGCAGATACAAACACCAAGACGTCCAGCGATTACATACCCAGCACCGCTATACACACGACAGACAAACACACAGACAGACACAACAGACAAACGCTGCTACAACTGCAACGCACCAGGCCACATGAGATGGCAATGCACAAGACCGCAGCAGTCGGGAAACGAGTAAGGGAACAGCCAACACGGGTGGAGGCAGTTCCCCAAACACAAAACACATACACACCCGAACATGCGACATACACGATCACACACAATCCACGAGATCCGAGATTCCACATAAAAGTAGACATGGACGGACTAGAATTTAATGCATTAGTAGACACGGGAGCGACACACTCATACTTAGGACAAAAGATCGGAGAAATACTAAAAGAAAGATACACAGACATACAAGATACACCTAACACTACAGTATTAGTAGCAAACGGCACGAGCGCAGGGATAACAGGATTAACAACAAGACTAGTTAGAATAGGACACACAAGTAGATGGATAGAATTAGGAATAATCCCAACATTGGCGTGGACAGGCATCCTCGGAATAGATGCATTAAGACATTTCGGGATGAAATTAGATTTCGTAGAAAACACATGGTCCATGAAAGAAAAGCCAACAGTAACATACGTAATGGAACGGTGGCCACAAACAACTCCAGTCCCACTACAATACCCAATAAAACGAAAAGATAACGCAGAACAAGAAAAAGAAAAACACGAAGAAGTAAAACCGGAAATAGAAACGGAAAAACCTAAAGAAACTAGAGAACAAGAAACACAGACACACACAAAACAAGCAAAAGCAGCAGCATTACAAGAGAAATTAGAAAAGAAAGTGTTAGAACAGTCGCAAATCACAGACACACAGGAACAAACACACACAACCACACCTGCACCAAAAAGAAAAGTCCTATTACCTACTCCAAATTTCCCACCGAACCCAAACCTGTATAAAAATACACAAGAGCAAAACATAGATAGAACAGAAAACACACACACAGACACACCCCCAAAACGGAAAGTCCTACTACCAACTCCAAATTTTCCACCAAATCCAAACCTATACCCCAGAGATCAGACACCGCGAATCTGCAGCGGAATACAACAACTCACAGACACACAACACACAGAACTACAGATACTACTAAGAAATAAAATCACATCACTACCAGGCCAACTAGGCTTAACACACTTAACATCACACAGAATAGACACACAAGGTCACGCCCCAATAAAACAAAGATACTACATGGTATCACCCAAAATAAAAGACGCGATCTACGCGGAAGTAGATAAAATGATAGCAGAAGATGTAATCGAGCCATCAGAAAGCGAATGGTCAAGCCCGATTGTTATGATTAAAAAACCGAATAACACCTACAGATTTTGTCTCGATTTTAGAAAAGTAAATTCAGTATCACGCAAAGACGCATATCCACTACCATACATGACAGCAATACTAGACAAATTACGCGCCGCACAATACATATCAAAACTCGATCTCAGTCAAGCATACTTCCAAATACCATTACACACAGACAGCCGACACATAACAGCATTTACAGTACCGGGAAAAGGATTATACCAATTTAAAAGGATGCCATATGGTCTCACGGGAGCACCAGCTACTTTCCAAAGATTATTGGATAAAATAATTGGACCTAAATCAGAACCGTACGCATTTGCATATCTAGACGACATTATAATAGTTACACAGACATTCGAGGAACACATACACTGGTTAGGAAAAATACTAGATAAAATATCACACGCAGGACTCACGATTAACCCAGATAAATGTGAATTTGGCTGCTCACAAGTTAAATACCTAGGTTACATAGTAGATAAACACGGATTACACGTAGACTCAGACAAAGTACAACCACTGACAGACTACCCAGAACCAAAAACAATTAAACAACTAAGAAGATTAATAGGAATGGCCTCTTGGTATAGAAGATTTATCCCAAATTTCGCACACATAACAGAACCACTCACACGACTATTAAAAAAGGACCAGAAATGGACCTGGGGAGAAGAACAACAACACGCGACAAACACAATCAAACAATTACTCACAACACCACCCACACTAACATGTCCCGATCACACACTACCATTCCAAGTACAAACAGACGCAAGCGGCACAGGTATAGGCGCAGTACTCACACAAACAAAACAAGATACAGAACAAGTAATTGCATACGCCAGCCGTGCACTAAGTGACGCTGAACGTAAATACACAACAACGGAAAGAGAATGCCTAGCAGTGATTTGGTCCATACAGAAATTTAGGCCATATTTAGAGGGTTACCACTTCACGGTCATTACAGATCATAGCGCACTGAAGTGGCTACACAATTTAAAAAACCCGACAGGTAGACTAGCGAGATGGGCACTCGAACTACTCGAATACGACTTCGAAATAATACACAGAAAAGGTTCAGCACACCACGTACCCGACGCATTATCACGACTACACGAAGACGAAGAACAACCACACTTAGGCGCGATAGAGAACACTACAGATAAATGGTACATATATAAAAAGACACAAGTACAGACAAGACCAGAGAAAAACGACTCATGGAGAATACGCGACACTCACCTATACTTCCATAGACCCGATCCTCTACACTCAAACCTATTACCCGACACAAACCCATGGAAATTAGTAATCCCCAAAGAGAAAATCACACAAGTACTACACGAAAATCACGACACAACACAATCAGGACACTTAGGGATAGAAAAAACATACCAAAGAATAGCAAAAGAATATTACTGGCCTGGAATGTACAGGGACACAGTAAATTATGTCAGAAAATGCGAAATTTGCCAAAAAACGAAGGTAGAACAAAGACAGCCAGCAGGTCTCATGGGACACAGAATAATAGAAGAACCATGGACAGTAGTAGCTTCAGACATTATGGGTCCACTACCTATATCTAAAACACGACACCAATACATAATAGTTTTCCAAGATTTATACACAAAGTGGAGCGAAATAATACCACTCAAAAAAGCAACAGCGCAGACAGTCGAACACGCACTTCACACACACGTCATATCACGATGGGGAACACCACGCGTAATCCTGACAGATAACGGCACACCATACATAAACAAACTGATACGCGAACTAACACAAAAATTCGGCATCAGACACACGACAATACCACCATATCACGCACAAGCAAACCCGGTAGAACGAGTCAACAGAACAATAAAAACGATGATACAAGCATACGTCGAAAAAGATCACAGGGAATGGGATATACACTTACAAGATTTACAGTTCGCATTAAACACAAGTACACACACATCAACGAAACACACACCGGCATTCCTGAACCTGGGAAGAGAACTAAAGCCGACACAATGCCTACGAGATCAATTAGAGAACGAGGGAGACATCGAGATGCAGGACACAGACAAATGGACAGATCACTTACGTAGACTACAGATTATCAGGGAGGAAGTACAAAGACACCTAACGGAAGCAAATGAAAGACAGGCACACTATTACAATCTAAGACATAGAAACAACGAGTTCAAGGTAGGAGATAGGGTTCTTAAAAAGACCCACATACTCTCATCAAAGGTAGACCACGTAGCAGCTAAATTAGCACATAAATATTCTGGACCATACATAATAACAAATAAAATCTCACCGACCATATACGAATTAACGACAGAAAGCGGAAAAAACATAGGAAAATGGCACATTGACCATTTGAAACTATACATTTAAAAATACATGTAACTAATTCTACATTCGATATATTACAGAAACAAGGACAATGGACGGAACACGAAAGACGCCACTACTACAGACGCCTGGACAGCTGACGTACACACACCAACACACGATAACAGACGCCACACAGAGAAATACAGTAACGATAAGACGCACACTACGACCGACACAAAATATACCGCTACTACAAACACCAGGACTACTACCACACGCACACAGGTACCCAAACACACGACGCACACTAAGACAGACAACCCCATACACACGAACCTCAAGACAAGCTACAGACTTACGAGACAAAATGATAAAATTAATGGACAAAATAAAAACAGGACTTCAATTAACTAAAGAGACAAACAGAAATAACAAAGACAAAAGCAATAACGAGAAAAAACAAAACGACACACACACACACGTACCACAGATCGACTTGACAGACTCAGACACAGAAAACGACATATACGAAACAGCAGACGAGTACGAGACTGCAGACGAGATGGAGACAGACACAGACACATTGATAATTGAAGTAGACGACACAGACACTACATTTGACACCACATAAAAAGAAGAAGATGAACGAAACAGAGGGAGAGACGACAAAGACACGACAACGAAATGACACGACAAGGAAACGACACGACACCAGAAGAAGACGACGAAACGAAACGACACCAGGAAAAGACAACGAAAACGACACACATTAGTAAATAAGGTAGAAAAAGAACAATCAAAGCAATCATAAAAGGAAAAATCAGTATTACAATAGAGTCTTTGAGTACAAATTAGCAAATAAGTTAGGATTAACAAGAAGTATGAAATAGTAGGAAATAAGTACACTCAGCACATAACACACGACATATAAAACGGTTCACCCTATAGGCTTCACCCCGCGTGGGGAGGGGGGAGTTGTGACATGGCAAGTCACAAATCGCCCCAAACCACGCGGGGAAACCGAAAGATTTGAATTAACACGAAATAAAGCGAAGATAGCCGAGGACGATCGGACATGAGGTCCGATCGTCACTCAAGTATTAACCGTCGTAACGACAAGTGTACCCAAGTAATTTGTGAATATTCCAAGCCATCTTATCTAAGGTCAGTACCTTTGTTAGAACCTTAGTTTAGTTAATTAATAACTCAACCCTCTCGATAACCCCACACGCACACACTCACCCCCACACACCCCACAATTGTATTAGGATAAGCTATTTTGAATAAACGCATTTATACTTTTTCATTTACGTCACTCGAGTCACACCACGCTTACTTTCCCTCACACCCCGTCCTAAAACTCCATTTATTTCTAGCGGGCTACCAACCCGTTGCAAAGTCTATGAAACAGAGTATACCCAAAGAATTTCAGAGAAAAACGTTTGACCTAGCCGATCTTGCAAATTGGAAAGCAACGCAATTCAGATTTTTATTGCTGTATAGTGGTGCTCTTGTCTTACAGCACGTTTTGCCAACTGATAAATATTTACATTTTTTACTTCTGCATGTTGCGTGCCGCATTCTGTCCAGCGATGATCTTGCAGTTCCGCATTGGGAATATGCGAAAGCATTTCTGAGAAAGTTTTTCTATCTGTTGCCAACTTTGTACGGGCAAGATTCGCAGTCAATGAATTACCACAATCTTATTCATGTAGCGGACGATGTAAATCACATGAATAGACCACTTACCTATTTTAGTACGTTTCCATTCGAAAACTGTTTAGGGTTTCTGAAAAAACTGATTCGTACGCCCAATAAACCCCTTGTTCAGGTTGCAAAGCGTTTATCCGAGCTAGAATCAGGACGCGACGAAGTAGTTCGACCCCACCCACTGGTGATCAGCGGCTGCGTTCAAAAGTCGAAATTTCGAGCAACAGCTTCGAAAGAGGAAAATCATGACATCAATCACTTCCGACAAATCAGCTTGCACAACATCACTGTAGCTACAGTTGCCCCAGATAATGCAGTACAACTAAAAGACGGTAATATCGTAGAGGTGAGAACAATTTGGAGTCGAAAGCAGGACGAAACTGAACCGAAGAACATACGACTTCAGGGATATAAAATGAAGACCGGCGACGATGTTTTTACTAATCCATGCATCTCGTCTGTAGTGGGCATTTTCAAATTACCTTCTAACAATGAAATAACGTTTTGTGCGACAGACATCAAAACCAAGTGCCTAGTGCTGCCAGTTCGCGGTCAGACATATTATATTACTCTGCTCCACACTGGAGACAAGTAAATTGCAAAAGTGGTTTTTCGGGTTGGTGCGAACAATTATAGCGGTAGATTTAACTATAACTAATATTAAGTAATCAATTATGGACCTAATTGGAATAATTGAAGTGCAATACTTAATCACCCGATTAATCAGTACGAATTAAGAAGCAATATATTATATAATATACCGCGATGATTCCTTGAAAGTGAACAGCCAGTCACAGCCAATTATAGTGGCGCCATCCGTGGGATTGAATTTAAACTTTTGAAACTAGATCATGAGATCGTTAGGGAAACCCGCGCTTTTGTTTTATAAACAAGTCTTGTCTTCTCGACGCTTCTCCGACCGCAACGGATAATTTTGATCTAGCAAAAAACACTTCTACGCGCTAATTGCAGTTAATAAAGCTTAATTGCATTGTTGAAAAGATGAAAAGACTTCTGACAGGTATGTATTTATGAAAGATTTCTGTTCGATTTGACAAGCTGTTCAGAAACAAAGTAAAGTCACTTTTCTTCAGTTTATTTACTACTTTGGTTAATCTTCATACCGGTAACAGAGGCACACATAATTTATTATCATTATATATTCATTATTAACTATGTGTAATAATAAATTCCAGAATGCCACTGAAAGGAAACACGACTCATGTCGTTATTTTGTTCATTGAACCAGCAAGTAACAAGCGGAAGAAGAAGCTGGATGTCGAGTTGGTGCCAGTGTCTTGGTTGTCAGAGGATGAGAAAGGAAGTTGGACATGCCGATATCCTTCGGAAGAAGATTATCACAATGTAGAGAATTGGTCCAAGAAATCAAAAGCTCCGAGATCTCATTGGGAAGCGTCGAAAGTTCGCATACTAAAAGAAGCAGGTACGAGAATTGGAAAAAAAAGTATTGTTTTTCATACCTGATTTAATACATTGACTTTTCACTCATAATAGATGGTACATTTATGTTTAAGATGATTACGCTCAAGGATTACGACGCCTCGGTAGATCCTTCGTACAATCAAATATTGGGACCACAAGTTCAGGAGAAAATATAAGTGATCAGTCATCAAAAAGGCAGCCAGTAATTTTAAATGACAACGATAAAATGGCTGAGTTAAATTCCAGTATGCCTCTATTTCACACCGATGCATCACTATCCACAACCAAGCCCGACAATCTGAACGACGAAGAGGTTTATCGACGAAAAAAACATCAAGACTCTGATCAAGGAAAAAAATCTCGAAGACAGAAGCCCGATGATCTAAGCGACGGAGAGGGTTCTCAAAGAAAAAATACTGGAAACTCTGACCAAGAAAGAGAATCTCGAAGAAAGAAGGCCGATGATCTGAACGACGAAGAGGGTTCTCAAAGAAAAAATCATGCAAACTTTGAACAAGAGAAAAGATTTCAAAGAAAGAAGCCCGATGATCTAACCGACGGAGAGGGTTCTCGAACAGACAAGCCCAGCGATTCAGACAATGAAGCAGATTCTCATGGAAACGAGCTCGATGATTCAGATGAAGAAATAAAAAGCAGTGAGAGTGACACGAGCACCGCCGAATATTTGAATCAAAAAAGGAAAAGGAAGTTGGAACGAAGGTCTAATCATTCAAAACGACTAAAAAATCGAGGTAACAAACTGAATCTCGTCAGCATATTTCACAATAATGAAAGAGGGTGTTCTAAGTTTGGGTTGGAAATGAAATGAATACGTTCAGGTGGAAATTAGATGAATACGTGAAAGATTTTCGCATTAAACTGAAATCCACACCATTTGTTATAAATTGGATGAAGAGTCCGGCTACTAATGTCGTTCCCTACGCCGTTATATAAATCAAACCAGGGGGACTTTTCTTTTCTTACTGGTAGTCACAATTGTTTTTATTTAGGTTGAAAATGTGGTACATGTTAAATTTTTCAGGAGTTGAACTCTCGTCATCGGACAGATCGGACCACGGGACCTCGAAGACAAAAAACCGAAAAGCACTAGCTAGTGATACAAGCACTAGCAAGAAGTCTTCTATCCCCCCAATTAACACTTTAGGTTAGGCCTGAAGATATTGTATCAAAATCATAGCTTAGATTGGATGACAAAATTATTATTCAGAGCACGTTGTCTATATACACCGTTGCAAGGTTTCATGCAGAATAGATTTGAATTCACTTTTATTGCATGCAAGAAAGCTTCGATAAATGCACGAGGAAAAATGACATTGTTAAGATCTCGCATACATGTATAATAGTTTGCTGTCCAGTCCAAAATTATTCTCTGAAATTAACAACTATCCCCATAGTAATAAAAATACATGTATGTGTTATGTGTATAAGTGACCACAAGTCTGTCTATGTTTATGTTTCAGAAGATCTAGGGTCATTTCTCAATTCAAAGTTTAAAGAATTTGAAGAGAAGATGACTCGGGATATTGTTGAAAAGGTTACGAAGGCTGTCTCTAAAGCCAAACGAAGTCTTCAGGTCGACCTCAAAAGCTCATCTAAAGAGATCAAAGGAACTATTGCATTAACCAATACCAATATATTAGGCACAAGTTCTTCAGAAGGGCAAAAAGAACTGGCAGTAGAACTCCCCATTAAAAATGAAAACGAATTCGAAGAATTCGATAAATCCGGATTAGTCGGGGCCAAAGAAAAAGCCTTAGTAAGTTTTTTACGTAGTTTATATTGTATTTTCCTATACATTAAATTTTCATAGTATATGTTCCATATACGTTTTTATACCTAAATTCAATTTCATATAAAAATGTGGTGCTCTATTCCACTAATGCCTTGAAATTATGTTTAGAAATCAGCAATGACAATGGCTGTCTACGGAGCTACTACACCGAGAGATGCAGTATCGAAAATATTGAAACTGATGATATCCAAAAGTGTCCAAGAAATGTACAGTGGATGTGGCCGGGCTATTCGTAAGAAAGACACGGAAGAGAAGGTCGGAAAAAAGGGCTTCAATAAAACTAAGACCTTCCGATGCATGCGGGGTGAGTGACTTCAATGAATAATTTATTGTACAAAAAATATCTGCAAAACATAAGAGCAATTATAGGTATGCAATATAACTATTTCATTAATCGTGATTCCAGATGTCATCACTGAAAAGTTGAAGTGCTCGGCAGAAGACGTACAAACGGCCACCAGTAGGTGGCTTTCAGGAGCCGGCGATCGGGATGGAGAGAGAAAGAGGCCAAACAATCCTCTCTAACACACTGGATGTAGTAACACGAGATGTATTTTCAAAGGTGTACACATAAATCACATAATAAATTGAGGTTTACTCATTACATACCTTTTCCTTTTAATGAATATAACTTACCTTACACCAAGACTGGCGTAATACTGGTAGTCAAGGTTGGCCCAGTACTGGTAATCTAGACTGCAAAGATACTGGTAACCAATGCTCTCGCAGTACTGTTGATCAAGACTGGCGTAATGCTCGTAGTCAAGATTGGCCCAGTACTGGTGGTCAATGCTGGCCCAGTACCAAAAACCGAGCATCGGACCGATCTTATCATTTCGGACAATTACCAGCGCTGGGGCAGTACTGGCACCGAACATTGGCCCAATGCTGTGATAGCTGGATTCCAGTATTGGCCCAAGACTGGGCCATTTGTACAACCCCACATGGGTAATGGTTGTTAAAATAGCCTAGCGAAAAACATAGACGACCACGACAACCCGTCTCTCGCTGGGTCTTGAATTCAAACCGTTCGGCGGTAACAACAGAGAGGTAGCGAACGGACGGTCGAGGTCGTGAACGGAAAGCCTACCTTTATGCAGGGACGCAGTCCAGGTGGTTCCAAAGAAAAAGGCTCACACACAAAACTAATAAAAAAAAACTAAAGAGACGTAGGAAAGAAACTAAGAGAAACCCCAAAAACAAATTAAAGAAAACCCCAAAAGAAAAAGAAAGATACGATAAACCCCCAAAAGATAAAGATAAGATAAACGCTATAAGGTACGGTAACTCGACGTAGATTCGACGGTGGTCGGCAACGGAGTGTCCGTCGATCGGCGATCCAAAAAGGGTGGGGGAAGCCATTCCACGCACGGCATGTTCGCCGCACCTAAACGGCGAACATTTTCAAAATTCTGGCCGGGAGGTAGGTGTTGGCGGCTTCATGAGGCTGGGAGGTGCAGCCCTCTCCCGGCCGGCAGGTGACGAGGCTGCAGAAGATAGCTGATGACGTAGGTGCGGGTACTAATGCCGCGGCTTCCAGGACATCCCCCAGATGATCCTGCGACGATCGACGGAGGCAGGTGAATCCCGCGATGTCCTGGCGGTGAGATACCTGCGTCTCACAATAAAAAAAACTTAAGGCAGACAAAATTCTACTAGATAAAGGTTGGACTTGCGCTTCGGTGAAGAATTCGCGGTACGGCAGCGGCATGGTCGCTCACGTTTGCGAGTGGAGGCGCGGTCAGTGACAGATGTAAAATCTGCCACGTTACAAAATATAAATAAAGAGCATTTATTCTAAGAATCGTGAATTTTTATTCTAAAAATCGTGCAGTATTTCCTGCCGACCAACGACCTGCCGTTGCAACGAATGCATGAAAATTTGCGGAAATTCTTAGTGCAGTGTTGTAGACGTATATTGTCGAAGTTTCATGACGTATGAACCCTCTTGTTGACGAGTGCAAGACAGTTTTGTCTATAGTCTGTCTATAGTCTATACTCTACCTACACCATTCAGTTGGACTGTCGCTACGACCGAGTTCTGAGCAGTGTCAACAGTGCAAGCATAAAGTCGTGATTTCCCTGGTATTTTGTGATAATCAATTAATTTTTGAATGATTATTAAACTACGGAAGCGTGATGATTGTTGTTATAAATGAAATGTGAATGTCTGGGCTGATCTATTTGAAAGAGGTAAGTACTCTTGCATTCGTTTATGAAGTAACAAATTATAAATATAGTAAATCATCGACTTTTTATACAATGATCTTCTTTTCGTAATTATCACATACCTAAATATACATAAAATGAAAAGAATATATACCTATAAAACACTGACTGATTTCAGTAAATCGAAATGGCTGATAAGCCTCCATCGGATGGACAAACTTTGCGGGATTTATTCATCGAATGGGGAAATTATTATTTATTATTTATATGTAAATATATTCGAACTTTTCTCAGTTATAAATATACATATTTTCCTTCGTTACTATAGAAACGATTTGAAGTACAATACAAAGTAATAGACAACCTGAATAAACAAGAATTGCATTTGATATGACTTTACTATCCAAATTTAAGAACGTAAATGAATAAAAAACCATTGAATAATTTGAATCATAAAAGTGTTCTTTTACAATTTGTTCTGTTGAATAACAAGAAATGAATTAAATTTTTTAAATATTTTTTTAACTTGCTAAAAAAAGCTGATCAATAGATTATTATTTGTCATATGAGATGATAACGTTTGATATTTTCAATACATTAAAGATATAGTGTCATTTACTATTCAGGTTCGAAACTTCTCTTTTTCAAAACCAAAACAAATAATATGCGTGTAAAATATCAAATATATTTTTTAATCACAAATATCATTCAGCCTGGAAGCAATAACAAGATATTGTAAATAGAAAATAATTAAAAACAAATCTGGATTATTCTATAAAACATTTTTTTTCAATCTAATTTTCTGTTCTGACCATCTAGATAATGGAATAACTATCAACTTATTGAAATCTTTGACTGATGAAAACCTGAAGGAATTGTGCGGACATATGGCTACGAGGATTCTGATTAAAACGAAGATTGGAATTTTTGAAAAATTCGGTGGGTTTTCATTTAATTATGAATTGTGCCTATTTAAATTATATCTTTGATTATGTATTAATAAATAAATTCCGAAATTTCTATTTTTCTAGCCTTGCAGTTCAATCGACGTTTGTGCCGAAATAAATTCATTGGCGCTCATTTGTACTCAATGTGGAAATTCATCAGCTGACTATGGAATTTATCTTTCACATTTAGAAGACGTCCGGGAAATAACTAATTTTTTCTCATGTGCGATCAGAGATTGTTTTAGGACGTATCATTCTAAATACAGTTTTGAGTACCATTTAAAACATGGCCATCAGACAGAAAAGCCATAATCAATAATAATCATTTAAATAACAAATATATAATTATATCAGCTTCAGAAATGTTAAGCTTGGTGCGTAATTTTTGTCTCATTAAAAGTGATTCGGTGAAGGAAAATGATGAAGTTTGGCAATACTATCATTTATTATCAGAAATTACTGAAATATTGCCTTCACAGGCTCTCACTGATCAGTCATTAGAGTACAGTAGAACCTCGATTATCCGAACCAATTGGGACCGGGCCTAGTTCGGATAATCGAAAATTCGGATAATGGAACAGTAATGTTACACAATGTGAGTTTGCCTGGAGTTAAATAAAGACTACCGGTAAGAATGAATATGCGAGCTCACTAATGCCCTGACAGGCGAATCAAGCTTGAACAAGTTTGACCAAACGTTTTGCTTGCAACATTGTAATTGCGCGCCGTCCTTCGACGTGCATATAGATTTCAAAATTTCGCGCCGTCGTTCAAATAGAGAAATACTATCTAATAAAACGCGAAAAACGCGCGCATGAAGATGAAAGAAAAAAAAAACGAGTTGGGGTTCGGATAATAGAGGGTTCGGTTAAAGCGATCGTGGTTCGGATAACAGAGGGTTCGGATGACAGAGGTTCGGATAATCGAGGTTCTACTGTAGATGCCAATCAGAAGCTTGTTGTAGATACTTAAGTAAAAAAGGACTTAATGATTCAATCTCATATAGTAAGACTCCGCATCAATCTTTTATTAGTGATACTGAATATTCTGTTGATTGGTATGGAATTAATGGAATGAAATATAAAGTTAATATGGCAATAATGCATAAGTTTGTTGAATTTGATGAGCCAATACTTTATTTAATTGATGATATTCATATGAATAATGCTGACGATAGTGTTGTCACATTTGATTGCTCTTTATTGAAAATACCTTTGTCCAATTCGCATTTCAAAGCGTATAATATTATTAACAGTAGGAAGAGAAAAAAAATTCCCATTAATGAATGTAATTCACACCCATTGATAATACATAATATAGACGACAAATTGTATATCAGCCTCATGAAAATTTAGAATATTAATATTTATATAATTAATATAATATTTTATTGAATCTAAATACTTTGTATAATTTTTAAGCTTGTAAATTAAAAGTTTGTCAATAAAAAGTTGTCGCGAAAGCTAGAATATATGTTTTCAAATTGGTAGTTCATTTTTTTAGGCTCCAAATATATTTTCTTCTATCAAAAAATACATTTTCTGATGTTGAACAAAATTGTTTCTGGACGAGAAAATTATTTTCTCGAGTTGAATATACATTTGCTTGGGTCAAGATATATAATTTTCTTGATTTGAGACTTTAGTTTATCAAACTGAATATATATATCTACTTGAGCCAAAAAATTAATTCTTTTAAATCAAACATGTTTCTTCTCAAGTTGAGAAAACAATGTTCTGGAAATGAGTAATTTAATTATTTTGAAATGAGATAGTTTTACTTCAATTAAGTGAAAAAAAATGTAGTCATAAGAATTTTCTTTTTCTTCATTAAAGAAAAAAATTCTTGGTAGGAAAATAAATATTCTTCAAGTAAAATCAATATTCTTCAATCTAAACTTGATTAGTCTCCATTCAACTGTTGTCACTATATCGATTGAAGAAATATTGTCTTGAAACAAGATAATGAAAATGACTTCGTCGAAGAACACGATAATGAAGAACGATTTTTTCTTGAATCAAGAAAGCCTTTTTTTCTGTGGGCAGCTCACATGCCAGCATATGTTGAAAAGAAAAAACGATGTGTACACCCAGAAAAATGTACTACTTCAGACAACTAAAATCTAGTCGAGTCAAAGCGAACTGTTTATTTGTATATGAACCTATTAGGAATTTAGTCAATCCGATATCAAATGTTTAGTTGAAAGTTGCCGCAAGACGCTGTGATCGATTCATTGGAGCCCAAGAATATGATATTTTGAAGCAAATAAACGTTGTATTACTTTAAATAAATTATTTACTTGAACCAACTAATATTTTTGATATTAATGTAAATATTGATTTTATTTATTTAATATTGACTAAATCTTTCATTTGTTTCAAATACATCATTTATTTGGTAATGGAAAGTATAATATTCTACGAATCGTAGTTAAATCACCCTCAATAGTTTCTGTATTTCCCTATAAGCTTATTAAGGGGGGGGGATACCGGATGTGTTACCGACACCGCCTATATCTCCGAAACGGGGCTATCAATCGACTTGTCCTTGCGGCAGTCGATGTTTGACGAGTAATGGGTTCAAACTGGTACGTTTGATCGGATGAAATCGGATTTTTTTTTTTTTTTTTTATCGAAAAGCGTGGTCGTGCCATTTATTTCGACTTATATCAAAGCCTACGGATCGAAAATGCAAAATCGGCTTCCTGAGCCCGATTCTGTATGGCATTCCGAACACAACCATCCAAAAACATCTTTGGTTTCGACAACGATGAAGAAACCACATCTAATCTACGTTTTTGTGGTAATTTTCGCGATTGTCAAGGGCCGTGAGCGAAAATGGCCGCTCACGGCTGTTGATATGATGTGGTGGTTCGCAGAACGCCCGTGAGATGTCGCCGCACGCCCATTTAAGCTTCTTCTTTTACCACCGCTGTTACGTTGGTACACCGTGTAAAAGGTAAAAGGAGAAGCTTAAATGGGCGTGCGGCGACATCTCACGGGCGTTCTGCGAACCACCACATCATATCAACAGCCGTGAGCGGCCATTTTCGCTCACGGCCCTTGACAATCGCGAAAATTACCACAAAAACGTAGATTAGATGTGGTTTCTTCATCGTTGTCGAAACCAAAGATGTTTTTGGATGGTTGTGTTCGGAATGCCATACAGAATCGGGCTCAGGAAGCCGATTTTGCATTTTCGATCCGTAGGCTTTGATATAAGTCGAAATAAATGGCACCTCCACGCTTTTCGATAAAAAAAAAAAAAAAAATCCGATTTCATCCGATTAAACGTACCAGTTCGAACCCATTACTCGTCAAACATCGACTGCCGCAAGGACAAGTCGATTGATAGCCCCGTTTCGGAGATATACGCCTGCTGCTTAACTCTAGTGGCGCCGCCCTGCCGACCAAATCAGAAACTTTGCAGACGCTCAAGCGTCGTCAACTGTACGGCGTTACCACACGAATCCGGGGTTTTGTGATTCAAAATCGCTTGAAAATAGATAAATAATGCCAGCTAGTAGATATTGTTGCATCATTGGTTGCAATAATACCGAACAGAATAGTCGACATCTAAAATTTCACTCGTTTCCGAAAAAAAGTCACGAGATCGACCGAAGAAATAGGTGGATACAAGCCTATGTTTAAAATACTTATTCCTGTAGTTTTCATTGTTGGTGTGTGTTCTTTCATATCTTTCACATATAGCAAGAAACTATAAACATTTGTTAATTCATCGTTTTTTGGGATTAGATTTTAATAGTACAATTTTAATTTCATTATGAATACCTCTATTCTTACGTTATGCGGAGAATTATTCACCCTAGTTTGCGGGATTACTTTACCGGTCACAACTCGTTGGCCCTCTGAATTTAAAATTTTTTGGACTTCCGTGATATGACGGCTCTCGAACAGTTTTTTGCCTGAATTTGATTCAAAAATGGATCGAAAATCATATCATTATCTGTGCGATATTTTGAATGCGTGAGCAAGTAAAGATGCAGTTTGGTATCTTCGCAAACTTTCATTATTTGAGACGATTTACTTACCTTTTGATACGGATTTTCCACGAAAAATATTAATATCGATGCTTTGGAAGCCACATTGTATGTACGCCAAGCTCATTTCGGTAATATCGATCGAAAGTTTATTGAATAATTGTAACGGGGCCTACATTTGCCGTGCTCCACAGTACGGATCCCAAGCAGCCGCGCGTCTACGTTATGCGGCCATTTATCCGCTAGACGGCGCCACGGCAGGCGAACCACGATACGCAGTGGGCGTATAGGCGGTGTCGGTAACACATCCGGTATCCCCTCCCCTTAAGATATTTGTTGGATGATGAGATTAAATCTGACAGCTCATATTTGTTTTCCTAAAATTTGATTCATTCCTATTATCATGAAAACGTTTCAAATCGTATCACAGACATGTGGCTGGCTCGAACTTGCTCAGAGACCACGTGCAGTTCATGCTACCGCGGAAAAAGAACCAAGTGGATAACCTCACTGAAGGGCTAAACTTTCATACGTAAATACATACATTTGATGTAATACTTACGTGCGAAGACTGTAATATATTGCTCCAGATTCGCGCTGGTCAACAGATTTTTTAGGTTTGGATCCATTGTAGCGACGCCGGATAAGTGAGAACTTCACAACACGTTCGCACACGCTACGGCTACACAAGCTGCGAATGAAAAATGGCGAATGGCAACGCGTACTCGCAACGGCCATTTCAGCAGGTGGCGCTAATGAGCTGCGCACATGCATTTACTCGGTTCAAATAAATATAACTATTTGAATCAAATAAAGGGTTCTATAGCATTTTTCAATATGCTATTCACAAATAAACGTTTATTTCATCACAGTAGCTACTATGTCTCTTGAGACTCAAGTATATTCGTATATTCAAATGAAATATACGATTACGTCTACTTTTCTTAGAATCAACCATAATTTTCTTTGCGTCAAATATGTTAATTTCGAATGTGTCAATTTCTTTGAATGAAAGTTACGCATTTTTCTGGGTGTACTTTGCACAGCGCCGGATTTAACTTGGAGCCGCCTGTAGTCCCGAACTTATTTGCCGCCCCCCTACCTAGTCATCTGTTCACTAATGAGATTTTGTCAATCAGGATAGATCAATATTCAATCATTTGTATTACTCATGCTTATAAACAGTCGCTTCGTTCAAGATCTTCCGATATAGCTGCATATTAGAGTGTCCGTTATTTCCCGAATTGACTTTTTCTACTTGGGTATGGGCCAAATTATTAGTTCATAGCCCAAAAACAATTATGCTATTTTTTTTTTAAGTGCTATTAACCCCTGCCTGTAGGACGATACTTGTCCCATTTGATTAACATGGGATTTTTGCCCTTTTTAGATTTCAATTTGTTTTTCGCTTACTTTTTTCATTACCTCATCAAATATTGTTGATCCTACAACTGTTCTGACCTTTTTGAATGGACACATTCTTACATTAGTGAAAAAAAATAAAAATTAATAAGTTTTGAAGTTTTTTTCAAAATTTATTTTTACCGTATTTTTCAGCAACATTCGAATATTTTCGAGTATTTTTGAATTTATTGACTTTTCAATGCTTCTGGTTGAAATTAAAAAGTATTCGAAACATATTGAACAATATGATAAAAAAAAATTTCACCGCTTCAAAACTTAACATTTTTTTTCCATCAATGCAAAAATATGTCCATCCAAAGGGGTCAGAACAGTAGTAGACTCAACAATATTTGATGAAGTAATGAAAGTAGTAAGCGAAAAAAAAAATTAAAGTCTTAAAAGGGCTAAAATCCCATGTTAATCAAATGGGACAAGTATCGTCCTACAGGCAGGGGTTAATGGCACTGAAAAAAAAAAGAAAATAGCATAGTCGTTTTTAAGCTATAAACTAATAATTTGGCCCATACCCAAGTAGAAAGTGTCAATTCGGGGAGTAACGGACACCCTACTGCATATATATGATAATAATAATAATAATTCTGTTACATATTTCATAGATGAGAATTTATATCTTTTCATAGGCACATTTTTCTAACATTAGGACTTCTTCATTTGTACAAAAAAAAAATAATAATTTCATCATACAAGTTGCATATGATTTGGATTGTCAAACCAAATTTTTGCCGCCCCTAGATAATGCCGCTCTAGGCCCGGGCCTCTCGGGCCTATAGGTAAATCCGGCGCTGACTTTGCAGTACAAAACAGAACGAAAAAAAAAGTCAATGGATGTGCAGTACGTGTAACGTTAGTTTGTGTTTACAACCACAAAGAAACTGTTTTTCAAAATATCATGCATAAAAAAAAAATAAATACAAAAATACAAAAAAAAAACAAAAAAAAAAAAATGGAGACCATAACCGCCACGTCCTCGTTCGTGTCTCCGGATTCGGCAAAGAGCGGCACTTTTTCTTTGTCAATTTATTTATGAAAATATAGGATTTGATAGCAGATTCAAACTCAGCGACCCCAAAAACTCCCGGGTACTTATTTCCAGCCAAAAATGTTCCATTTTTATGATTTTTATCCGCCATCTTGTATTTGAAAAAATCGAAACTTTGATAATAAATTTGAACTCAGCGACCCCAAAAACTCCCGAGTGACAAATTTCACTTTCATCAAGTAACTTTTTGTACTTTTGTCCGCCATATTGGAACTGCCATTTTGAATTTTGAAATTCTGAGCTCAGATTCGTCATCAGCGACCCCAAAAACCCCCGAGTGCCCGTTTTCACTCTCATCAAGCAACTTTTTGTAATTTTGTCCGCCATATTGGATCCGCTATTTTGAATTTTGAAATTCTGAAATCAGATTCGTCATCAGCGACCCCAAAAACCCCCGAGTGACAAATTTCAAGCCAATTGAACGCAAGGAAAAATGTGTGCCGCAAAGGGTTAACATTATGGGTAGTATGTACGTGAATAATATTGAGAAGGGTATAGATCAGCTTAAGGGATAAGTATCATAATTATGATTAGAGGTGGTTATAGTTTTAATGGTAAATGTTAAATTCGTAAGTCTTATAATTATAATAATGGTTATAAGTATGTAGTAATATTTGGGTAATGTAGGTTTAGTATAGAGGTGTGAACGTTATGGTTGTTCGTTTTGAAGGTGATGCAGGGTGTATATCCATAGTTGGTTACTGGCGTGGGAAGTAATGCAGGGATCTGTAGTGGGTTATCGGTGGGGAAGTAATGCAGGGTTCGTCTGGTGTTTATGGGATTAGTTAGATGTGGAATGGGTTTGGACAATATGTACGTACCGTGTGTTGGTTCGGTAGGTTTCTATGTTTGGTGATAGTATGGTGAGTTCTGGTGATTTTAGATGGTGGAGAGCGTGAATAGGGTATGTCGTCCGCTCGGACGTTACACCGTGTACAGTACAGTGGATAGACTTATTGTTCTCTCTAGAGAGTACATGGTACGTGGCGTAGAATAAAACAGCGTAGCGCAAACAAACATGTCGACGATGGAGGGTTCGCTGAGTAAGTGGACGAACGTAGTAAATGGATGGCAGTATCGGTGGTTTGTGCTCGACGATAATGCCGGTCTTCTATCCTACTACACGGTGAGAAGTTACTGGATCTTATAAACCAACAACTAATAAAACCCTGAAGCTTGTTACTCAGCGAGATCAATTAGTCCAACGACATGACGTTGACAGGTTACACACCCATCTTTTCTGTTCAGTAGTTAACCCTCAAAGAGCACGTAACACCATTTTCCGCCAAATTGTAACTTCATTTGTTCGCCGTATTGTACGCAATTGGCTTTTGCACTTTTAACTCTGAGCTGTGAAATCGAAAACCTTGAGTCTAGAAAATTGGCCTCCGCCACTTGCGAAATTGTGTCTGTTGACGCTAAGACCTAATAACACTTCAAATACAATGATATAATACAAGAAGGTTCAACAAAGCACGTTCGATATCACAATAAGCCGGAATGTACTTCAATGAATTGATTGCAGTCAATTTACCCTTTTTTTTTTTTTTTTCAAGCAAAACTTCTTTACAGCCGGTAGGGTAAGGCGAGGCGGAGTGCAACGAAAAGTGGGACACTCAGATTAACCCAACCACTGTTCACCCGAAACTGTGACTGACAAGACATGAAAAACTTGAAGACTTGCATTTCCTTAAGAACTTTGAAATAAATCTCCTATCCCTCTGTTTGTGATTTTCATTCCCAACGTACATTTTTTATTTTCAATTTCACTAATCTTGCGCATAAGCATTTCATTCCCATGGTAATCGATGGTTATTAGGCTCTTATTGCAAGCTAAGACGGAGCTTGTTGAAGCCTCAATGAATGAATACGTATGTGTTGTATAAATTATGTTGGTAAATATTTACAATTCGGATAATGCATTCGCATGGTTTGTTACTTTTTAGGGACTAGTGGGTTTCTCGCATGCGTGAAAACCCTAGATAGTTTGGATCTTAGTTAAAGAAATGATTTAGCCGAGTTTCATACGCTGTTTTATTTACATAATTTTGGCAAACCCAATTGCTCTGACTAAGCAGTCTTTTTAGATGATACATAATTTTGTCTATAAAAATTGGCAAACAGGAATAGGTTCATCAGCAGATTACCAATGTAGACAATAGCCGCAGGTGTTGGAACATTGCACGAAGACGATAACGCTTGGCTGGCGTGTGTCAATAGTAAACAAAATTGAACCTGTTCAAATGAAAGAAAACCGTAATTAGTATAGCGCAGAATGTGAAAATTTTACTTTGAGACTCTGTACTTTACCATGGAGGTAGAAGTAGAGAATTTGTGCAGGAGATACACTCACCATTTGAATGATGGTAATGTAAGGCTTGATGAAGCTCACTAAATATCGAGTTTTAGGACCTCTTGACGACAACAGGTAGTAGGTATACATCACTACGTGTACCAAATTGTTTACTATTATAGGGAAAGTGCACATGCCTCCTGCAAAGTACTTGACCGATGTCCAGGTTATTGAAAGCGTTGTAACGTGGTGATAAAGATGCAAGAAAGATATTTGCTTGTCTTTTTTCCTGAGAACGAACACCGCTGTTTCTGATAGATCGATTAGTTTTAACATCATAGTCCACCAAGTTCCCTCAGCTTGCTGGAATCAGAATTTTTAGTAGAATTATCCTGTCATACAAGAATCGTTCAATTCTTGATGATTTGAAAGCACCATAACAGGCATTCAAATTTCAATAGGTCCCATTCGTCATTATAATCTAACCCCTTTGCCAAAAAATATAGATAGCTCCCTGGCAAATATTGGGAGTTTTCTCACAAGGTGTTCGGCCAACTTGACCAGAAATTATCGTAATACATTTACAAGAGTTTTGAGGAGATCTTAGAGTAGAATATGAGATCCATGAGGTCGTTTACCCGTACGGCCATTGGATCCAGAGAATAGTCTATAGGTTCACAGCCTACAGTGAGGTGTGTCAGCCATCCGGCTGTTATCATTATATAGATGATCCAGGCGTTGGCAACGATTTGAAAAATGTTATAGTAATTAAGGAATGTTTTCAACGAATATGGCTTTGCATCTTTCATCCAGCGTGGCCCGCAGACCAACACAAAGTATAGATAACTTGCTAGGATTGTTAGTACTGGCAACGGCGTTGACATCAACCACCAGTCGACCGTTCGTTGATCTAGAATTGATTGTAAACATTGAGATATAAGATTACACTAACATTTTTTTCATTGTATATTGAATATTTACTAGATGTACGGCTTAGAGATAATTCTTCTTCAAATCGCTGGTACACAGTGAAGAAATATTCTATTGACTCAGTTCTTTCACAGCTAATAATTTTGTTTTTTTTTGTTTGAGACTTGATTCAAAATTATTTCAGATTTTATGGACTTTGCCTTACATAGGATGGATTTCAATGAGGAACTAGTGGTTGTCGTAGGGCACAAATTGCATCCTTCATCTAAACTTTTTCAAACTTGGATAGAATATTTTACATCCATGTAATTTGAGGACGAACGATGGATATCCGATGAATTTATTCTTTGGACACGATAACTATTGATTTCAAATCGTTTTTTGAGTACATGTTGAAGGAAAAAAAGTATGTCGCGTAAGCACAACAATATAAGATTGACTTTATCTCTATATATCATTGGTTTACCCCGAAATGACATCATTTTACAATAATCTCTCTAGATTTCAAAAAGTTTCGATGCAAAATGAGACTTGTGATTTGCAACAATCACTTTTTTTTGGTAGACTCAATCTATGTAAGGCAAAGTCCATAAAATCTCAAATAATTTCTAATCACGTATCAGAATTGAGTCGATAAGATATTTTTTCAAAGCATATCAGTGATTCGAAAAGACATTAATACAAAGATGTATACTGCCGTGCTTAGGTAGAAGGCAGTAAACCTAATTTACTGCCTTTTATTAATTTTGATGCCAATATATTTTTTCAATGATTCTCGACATATCAATTATAGAATGAATCATCAAGGATTTTATTTCAAAAAGATATTCATGTTTTAAGTTCGTCAAATATGTCAAATCGGTGACATTTCCTAAATATAAAAGCAGTAAATCCAGTTTTCAGAGTAAAAAAACAGTAGTTTTTAAATTGCACTGCTACTGCTTTTCGATTTACAACAGTGAAAGGCAGTACGTCACCTATTTTAGGCATTTTGATTGATTATGACCTGAAATCACACTTGAATGACTTTTCATGAAGTCATGTAATATATTATTAGTCATTCAATGATTATTATTAAAAAATAATATCATTAATTTAGTTTGAAAATATCAGAAATTTAGATGTCAGTTTTCTCTGATTTCACTTTTTGCACTTTACTGCCTTCTACCTAAGCACGGCAGTATATATATACCCCCTTGGTGGAGAATCAAAGCAGTTTCGAAAATGAAAACTGATATCCATAGAGAAACAAGATTCCATGAATGAAACAAGATTCAATCCAAAAGTGCATTTCATGTATGATCTTTTCGAATTTTAATAATTTCATCAGATATCAAAAAATGGGCAGAATAATAACTTACCTGCCAGTTCATCATGGTAGTAACGATATGTTTCTGCGAACCCCATGATTATTTATCGCTTATCCACAAAGCCAACCAACCAACCAAATTTATCTCGCTTCACATATGCACTGTATGTGGCGATGATATACAAACTTGACTCGAGGTTACGATCCAGTCATAGTGAATGGGCAATACGTAAACCTAATCGATTCGAAGACATGGCTTCATATATGGTCTCTCAAATGCCCCTCCTTCTTCCATCGAATAATTATACTGTGCGTCATTACATTATAATTATATGCAACACCTGTGCCCTCGAACAAAATTGCCAAGAATCTATCTATTGGTCCATTCTCATCTACTCATTGAAATGAAAAATATGAGATAGCGCGAATTTTTCACCATTTCCATTTTCACCATCTTCATTGTCGCCAAATAATTGCACCGATAATAATGACGTCGCGGTTCTTTTGGATGAACACTGAAGAGTACCAATATGTAGAGTACTAGTAGTATATACCAGTATATAACTGCAAAGCAATAGGTTTTTTTTTTCTACATCATAATATCACTGACCACAGCGGTAACGTTTCCGTATTTAAATGTGCAAGTGTGATATGCAGAATGGATTCAAAGTGATGTAAAAAATGTTAATGGCATTCTGATAGTCTTTGATTATTATTCTCATACAGGCAACCTTTGATCCTAGTGAAGAGGGTTCTTGTATATAATTAAATCATTATGAACGTCAGCAATTTGATCTTTTGGCTTGAATATTCGAACTCTGTGAAATTTTCTTTAGAGCAAGGAGAAGATGATGCGAGGTGCACGACGGGGCTGTGTCAGACTACGTGGTGCTGTTATTGGAATTGACGACGAGGATGACAGTACATTTACTATAACAACTTCATCATCGAAAGATGACGCTAAGACTTTTCATTTTCAAACACGAGATGGTGAGGAACGAGAACGCTGGGTCAGGGCTCTGGAAGACACTATATTGCGGCATGCACATGCGGTACAATCTATGACATGAATATTATACATTTAAAAATTAGAAAACGCAAGAACACTCAGGAGAACGCATCGTGTCGTACTTATCATACAATGCAGGTCAAATGTTCAACCCGGTGACCGGCTCTAATCGTAAGCTGTCTTCCTCATAATTTTACTGACGATTTTTTCTGCAGTTGTTGTATCGTGTGTGCGGGACTCCTGAGTTGTATCCTGTTATTCCAAAAATACTTTTATGTAACTCCCTTTGCCTTCAAGGAGGCAGAGGGAGTTCCAAATTTCATTCCTAACAGATTTTCCAATCAATTCTTATGGCAAAGGTACTTCCACCCTGACGAAAATAATTCTAATAATTCCAACAAATTATCAGGGAAACTGGAACTTTTCGTAGTGTTTCACAATAGATTGTACTCTATTGTAGTTCGATTGAGAAAAACACCGAATTTCTATGAAACACTACGAAAATCTACAATTTTTTTTATGAAATATTCCAAAGTCCCAGAAAAATTCGTAGAAATTCGTAGGAGTAGAAACTTCTACCAGCGTACTTGCGCATATTCTGGATTCCTTCTTCCGCTCCGATTGTGAGAAGTAGGCAATAATATTGATCTCCTGTCACATAAGAAGTAGAAATATAAGTTCAGACGAAAAATTACAATCATGAATGAACATATGTATATACTTAAGCGTTGGGATCCCTTGAAACCACCACCCAAGCAAGACTTCGATCGTAAGGTAGCTGAGGCAGATGCTTATCTTCAATTGTTGATCGACCAAATAAAATTAGTCGAAGTTAAGAAACAAAATATTGCCGAAGGAGAGGAAGAGAAGCTACAAATTTATACAGCGGTTTTGACCCAAGCTAATGCAATGCTCAACTCCGTCAAGCATACCATTGTCCAATTGCAAATTGCCAAGGTAAATAATCTCCTACGGAGTTCAATAAATTTCAGTTCTAGCCACTTTGAAACTCAATGAAATTCCCATATCAACTCTAAAACACGTTTTGTTACACAAACAGAAGTTTTCAAGCATTTGGAAAAAAACAAGAAGGGGAATCTCCACCAGCCAGCCAACTTTTTTCGTCGACTACAAGGATATTTTTCAAAACTTGATTCATCAGTTTGAAGTATTACTTGGGAGAGCATTTCATGAAATATCTTAAATTCTCAGAATGAATTGTTTAGGAAATAAACTTTTTTTCAAGTCACTATGGAGAGTAAGCTATTGGTTGCACGGAAAAAATATTAGGACAAAAAAGTGATAGCTTCTTCTCAACATATTCAATGAAGTTGAGAATAATTGTGTCGGTGAAAGAGATATGCAATAATTCCTATCGCAAAAAGCTCATTTTCTATCATGAAGGAATTTTAGCACTTTCCGGAAGATGTCCAGAATTCCTAATAAAAAAAACTGATTTAAATGACGCCAACGGTTTGAGCGTAGTAGTAGTACCAGTATGCATTTCCTTCCTCAATTATGGACATAATTTTACATGGTTTAAGAGTGAAAAAAAATTAAATACTCAGAAAATATGGCATACGTTTTCATCATTGCGTTACAAGCTCTTGAGTGATGCCACCCAGACGACAAAAAACTTCTAAATACTTCCATAACACGTGACATAAGTCCATAAGACGTCTTTTGAAGTTTTTTGTTGCCTGGGTACAAACTGATGAAAGATAAAATGAATGCACAAAGTTGACCGAAAAGCAATGGCTGGGTTGACAAAAAAATATCTCATATTTATGCATATGTATGCCAAACAGTTAGTTTCGTCATAAAATCGCGATTCATATCATAATCATTCGGTTTATATATTCAATACATTCGGTACGATTTTATGATTGTCATATGTAACCGATGTAACATTATTTTAGAACACAGCGATTCCAGTAAACGGGATATACCGAGGCCCTGTGGAGCCGGTTCACGTCTTACCAACACTCACACATGGTAAGGACATCTGCCTTTGAAATATTTTTTCAGTTTTGAATTCCAATTTTTGTTATTGCAGTTACTGCAGGAGATCCAGAAGCGACAGTACAGGCTGGTATTGAATTGGGCTCCGAATGCCTTGAGCCACGGATACCAATATTGCCAAATGGTAAATTGAAATTTCGAAGTTTCGTTACCCCGGCATTTGTACTTGTCAGATGAAATTCTTGAGCAGACTTGAGCACGGCTACATAAGACCATAGAGAGATGAGGAGGCTTTATACTTCATAATGAAACTAAGCATTTGCTTATTTTTATTCCAGCTATCAACCTCCTAGTGCCAGAGTTTTCGTATTCATCCTCGGACGAAGATGACGACTACTTCGACGCAACCGAAGAGATTATTTTATCCCCCGCTTCGGCGCACAACCATTTCTCTCTGTAAGTAACAGTAATCATTCTATTTTCAATCGCCTAATTTTCGGGAAAGGCGACAGCGTTTTCTAAACCAGTATCGGACACCATTTCGGAAATCATACTACCAAATGCTAGCACCCTTTACTTTTTCTTATATTCTTGCCTATCGCTAACACCATGAATAGTTTTAACACGTCACGCAGATGAGCCTAATGAGGTAAGTCAATTAAGCGTATCACATATCAAGATTCGCGGTAGTAAATTATCTAGTTATATTGAACCGATGGAGGATAAGTTCTGAGGCGGACATTTCAATCCGATCGTGCTAAAAGTTGTAAATATGTATGTGCGTCAGCGAGATCGTAATTGAAAAAAAGATCGCTGATTACAAATCCGATTTCTTTACGGAGAAAACACAAAAGACCTATCGGGACGTGTAAAATTAAAAACTGGTGCCAGGCACTACGACGCCCCTGGTTTATTCACTCATTCGGCTTGTGACCCACCCCATCTCTTGATTTCTCGATTTTTGCGCAAATATGAGTACTCTCGGGATCTGATACTCCGTCAATTCGATGTATTATTCTCGAGACATTGTACTTGGGTGTTGATATTCGCAATTTGTATTATATACTACAGACGGCTCGCCAATGAAAGGTTGCAGCAGGCGGCAGAATGTAGTTCAGTCGATAACCGAAAACAGCCTAATCCACCTCCTACCAAAGGCGACGGATCTTTGGACTATGACGGTAAGTCGACAGATAAAACTCATGCAATTTCCAATTGAAGAGAGTAATACTTTCTCTGTTTGGCTTTGCCGGTAAAATTGCGCTATCTTCATATTCAATACAAAATAACTGAGACACTCACATCTTCACGATGGAGAAATAGTAAATTTTTCTTGATCTCGTTGAATTTCGCGTGCTGGCCCGAATTGGTTCTAAACGAGGGGTTATTCACTTGTGTAATCTGGTGTACACCCCTTCGAGAATCTCGTAAAATCTTCTGTAATCTCTTGGAATCTTTCGCAATCTTTGTAATCTTTTGAAATTTTATGTAATCTTTTGTAATCTCTGTAATCTTTAAAATCATGTAATCTGGTGTACACTAAATCTACGAGTGATCAACCCCTCGGTTCTTCATAAATCATCATATAATTTAATCGATCAAACACCCTCTTAAGTGGAATATTCCGAATGCTTTGAACGTATTATTTCATATGATTGAATGAGGATTCATTATTTTCGTTACAACCCGATTTCCGGCCGCTACCAAGTGATTTCAAACAAAAGTAAACAGCAAATGTAGAAGTAGATGCATAATGAACTTGAAGCAGTTCATTTACATCGGAAGTTTTGCAGAACAAGTTCTGTCTGATTGTTAGTCTGCAGGCTGTTTTTATGTATAGAATGTTTCGGAATAGCGTCAGAACCCTATGAAAGTTCGTAAGCCACGATGATATTGAAAAATTGAAAGTCGGACTTTGACACGAAAAATCTAGCACGTGACAGTTACGAGGCCGAAATTTATCCAGACATGGATTTGATTGTATACAAATTTAATCCCGGTGTACGTAACATTAAATTTTGCACAGTCATATCGGTAGGCATTATATTATTGTCTCGAAAAAAAAAAAAAACAGGATTTATTATGAAATTATTGAAGAACTGTCCGAGTATGCCACATAATTTGCAGGATAACTTCTGGTTTCAAGATAAAAATTTCATAGAACCAAAGGTTGTAAGAAAATTTTACTTTCAAATGACCACAAATTTTCTAGCATAGCCAATTATGCATATCTGTAGTGCCTACACTGTATTGAATAGTTATATAATTTGTTGAAATATTTTTCAACAATATAGTATTACCATTAGTACTTTGACAATTTTATTTCTAAATAGGGTTTCAGAAATAATGATCATTAGGATTAAAGATGATTGTTCCTGCATCTAATACAAGTTGTAAGATCCTTCTCCACATCGAATAATCCTTTCATCAATTTTTTCTTTCTCTTTTAGCACTCTATGAGGAAGAAAGTGAGCCCGAAGGTGAGTATTCATAATGAGGAGGTTGCATAATACATTTATATTTTCTAATTTTCGGTGTAATTGCATAAGATCGTATAATTTTACTTTCGTGCCGTAATCTGCTACAAAAATTATGAAACCCCATAAATGATTAGAATTCAGGAATTTGAAAACCTAAAAACCAAAAGTCGTATGAAAGATTTCATGATGTTAACGACCTTCTGCTCTCAAGCCTCTTCTGGATAATTAGTGCAGTTCAGGTGATTATTTTTCTTCCAGTTGGATCCAGAAGGTCGTATGCACAAGGACTCACGAGCTTCTGCGTATAATTGAATAATTTTCAATCTCAACGTTCTTGAATATTTTTTTTCCCTTTCTCGCGTGCCAAAGAATCCCAAACCGCCGTATAATAATTAAATAGTGCCTACGACCTTATGCCATTAGACAAGCGATACGATATGAATGAACTAAGCAACTTCCCTATTCACACAATGTCTTCACTCACTTACTGTTGTTACCACTTGACATTATATTTGACAGTGGACTCAATGGAAACTCACGGGTCAGTGGTGGCTCATTTGTTGTCACAAGTTAAGATCGGTATGGATTTAACAAAAGTCGCCCTGCCTACATTTATTTTAGAACGCCGGTCACTTCTAGAAATGTACGCAGACTATTTCACACATCCAGACTTTTTTGTCAGGTATGTGTATCTGTCAGGTGTTTTCGTAATGCTGTAACATTCGTGTTAATTTCACATGACGTCTTGAGTCTCTAAGACCGCCGAACAGCCAGAAAGAAACACAATGTTCAATTGTTGAACTTTTATCAACCAGATGAACGTATTTTAGCATAGCAGACATGCCCACTCCAAAGGATAGAATGGTGCAAACGGTACGATGGTATCTCTGCAGCTTTCATGCAGGGCGTAAATCTGGAGTAGCTAAAAAACCATACAACCCGATCTTAGGTGAAGTATTCAGATGTCACTGGGACCTTCTAAAGGAAACTGAATCTGATGGGCTCTCAAAAGCTAGTACCAGGACGGTGAAAGATGGTCCAGTACCTTGGTGTCGAGAAAATCAACTCACTTTTGTCTCCGAACAAGTCTCACATCACCCGCCAGGTATTATTAAGAGGGTATATGTCGGGCATTATGTGCCAAGTCACCCTGTCCGTGTGACCCTGAACATTTTACATCTTGTTCATGCTCCCGATGCTCCCAGATAGCCATTTATTGTTTGATTGCTGTTGATTTGTAGACGATGAAACATTTTTGCTATGACTATTTTTTTTATTTCTTCATTTCGAAGTAACCATTCGAATATCGACGTAATCATTCGTTTGGAAAAATTCTAGAGTGAATCCCTGTGAACAAAGTCTTTAAAATCTGAAATAATGTTGAATTATTTCAGTGTCTTAGTTCTATTTTAACTGAAATAAATTTCATTCCAATTGAATTACAGTGAGCGGTTTTTATGCTGAGCATTACGCGAAGAAGATTAGCTTTGGGGCTCACATTTGGACAAAGAGTAAATTTCTTGGTCTGAGTATAGGTGTACATAACTTGGGTAAGGGGTGGGTGAATGTGCTAGAGCACGGGGAAGAGTATGTGCTCACTTTCCCGAACGGATACGGAAGATCAATTCTTACCGTTCCATGGATCGAGCTAGGAGGAGCAGCCACAATAACCTGTGCTCAAACCGGTTACCAAGCGACCATTGACTTTCTCACAAAGCCATTTTACGGTGGTAAACGCAACCGTATTACTTGCCAAGTCTTTCAGCCTGCAGACAAAAAACCATTCCTTGTTATTAACGGAGAATGGAGTGGAGCAATGGAAGCTAAATGGACGGACGGGGTAAGATCTTGGCAACTAATTTTTCAGGATTCAGATTCTTGCTTATACTCAATTCTAATATAATAAACAGAGAACAGAGCTGTTTGCCGACGTCAACGAACTCAAAGTCGAAAAAAAGAGAGTAATACCGGTCTCTGAACAAGAAGAAGGTGAGTCAAGAAAGGTGTGGCGCGAGGTCACCGCAGGACTTAGATTAAACGATATGGAGCGAGCTACTGCTGCAAAAAATAGTATCGAGCAACGCCAAAGAGATGAGGCACGTGTAAGAAAAGAAAATAATATACCCTGGCAGACTAAGGTAAGTTCATTATTCATACAATTTTCTTTGAGGTGAATTCTTTTCCTCTATAATTTATCTCAAAACATTATTTTCTTTGCCTAGCTTTTCAAGGAAACTAAAGACGGAGGCTGGGCATATGTATCTCCACTATCAGACAGGCTATCCTCCTCCTCCAACGCGACCACCCCCACCGACGCCACCGCCATCACGACCACCGCCACTACCACAGCTACGATAACCACGGACCAAGCGAGCACTACATAGGGAAAAGTTGAGATGTTTCTAACGTCTGGGACATGAGGTCAATTGTGAATTGGAAAGTAACGACAATGTCGTTTAATCCGCTGCCTAATTGAACATCATAGCAGACTATTAACGTCTGTGTAACTTGAAAGCATAGAATTAGTATCCCTGGCTGCAACATTAGCTATAAGAGAATGATTCTAAATATTTTCGAAAGCGTAAGAAATTGGCGAAATAAATTTATCTGCTTCGTATATAGGTAGATGAAATGTGCACTAATCGTAAGCAAGTAGGATATGAAATTTAATATAATATTCGAAGAAAGAACCAACAGTAAACTGCCTATTTCACTCGCGAGTTTAATACGACTTTGGGTATGACGATTTTATGAAAGGCAACAATTTCGGCAATTTTATTTTTTGTTGTGTTCGCCACAATCATTCATCTCCTACCTACAACGCGTCGTTTAGTGCAGTCGTTATACCTATATGAGCGAGCATAAAGCGAATGAAGTTATGTACAAATGTAAAATTAATACTACATCGTTAATATAGAGCTTAGAATTGAATAAAAATTGAACGTTGCGATTGTGATGCAGAAAATGAGTAGATGCTGTTACAATAGATAGAGCTTAGATATTATTTGATCATTGTATCATCATAATGTTTTCTTTACAGCTAAGCAATTATTAGTGTCTAGTAAATTATGGCGCTATTTAACTACGTACACTACGTCTTATATTTGCGCGTGTTCGATTAATTTATTATAATAGGTATAGTATAACATACCTATACGTATAAATATGTATAACTTCCGGCAGCTAGAAACTGATTCGAAGGCCGATATAACACACTATGCAGAAGCTAACCGAACCGAAATTTCATAAAGCGCGCTATCTATCTCACACCATTCGGGAGTGAAATACTGCGAAACTTCCGTAAGAGAGCGTATTCGGTTCGGCTTATATTTTTGAAATTATAATTATACCTAGTTCTAGTTGATCGTATGTAGGATAGGCAGTGAATCTATCAAACTTCCAAGTAATCATTGGAGTATGATTCACAGAATTTTCATTGGGCTTTCTTTCGACCTTTATTGCCGTTAGTTTATATGTGCGCAGCACAATTATTATCTCCACAGTGAATGTTATTACCGAAGACCGTGTAGTTATAGTTTAAGAACTTGAGGAGACTATCTCTGTCTAGTAATCTCGGTACAAGAACGCCTTAACACAATTCGTTTTTAAGACTCACTGTGGGTTTTAAGGTCCAAGTAGATGTGATTTCAATACGTGTGCAGAAATTGTGTTTTGACCTCATAGGCAAGAGTGTGAAAGAACATGATGTAGACGGTTTTTACCTCGCGTTTTAACTCTAAACTTGAATCCGAAGCATGTGCTCAGTGAGTAGTACTCCTGAAATTGAAAAGCGTCTACATTTCACATCCTGCAAAGAACAAAATATCTGTGAATTTGTTGTAATTATTTTCTGGTGTCTATCCTCCCCCCCCCCCCCCCCCCCCACCGCCCATCGAAAATCTAAGTAAATAAGTGCCCTTCCATTGAATATCACGGATATAAATTACCCTGTATCTTGCTAATACTGTTCTCAATCAAATACTCTCATTCCTCTGTGGTATCCCCTTGGTTTGTTCATAATTAATCTCTAGGTATTAAATATTATGTAAATAATAGTACATTATACAACGTGGGAATAAAGTGAAAGATTATTCCCGAGGGCGAGTTTACTGCCCGAACGAAATTCCCGAGGGTGAGTTTACTGCCTGAGCGAAGCGAGGGCAGTAATCACCCAAGGGGATTTTCGCAAGGGCAGTAAGCCCGAGGGAATGATGCACTTTATTCCCATGTTGCATACAATGTTTTATTCACTCCTCAACTGTAACCACTTTGTTAATCTTCATAAATTTTGCGGGAATAATGTACATTATGCCCGCAAATCTGCGGGAATAATGTAGATTATTTCCCGCAAAATCCAGATTTGCGGGAAATAATCTACATTATTCCCGCAAAATCCAGATTTGCGGGAAATAATCTACATTATTCCCGCAAATCTGTATTTGCGGGAATAATGTAACATTATTTCCCGCAAAAGTATAACAGGGAATAATATGCTACTTTATGCCCGCTTTTCAGATCAATAAAGTGGCGATTACAGTTGAGAGGTGAATAATATAATGTTATCTAAATTCATAGTTAGATACAGCTTTGACTAACTTTTCAACATCCAAAAGTCGCAAATGCTATATAAAGACAGAGCCAGTGGTGGTGATTCGATACTACACCACACATATGTTCATTCCTAAACACTAACATACGTCGTCGATCGTGATGATTTGAATGAATACGAACGTAATATTGATTTGGCGCTAATTCGAATTGGATACCATGCATCATTCTCCGATCGACAATACAAATTGAAAGTCCACACCTCAGTGTAACTAATGGATGTGTAAGAACCCAGACAGCACAGAACTGAAAGTTGTCTAAAAGACGTCACATGGACGACGAATGCACCACTTTTTGACGTCTAAACGAGGTCCTAACTCCAAAAGACGTCTTTGAGAGTTAGGACCACATTTAGACGTCAAAAAGTGGTGCATTCGTCGTCCATGTGACATCTTTGAGACAACTTTCAGTTCTGTGCTGTCTGGGAAAGAATCGAATCATTGAAAAATACCTAAATGAATAAAAACAAACTTATAAAAAATAATAAAAACGTAATTTTATTTTTTATCAAAGCCCTGAATGTTACATTAGATAACTTTTTACACTCTTAATAAATTACTTACAAACAAATAACGTAATATTTAAGTTTCTGAGGATTCGTTTGTATTTAGTATACATAAATAGTTAAAAATTCGCTTATCTCTGCGTATAGGTATGTACTTATGAAGTTACATAATTGTTAATTATCACACATCATTATTTATGTAATATGAGATCAAAGCCTTTGCAGTTAAATCTCATTAAAACGAATAACGCTATTATATACCTATTATATACATATCGCGTGACTCATGCTCCAAAGTCGTATAATTTTTTTCTCACTTTCCCGTTTGCTTCGAAACGACAATCAAAGGTTCAAAAACCATGATACCAAGGTCTTATATGTTGGCTGATAAGACCTCCTGGTTTTAATCTATTGAAATTTCGCATCTGTTAGAGCTAAATGGTCGTTTCTTCTAGTACTCATTACGACATTCTGTCTTCAAACTTTTATGTCTTCTGTATGAATACAAAAAAAAAAACAAAGATACGATTTTTTGGCGTTTGCTATGCGATGTAAGAAGACAGTCTGGCATCAAAGTATTTACAAATAAATGTAACCCACATAGTATCCATCGACAATTCTATAGGAAGGAGGATAACGTTCGGTTGTTGATAAGAGATGATCCATAGCTGCCAGGATGACTGGTAAAGCTACTTGGCAGCGCTCTATGTCTACGCAGTAGCTCTTTATCTCGTCCTCAGTCTCAGTGTACTTGTATAAAATTTTGGTCACTCGACTAGAAGTGAATTCGATCGTGTCAGCATTGCTCAACTCAGACCTATTTTTCTCGGTGAGCAATTCTAAGTTTTTGTCCATCAGTTGAACAAGCAAATAATGAGAACGACTGCCATCTATAGCTTCGACTAGAAGTCGATTGCCTGTAAATATATCAGTTTTATCATTAATAATCAGACTGAAATCCTTCAAAGGATCGGAAGCTTTATAGATAGCCAATGAATTGTCCAAAAATCTATAATCCACACAGCAGTTCCAAATTTTAACACTATTTTTGAATGTTGAACGACCACCGAATACGGACAGACATCTGTTACATTTAACAGTGTCGTTATCTTCATGAATCTTCAATTCTTCATTGAAAATCGCCCTGTTCAACAGTTGGTTGTCATTCTCGTAGAAGCAATCAGATTCTCTGGGGTCCGGTATCGTTGAGTAGGCATCGCCATCATGTTTGCAACAAAACCATTCGCCCGGGTCACAGTTGCTTGTAGGCAGGGGTAGAATTCGTTTGAATAGAAGTACTTTCGAGAGGTCGTTCTTGCAGCGTGAACAAACCAGTACACACTCTTTCTCCTTCAAACAGAGCTCAATTTCTTCTGATTTCGGTTTAGAATGACCGGGTACATCGGTGGTACCTACTAGTTCGGTTTTGAATGATCCGTGAGCAGATTGAATCGGGTGGGTCTGTACTCTTAGTGAAATCCAATTGCTTGCGACTGTCAATGATGAGATCGTTTTCGGAATAATTTTAATGGATTTTAGCGGGAGATATTTAATTTGGTTTCCGATACGAAGGGATATCACAGACTCGTTAAGCTTCAACTGGATCTTATTATTTTCGAAAATATCTCGGGTAGAGATAAATATATTGCAAGAACGTAGACGCGATCTTACTTCTATCGTTATTGTCTCCATTGCATTTTGAGCGCGGAGAATGTCCGTTCATCTTAATGAATTCTTTGATATCGTTGTATGACAACTTCAGTGAATGGACGTACCTCGTCGAATTCGATATTTGTGATCATCCATTTATTCCTTGTGATATTATGAGTAACTCGCTCGACGATTCTACGTAATTTTTCGCTATCGCGTTGTCGGATAGCGTGTGCGGATATAACCTTGCCATATGTATACAGATGATAAACTTTTGCGTTCACTCAGTCTTCTGATTTCTCGCGCAAAAACCACCATCACCAAGACTTCAGACTTTTGTTTTCTCAATGAACAGAGGAGACCTATCTTCAATTCGATCGCCGATTAAAATTATCAAAAAATTCCCTGAATCTCTGAATCCCTGACCGTGAACAGCAAACATCCGCGACGTTTATCGGCATGGCACGGCATGGCGCTTATGGCCAGTCCACAATCAACCGTACCCATAGACTTATTGGGTAACTTCGGTTATGCAGTCAAGAGCAGGTCTGCGGCTGTTGATTGGTTGTTTCCGATCAACCTGACGAGACTATTGGCTCCCGGACCCTGATTCCAGAAACTAATCGAATCGTTTCGCGGATGGTATACGCCGTTTAGACCAATCCGAGAACAGCGTTGAACGGAAAGTCGGCCGATACGCTTGGGGTACAGTTGGATACGTTTTTAGAATACGGGTCCCGGAGCAGCGGATGCTATGGCTGCTCAGTAACCGAAGATACCAATAGAGATAGACCGCGCGTTACTATAAGAGGAGCTGAAGAACTCATTAGAAAGAGAGAGCGATAGCTGGAGAGATTCTGTCTTTTTCTAGTCGGTGAGTTGGTGGGGGTAAACGGCAGGCCTGTTACGGCCGGTTTCGTCGTTCCCCTTACTCGCTGTAGACCCCCACTCCTTACGCAGTCCGAGAAGGAAAGAATCTCTCCGGCACTATTGCTGTCCGTCAATATGAGCTTCAAGTCGAGTAGAGCTTGAAGCTAGGAGCACAGACTTTTCGTGCCGGCTCACCTACGGAGATCGCGAACCGCGTACAGTCACCCCCACGCAGCGCTGACCAATCACAACCAGCCGGCACGAAAAGTCTGTGCTCCTAGCTTTAGAGCGCGCGGTCTATCTCTATAAGTCTATGACCGTACCGTACCGTACCGTAAACGGGCGCACGCACAATAGCAATATTCGCTCCGTGCACAACAGCGGTAGCGCCATAGGTGACTTCTTTAATAACTTCAAGCCCAATCAACCGCCAAATCAATCGCTTATTTAACACTCATGCATATCTGTTTACATGTATTATATTATTGTTTCTATAGACTATTGTATGGGCATGAACTTCTTAAAAACGTTACCTATGGCGCTACCGCTGTTGTGCACGGAGCGAATAGCTACATGTGCCCCGACAGTATAGGCCAGGACCCGGGTATTTTTTTTCTGCAAATTTCTACACCAGCGATTTTTTTGTCGGGAGGTGTTCGGGGGTGCCCCCCGAGTGTAAACCCAAGTTGGCGGGACGGGGGGGGTTGAGCTTTAGCCGCCATCTTGAAGAACACGTTTGATTGAATATCTCGTGAACCGTGCATCGCACGATGAAAACAATACAGACCTTTTTCGTAGACTATAAAATTTTCTACAACTTTTATACCAAACTTTTTCCTGTATATTGCATGGTTTGGTATTTATAGTCTACCAAACTTTTCCAAACATGGTTTTTGCCGAATATATGGTCAACGGTCGATCGAACAGTGAAAATTGTGATGATTGAATTTGTAGAATATACAATTTCCAATAAACTTTGTTTGAAACTTTTTTCCGCCAGACTCATACTTTGAAAGCTATAGCGCGGTAAATGCTGAGTTGATGCACAATCGCCACACTTATTGATTATAACGCTGCATACAAAGTCATGCGACTATGGTATGTTAGGTCAGGGGTCGGCACACTCATCAGTCGAAGGAGCCAAAGCCGTTGATCCACTTAACTCGTGCATCGGCACTAATCCTTTTAACGCCGTTTCTAGGAATTTGGCAGGTATGGGTGGGGATTTGCAGGTATGAAAAGACCCGGACGGTCGACGCAGGTCTTACCGTCCCAAATAAAATTAGTTTTTCATCTTTTTGTTTAAGAATAGTTATTTATGCAGAATTTCGCTCAAAAGAATGTCTTATAGTTTATACTTATAGTTTATACAGACTTATACAATTCTTATTTTTACAATTATAAGTAAAGTTGCAAATTTATCCTGAAAAAAAAAATGATTAAATTCTTAAAATCACCCCCGTAGATTAACCTGTAAATTGTAAAGTTCTATTCGAAGATTAATGTCTTAAAGTAATCAAATGTACTAATGAGTATAAGTACTAGGTCAATAGCTTAAATTCCTAAAATACACGGAGAGAAATTTATAGTAAATTTTCTCATACCGTATAGTGGTTGTGTCATATACTTTCAATATGACGATTGTTCCTATACTTTATACACGTATAACGTATAGGAACTCGTATAGGAACAATCGTCATATTGAAGGTATATGACACAACTACTATACGGTATGAGAAAATTTACTATAAATTTCTTTCCGTGTATAAAGAAATAACAAAATTTGTAAAATATAACATAATTTCAATTCAGGCTATACACTGATAGAAAAGATCATTTGGTTCCAATGACTTGACTTAACTACTAACGAACGTGGATTTGGAATAGATCAAATGAACGTTCGTTGATAATTAATGACAAGAGATTTGTACGGAACGACTCAAGGGGCTCTTGAATCTGGTGTATTAACAGTTAATGACAAAAATCTCACAGTTGGTGAATGTTCTTTCGGATCAAATGTTCGCTAAATTCTGATCTAGTTGTGCACGTTTCATTGACTATAAACAATCTTTTCTATCAGTGTAGCTGGTCCTAGGTCCCAGGATTGCACTGCGAATTTTGAACTAATTTTTGTACATCCGGTTTATATGTTGTTGTGCGCATCCTCATAACTTGCCCTAAGTGTCCGTCAGTAATTTGTGATCGGTAACGGGATTTAATATTTTTCATTGTCGAAAAAGATGATTCGCATAAGTATGTGGTACCAAAAACTGAGAGCATTCGTTCGTATGCTGAAAGTAAATTGGGATATTCAGCTGTTTCTTTCATTGCAGTCCAAATATTTAAATTACTAATTCGGAACCGATTATCTGTCTGTAAGCTCAGTATTTCTGTCTCTAGCCGTCCGACGTGAATGTTTGGATCTAGATTGTGTAAATACCGCAGAACCTGCTCTAAATTGATTTTTTTCTATATCTAATGTATAAGTTGATAAATCTTTGAATACTTGCACATCTTTCCAATCTACGAAACGCGTCTCAAAATTATGTAAAAGCGTCTGTAAGTATTGAACCAGATTTACTGCTGAAATATCAATTTCCTTTTCGAAGTTTTGCATACATTTTTGTACAAGCCCGGCGGAGCAAATTTTGGTGAGGTGTGGAGTAATTGGCGGCTGAAGGGGGGGGGGCTCTCAATGAAATTTCTCTTGGTGATCTATTTTTTTATTGCAGACTCACTTTTTCGCAAAGCATTTTTTTTTTTTCACGCGCTCGGTCGTTCATGATGACGATGGTATTGTTAGAATGATTTCGATGAGTTTCATGAATTCCGGTACCGTAAAAATTGGAATTCGCTTTCAAGTAATTCACCACGTCCGTCAGTGTTTTGATAGTCACATACTTTTGTATTTTGACTTGATTGAGAACCATTTTTTGAAGCAGTACTAAGCTGTTCCCGTCGTCTAAAGATTTCTAAAAAAATTACCAAAATGCGGGGTGTGGAATTCCACAACCACCAAAATTCGGCGTGTGGAATGCTCCACATAATCCACACAACTAGCGCCGGGCCTGGTTTTTGTACATTTGTAAATAAACCATGAGGGATTTTATTTTGTTTGAAATGATCGATCCATGAAGTTAAACGTTTTTTAAAAGTGCTTATACAGTTTAAAAGTTTCCATGCTGTGTGATTTTTTCCTTATAATGAGAGATTCAACGAGTTTGCTGCAGATTATATCGTGTAAATGCACCAAAAATTGCGGAGCTGCCTGTGGATGCCGAAGAACTGGCCTGAAATGTTCGATAATTCTTTCAAATTGTAGTGGCCAAACATGCGACAATGTGCCGGATATATCTGATGCCATCGAAGATGAAGTTGATGAAGAGGAACTCTTTGATTTTCCTTCTCTGTATTCAACGGAGACGGAAGATCCAAATATACAAGGCGACGAATTCCCATCAGCGACAAAACAGACGAGACTGACATAAAATTTTCCGACGCAACTTTTTCGAAGAGAACGAATTTTTAGGTCCATTCTTTATTTAAATAAATTAAATTGCATCCGTTGTACTCTGTTGTTTTTTTCTCGACCTTTTGCTTTACATTATTATTGTTATTATCATTATTATTAATCATTATGATGTAACATGATGTACAAACAATTTTATTATGCTGCATGGACAATTTTTGAGGGTGGATAACACGTTCTACTCATGCAGGTAAGAAAGATCTATACGCCTGCTGCTTAAGGCTGTCCGAGGGGGTGGTATGGTGGGGGTAACGGCACATACACATGTACACACCTACGCGTAAATTTCGCACGCTAAATTCTCGGGAATAAAGAATCATTTCAAGAATCTGATGTGTACGAAATATTCCTTGATCGAAATTGTTCTGGGTGAAATAGTGCAGGTTAGCCACGAATAAGCCTGACGTCCTAATTAAACATTAATATAATTTCCTCGTGACAGCTGGCACACGGATACACACACTGACACAGTAAACATGGCCGCCGCGTAAGACGAGTGATATCAAATTTTGGCGATATAATGATTTCTTGCACTCGACGTGTACTGAGCGATATTTCACCCACAACAATATTCTAGCAGAAATAGTTCAATCACCATCCTCGGTTGTAAAGCTATCCACATTCGGAGAATTCAGCGTGCGAAAATTTCTAGTCAATAGATGGCGCCGCTATTGGCTCGTCGACTCAAGTCAACTCAAGCCGTCAGGACCCATCGCCGAATAAACATTTCCGAGAGCCCCGTCTGTTTCACTCACACAATCACACACATTTCCATCTTATACAAAACGCATACTATGGCGGCTTGAAACAGTGCGCTACGTGAATGTCCTACAGATTCGCATTTATTTGACAGTAATTGTTAGCTCCGAAATCACTAAAAAATCGATTATTCGTTTTTGCCAGAAAAGTACTCGAGAGGCCTTTTCCCGCTTTGTGAGAAATATTCCAGTCCGTCAGATTTTTTTTTAGTTTATGGGCAGCAGATTTTATAAATCAAGTCAACGAATTTTTTTATTTTTTTTCCTCACAAACTCCTAAAATCTCATAAAACTATTGGGAGCACCATCGAATGTGAGTTTCATGAAATATCAAGTCAAGGTGTAAGCCACATGGTCAAACGTATGGGTACTTCAGTACTCCCAGATGCAATGAAAAGCTTGAGCGCTGAAGAGATGAAATTTCTTTCTAAAGCTTCTTCCCATTTTCTCAACTTAACTTTGATGACAGATATGAGGGGAACATAAAGGTACCTGAATCAAAAAAGCCATTACTGATAGGCTAAGAACTTGTCAGTCCACCGATCAACAATCCTCAATAATTGAGTATAAATAATTTCAAATGAATCAAAATGTTGAAGTTTTTAGTTGCTGTAGGGTCTTTTTTTGATGGTAAGCACAGAAGATCAGACCAAACATTTGGGATAGGCACCAATACTAGTAGGTATACTCGAATCGTAGGCATAATTAGCTGCCAGTTCAAAATGTATAAAACCAACATGATATAAGGTGATGATGAATAATAAATCATTCTGACTACACCTAATGATACTCGGAAATACGTTTCTAGTTCTAATTATGTTTGGTAGAGAAGAATCGTAAGATTGTTTTCGTATTTTCTAGCTTACTGCATTTCTCTTGTAGGGCAACTCATAAGATTTAGCATACCTATGGAAGCATGTTGAGAACTAGGAACTCAGTCGACTGATCTTCCTAAGGGGGTCTGCGACTGAGATTTTTACAAGAACTATTTCATTTTTTGCAAATTAATAAAAACTAGAGAAATGCTTTCTACAATTTTTAGATTATGGAAGTATATATGTATTGGAGCATGAATTTCAATTTTCTGCAATGCAATTGTATGTGCAGGGAACCTTTCGCAGAAGATCTTCTACGTATTTCTACGAAGGTTCCCTGTGCTGAAATTTTATCGCAGACGATTGAATTATTTTTTCTATACAAATACACCATAAAGTAAGGATTGTAGTAAGTGTTTTCTCATTGGACCTTTTATAATCACAAACATGCCAAATAACATCAAATTATATAAAAAAATGTGCAACTCAGTTTATACATGTTGACATTATTGGAACAATCGAAAGTTTATTTGGAAATTTAGAATTGTTTGAACGATAATTTCAAGTAGAATTACTGGATTAATGTTTAATGTGTCACGTCTACTATCAATTTTTATGTACCCAGTTTATAAATGAACTCGATGTTAAGATATGAATAAATAATTTCAGTTTTGTGATGTATTGGCTGTGAAATTGTTTACAGACACGAAAGAATTCAGATTTGAGATATATTCTTGATATTTAAGGGAAGACCCTAGTGGAACTGAAAACTTTTATATCTTTCTTATGATCGAAATTATTTATAGGTCATGTGAAACTGTATTCCAAACCTAAGAAAATCACACCTTAAGCTGTAAGATTACTTGAGAAATGTAGAAGCTACGCAACATTCAATGGTAAAAATGTACTGAACTTCAAAATGCTTCTTGCGTCTTAGTTTTCATTGCATCATATTCCTCTTCGTTTGAGGTCTTCAGCACACTGAGGCGAAGAAAGTGAGGGATCGGATTTGAGTTTGGATTACTCGTTTCATTTTGAGAGAATTTATTATTTTTGATTTCAAATTTTGAGCGTTTTTCATTTTATATAAGACCAAACAAAATGTTCCTTTTGCAATAGATTAAAACCGATCCCTCATTTTATGCATAAGGTCTGTGTGAATTTTCACTGCGAAGGAGAAGTTGATCGGAGCAAAACTCAGACGCAAGAAGCATTTAGCGTAGCTGAAAAGATAGTTCTGAGTAAATGGCATTTTAGTGAAAACTGGTGTAAGTTAATTAAATTCTCCATAATATATGGCACAAAATGATTGGAACGGTCATATCATTAAACTTTATGATCAACGTATCTCAGATTTTCTATTTTTGCTGCGGTGGCATCTCGGACCGTGACTCCTCTTCGCCCTGCATCTGTAGATTCACTGTCCCAAAAAAGGAAATCAAAACAAGAACTAAATTAGCTGTTGCGGTTCCCAGAAAAACTTGGCGCTGATCTATAACACTCGTTTATCTCTGGCTCTTGCCTTAGAACAGTAACGCACGCATCGCCCAACAGCTGCCGTTAAGGGGGTACGTACACCTTTAAAATAATTTTTTTCAAATTACTGCTACGCTCTGAGAGAACATTCTAATGACTCAGTTTTTCTACAGTTGATTAGTGCTATTTTGATACATAGTTCATGATTTTTCCAGATCTTAGGTCCTCCGCTGAACATAAATTCAGTCCACCGAAGAAAAAGCAGTTGTCGTAGGATGCAGGTTGCTGGGTTGGATGAAATTTTTTCAACTTTTGAGGAAATATTCTTTATGAATGTAATTTCGGACCAAACCAATAATATTTGATGAATGTAATTTTTAGACATAGAAATTTTTGGTTTCAAAACATTTTTTCCAGAATAATGGAAAAAAAATTTCTATGTCTAAAACTTCAATTCATCACATATTATTGGTTTGGTCCGAAATTACATTCACAAAGAATATTTCCTCAAAAGTAGAAGAAATTTCATCCGACGCAGCAACCTGCATCCTACGACAATTGCTTTTTCTTCGATGGACTGAATTTATGTTCAGCGGAGGACATAAAATCTGGAAAAATCATGAACTATGTATCAAAATAGCACTAATCAACTGTAGAAAAACTGAGTCACTAGAATGTTTTATCAGAGCATAGCAGTAATTTGAAAAAAATTATTTTAAAGGTGTATGTACCCCCTTAATTTTGAATAGAGCTTTGTTTGAGCACTTACACTAGATACGCTGCAGAAGAAAGCTTTCGTTGGCATTCTTAGCTCTTCCATGGCTAATCTCTCATGAAAAGATATTAGTTACTCAATTAGTAAGGATTTTCAATCTAGCGACTGCCAATTCTCAGCGTAGCCTTGATGGTTTCCTTCAATTCAGGCACATTACTTATCCATCACATAATTGTTGTCCTACAGAAGTTGGATTTAAAACCAAGAAAATATGTTCACGAAGAAATTTTATATTCTGAGCGCTCCGGCTTTTCATTGCATTTCGGAGTCCTGCAGTACCTATACCCATACATGGCTATGTAGTTCATACTTTGACTTTATATCTTATGAAACTTACTTTCAATGGTATTTTCAATAGTTTCATGAAATTCTAGAAGTTTATTGTGGAAGAGCAAAAAAAAGAATTTTTTTTTTAATTAATTTTTTTTATAAAATTAGCTGTCTGTGAACTAAAAAAAATCAGAGGGCCTTGAATATTTGTCACAAGGTGGAGACAGGCCCCTAGAGTATATTTCCAGCAAAATCGCAAAATCGAATTTTTAGGCGATTTTGTTCAAAATCTCAGTAGGGTCTTCCCTTAACGAATGGTGTGAAATTTAGGGCCCTCTGATTTGCGCCCATATTTTAGCGGGGTCCTGTCGGGCTTAATTCTCAAACTCAACGCGCAGCGGCGCTGCGAACGATCGAAAAAATGGCGGTCCCCCTCGGACAGCCTTAACTCTAGTGGCGCCGCCCTGCCGACCAAATCAGAAACTTTGCAGACGCTCAAGCGTCGTCAACTGTACGGCGTTACCACACGAATCCGGGGTTTTGTGATTCAAAATCGCTTGAAAATAGATAAATAATGCCAGCTAGTAGATATTGTTGCATCATTGGTTGCAATAATACCGAACAGAATAGTCGACATCTAAAATTTCACTCGTTTCCGAAAAAAAGTTACGAGATCGACCGAAGAAATAGGTGGATACAAGCCTATGTTTAAAATACTTATTCCTGTAGTTTTCATTGTTGGTGTGTGTTCTTTCATATCTTTCACATATAGCAATAAACTATAAACATTTGTTAATTAATCGTTTTTTGGGATTAGATTTTAATAGTACAATTTTAATTTCATTATGAATACCTCTATTCTTACGTTATGCGGAGAATTATTCACCCTAGTTTGCGGGATTACTTTACCGGTCACAACTCGTTGGCCCTCTGAATTTAAAATTTTTTGGACTTCCGTGATATGACGGCTCTCGAACAGTTTTTTGCCTGAATTTGATTCAAAAATGGATCGAAAATCATATCATTATCTGTGCGATATTTTGAATGCGTGAGCAAGTAAAGATGCAGTTTGGTATCTTCGCAAACTTTCATTATTTGAGACGATTTACTTACCTTTTGATACGGATTTTCCACGAAAAATATTAATATCGATGCTTTGGAAGCCACATTGTATGTACGCCAAGCTCATTTCGGTAATATCGATCGAAAGTTTATTGAATAATTGTAACGGGGCCTACATTTGCCGTGCTCCACAGTACGGATCCCAAGCAGCCGCGCGTCTACGTTATGCGGCCATTTATCCGCTAGACGGCGCCACGGCAGGCGAACCACGATACGCAGTGGGCGTATAAATTATAACTAGTTTTTTACACTCTTTTCAGATTCACTATCATTATTTTTCTGAACACTTGTTGCCGTTTTACGTGTTATACAATTTTCAGCGTGTACTACGAACAACATTTCCAATGATCATTCACGCGACGCAACGCTTACCGCGTTATAGCTTTCAAAGTATGAGTCTGACGGAAAAAAGTTTCGAACAAAGTTTATTGGAAATTGTATATTCTACAAATTTGATTACCACAATTTTCACTGTTTGATCGACCGTTGACCATATATTCGGCAAAAACCATGTTTGGAAAAGTTTGGCAGACTACACCGAGAAAAAAACTCGTTTGGATCAAATGAATTTCAATTCGGTGAAACGAAAACGGCGATCGCGGGCGGCGAAGTGAAATGTTGATTGAATGAACAAAATTATGCAGTCAAATTAAAACTGAAAAAATGGTTGTGATGACTACATGCAGTATTTGACTCAAATATCAAAATGTTGCTGAACATGAATTTTTAATTGTCGGAACGGCCACATTCAGTTGATTCAAATGTATCACTTTGTTGATTTTATGGCATAAATCATTACCTCAATACAATCATTAATTGACTCCGAATTTTTTTTTTTTTTCGCCTATGCCCAAATGATGTTATATGGCATGAAAAAGATTTTGCCACCAAAAAACTATTTTTTTTTTCTGGCGCTTACGACCTCATGGCCTTAGTGACGCGATATTATGAGCGTGAAATTACATATTAAAGATTTTCATATTAGAAAAACATCGCATTGTTTTGGCCGGGATTCGATCCGGGACGCACGCATTCGCTCGCATTACTAGTCGCACGCTCTACTGACTAAGCTAAACTATTTATTGGAATAAGTTGTCACTTTTTCGTATTTGTATTGAATTTGGCATCTGTCTCGATGATATCATATCATTTTAATGCTGCTAAGATTAACTGAACATCCAAATTCCAAATATTTTCTCAATTCAATTTCTTTTCTAGAGTTTCGAAAGTTCTCAAGAATAAAATTCAGCTCAGACTTAGCTACGTTTTCGTGTACACAATTTGAAATAATGAAATTATTCGAAACAACCCTTACATTTAATTAGTTCAACCGTGAACATAAGTAACAAAGAAATAGTTCCCATAATCATAGGCAAAACAATTCGATGAATCCAATGATATTGTTGGATGAACAACATATCATGTTGATAAAATGAATTCGCTCAGATGTAAAGTCAACGTCACAATTTTGTTAATATATAGCTGTTTCGCACGTTTCAAGCAACAAAATATTTTTTCAATGCAATATATTTACCCGATAAAATGAGATTGTACATTGAACTTTATATTTTGTACATGTTACCAGATATTACTTCATATAACATCTAATGTAGTTGAATTTACTAAGTCTTCCAACAAAATGGATTGCTTCAGTGAAAAGAACCGGAATTTTTGTTCCAACCAATATTTACTTGACTCAAGTGTCGAATGATTGATGCAATTATTTCCACACTGACTAAATATATTTGGTTAATTCAAACGATTTTTTTTCTCGGTGTATAAATACAAAACCATGCAATATACAGGAAAAAGTTTGGTATAAAAGTTGTAGAAAATTTTATAGTCTACAAAAAAGGTCTGTATTGTTTTCATCGTGCGATGCACGGTTCACGAGATATTCAATAAAACGTGTTTTTCAAGATGGCGGCTGAAGCTCAACCCCCCCCCCCCCCCCCCCCCGTCGCGCCAACTTGGGTATACACTCGGGGGGCACCCCCGAACACCTCCCGACAAAAAAATCGCTGGTGTAGAAATTTGCATTATGAACCCTCTTTTTTGTCTCTGGCTCTTGGACTATACAGGAAATAATGGAAACGCATTTGATTTTAATTGCCGCTTGCCTAATCCAATTTGCTGAAATGAACCCGACGAAAAGTGTTTGGAGCAAATCCTACTACTTTTAGGAATATGGTCTACTCCAAGAGCTTGCGCCCATTTATTTTGTAAATTCTTGTCTTTGGGTAAGCTAGAATGTTCAAATTTTTATAGTATGGGCCTCGATTTATGAGATTATTAGGGCTGTGCGATTAATCGATTAATCGAGGTGATCGATTAATCGCACAGCCCTAGAGATTATAAAAAAAATTTAAATAAAAAATTTCTAAACTGTCAAATTTCATACTTACCCGTGCCACGAAATACGTTCTTCACAGGTCTTTTTATTATTCTTATATGTGGAACTGGTACACTCTTTGATGAAGCAGTAATAAACCATTGTACCAGCTTTTATTGTACTGCTTTTTAAACTTTATTCCACATAGACTCAAAGATATAACCCTTTTTTGAAAATATTCAAATATTAGGGCGCCAAACAAACCAATGACAAACGAATGTTAGTACCGATATGGGCCGATGCCTCGTCGTGTCGCTGAGATCTTGGAACACGCCTGAAGTTTGCCATTGACAGTCCATAGGTATATAGTCAAAGGGCCTGTCCAATTGGATGCCAAAGAAATATGATGCATTGTGCTCTCTGCATTTTTCAAAAGATTCTATTGACCGTCACGATCATAGAGCACGACTGAGAAAGGGTGAAGTCCCAATTTTTTGGGACTGCGATAAAGAAAATGTGTCACCTCTACAATCATCTCCAAGTATCAAATATTTGGATAAAAGTACGTATAAATACCTCACTTATTAAAAACAATACTCTATTAATAATTCGACCTGGAATTTAGAAAGGAAGACTGACTCATATGAATCCATCAACGAACCAGGAAATTCGTCACAAATACAACGTACCAGACTAGCACCAAGAAATCTAATAACAGATGACGAGAATACAGCAGGTACAAAGGGAGCACTTAGTATAGTCTCCCACGATCACACATATATCATGTGTGTCGAGACGCTAGCGCGTAAACTAGAAGCTGCCGCAAGCAAACCTGATAGACTAGTCAATGATAAAAAGGAGCTACTTCAGAAAGAAAAACGTCACGTGAAGCAATGCCTTAAATTGAAGGATATCATCAAAGATATGAGAGCAACTCGATCTCATCTTGAAGATGGTTTGTATTGCTTGGATGGATTTGGGAATATTGCTGTGGAACTTTTTACTCGCATGCACAAAAATATTACTCAAGGTTCACTCACTAAAGACAAATACCCGCCAGAATTAAGGTGCTTTGCGCTCGCTCTACATTTTTATTCACCGGCAGCTTATAATTATGTTCGTAAATCACTAAACCTGGCTCTTCCTCATCCTAGTGTAATTCGCTCTTGGTATAGTAGTATTGATGCCAAACCGGGATTCTCAGAAGAATGTTTCAATACTCTTAAGTTAAAAAGTCAGGAGTCCAAAAAAATGAATAAACCTCTCATTTGTGCTTTAGTTATGGATGAGATGGGTATAAAGAAAGGGTTTCAGAGGACTTCAGATGGGGCTGTGCGGGGATATGTAGACATTGGGGCTGGTAGTGAAGGAAACAGCGACTTGCGGGAGGCTAAAGATGCTTTAGTTTTATTAGTAGTTCCATTGAATGATACTTGGAAGCTACCTATCGGTTTTTTTTTAATCAATGGTATGGGTGCCGAGGCAAAAAAAAATATTATCAGAGAGGCTCTTATTCGTTTACATGAAGTTGGTATCCAAATAACATCTATCACACTCGATGGACCACCAGAGCATTTAGCCGCAGTTAATTCCTTAGGAGCCAATATGACTATGGGTGAAACTTGTAAGTCGTATTTTCCTCACCCGGTTAAAAAACAACCTGATATCCATGTCATCATTGATCCCTGTCATGACTTAAAGAACATACGTAATGCGCTAGGTGAATTATCAGTTATTCTTGATGAAGATAACAATCGAATCCAATGGATATACATTAAGGCTTTAGCACAGCTTCAACAAGAAGAGGGCTTGCGTTTGGGAAATAAGTTGCGAACAGCCCATGTGGAATATAAAAAGATGATCATGAAAGTTTATTTAGCTGCACAGACGCTGAGCTCTAGTGTGGCAGACGCTATCGAATTTTGCTGCAAAGTATTGGGTCTACCGGAATTCAACGATTGTGAAGCGACTGTACGGTTCATTCGTGTTATCGACAGAATTTTTGATTTTTTGAACTCACGAAATGCTTGGGGGAAAGGTTACAAAAGTCCATTGAAGGCTGCGAACGAATTTGTTTGGCGTGAAAGAATTTTGGAGGACCTTCGATATTTGAGTACGTTGAAATTATTGAACAATCGACCAATTTATTCCTCTCCTCGAAGAACTGGATTCATAGGTTTTTACACAGCAGTACTATCGACTATCAGTATTTTTGATCAGTACGTGAAACCAACTGATAGCCCATTGTCAATGCTCTTAACTTATCGGTTAAGTCAAGATCACATTGAATTATTGCTTGCTGCAATTCGCGCACGCAGTGGGTGGTGCCCAAACCCCACTGCTGCACAATTCATTTCAGCTTATAAGAGATTATTAATTAGACATGACGTGAATATTAGTTCAGGGAACACGCAAGTGATGGATCAAACAAAAATTTTGAGTGTTTCGTCATATGAGAAAAAAAAAAGAGTAGCAAGAATCGAAAGATACGACCCTAAAATCTATAACGCTGTTGAGAATCGTAGAGTAGCGAGCCAGTACGGTTTGGATGATGATGGTTACGTTCCTAATGAGCATGTTGTTGATGATTTAGAGAATTACTTAAATTTTGCATGGGCTGTTCCCAATACTCTCAGTGAATTTTCTGACAATGCAGTTGGTTATATTGCAGGATTTGTAGTCAGAAAGTTATCGCAAACAGTTAAATGCGAAGAATGCCTTCAAGCATGTAAGGATTTATCGCGGGTTTCATGCACTGAAAATTTATTGGATACAAAAAAATGTGGAATTGCGTTGACAATAATGAAAAATCGTGGTGGATTGATTGTAGCTTCAAAGAGCGTTATTGAAGTATGTAGAGTTGCGGAACGACTTTTTAGAAAAGCGTGCAATTCCAACTTGGGCAAGTCGCCAAAAGAACGCAATTTTCCGGCTTTACTTGCTAATAAAGCGTTTGAGGAAGTACTTTTATCCAAGATGACATTTTTTCCTGATCTGGATGATCATTTTCGGGATTCATTTGTATTGGATAGCTGTATTAATCACATGTTTATTCTCACGAAAAGCATTCTCATGCATTACATTGAGACTCGTATGAATGCAATGACGAAAAACGCGGCTCTTTCAGTGACTGGTACAAACGTCCGTCATTTCTTAACCCGTCAAATTGTTTGGGCTCACCAATGATTTTTTTAGGGTTTTTTTCGAAGATTTCAGAAAGAATTATAACTGTTATAACTGTTACAACATTTCCATTTCATCCATGGCTGTTCTTTTTCTTATTAAGCATTGAGTGATGGTATTGTTAAGTTTTTTCCTGAATCGAATTCAAATTCTCATGTTTGAATCGATGCATGTACTCTCCATACTAATGTGATACAGCTTATCTTGTCAGACTAAAATATTTAAACGTGTACCCGAGACCTGACCATAATGTATGTGACAAACCAATGATATTATGAAGAACAACATGACTGACAGTGCAAAGATTTTAAATGATCATTGTTTTCATGAGAAATGAATAAGTTTATTGATGCCAACATAGACGAAATTATAGTTGTTAGTGTTCAAGTAGAGACTTTAAGAAATTGATTATATTTTTATTCTATTTTTCTGTTATTATATTTTATTGTATTTCTACTGTTATGTCTGAAATTCTAGATTCTATACAAGATGTTATATGGCTGTGGTTGATATTTTCATATGACAAATTTAACTGTACTACAAATTAGTTGACATAAAGACATTTTTATACGGCTATGGTTATCTCACTCTGTCACTCCTTTTCCTTTATAATCCTGCCAGGTTCCCACGCTAGATTCCTATATTTCTACCAAATTCATCCTTAATCAACCGTTCATCTATTGCAGCTTTCAGAACATCCTACAATAAAATATCAGAGAATATATCTAAAACAAAGCCGGCGTTGATCGACTTTCACGACTCGATTGAGATTATCGAATGATCAGGTTCGGATGTGCAGGTAACTGGAAGTTCCTGTGCTTTATTATCGTGAAAAGATCAATTTCAGATATGAATCTGTTAATCAAAGCCTTATGGAGAAGAATTCTACGAGGAAAATAAATTCAATACACAATAAGAATTCTACGAGGAAAATAAATTCAATACACAATAAGGTATATAATCAATTGTATATACATGAAAATTGTACATGTGGATGGAATAATTTTGAAGTGGAATCAATTTATTTGTAATTAATAAAATATTGAATTAAATTATCTTCAAAATGTTGTAATGTCGTCTAACCTCCCCCAATATTTTCTTTTTTTTTACTTTTCTTATGCAGTGAGGCCAAGTGCAGCACAAAATTTTCATTTTGAGTCATTCAGTTCATAATCTCAATCCCAAGCGAAAAGTAATATTAATATAGAAAAGTATAATTTTTGCGATGGTCACAATATTCTGACGAGTAAGTTCACACCAGACATTGTGGGAATTTGAATGGAATAAAAACAATTGAGAATGAAATAAAAATGAGAGAAAGAAAAATAAAAATGAATCCAATAGTGGAGTTGATAAACGAAATGAAATTATTTTGTTGAATTAGGTTTGAAATGAACATTTCCCATGCTGAGAACGTTCGGCAGTGAAACGGTAAAATTCCGAGAACATTTCCGAATTCTCGAAGTAAAATTACCATCCCCACTATTCACGATTACGATGCCACATGCGCATTGAGACGTTGATTAGTACCATTCCCGGTACTAGGGGCGCTGAATCAGCCTTCAATCGGCTTTAGCCTTGCTTTAGGGCAGGGCCCGGCACGGCCGGGCTCTCGGAGCCAGCCTGGCTCTAAGTGTCAATTACTACGGCCGTAAGTCCCCTCGGTCTACCTGAAAACGGTCACTCGTCCTTACCTGGAAGTGCGATGGTAGGGGCAGCGTTCAGGAGAAATAAAAGGAACTGAGGGATGGTTTGCTCTATTTGCGACGGCAAGAACTGCGTCTGACCGTCCGGGTCTTTTCATACCTGCATATTCCCACCCATACCTACCAAAATCCAAGAAATGGCGTTAAAAGGATTAGTGCCGATGAACGGGTTTAGTGGATTTACGGATTTGGCTCTTTGGACTAATGAGTGTGCCGGGCCCTGCTTTAGGGGACCAGCCATCCAGTTAGTATAGAGATCAGTGCATGGTCCGGGATATATCCGGACGGAACGCTCGGTAGCCAATGGCTAACGATTTTCTGTTGGATCCGTCATTGATGATTGGCTACCGAGCGTTCCGTCCGGATATATTCCGGACCATGGGACACCAGCCTGATGGTGGCGTCCCACGTAGGCCCGGATCGCTGGAATCCGGAATCACGGAACGGAATGGACGAAAAAGTCACTAAAATCTGTGTTCTGCTAAGTTCATTCCGTCGTATTTCTACGGAATGGTGGATCCGTCCGGAAACCGCAAATTATAGTCGTAAATAATTTTGCTTTGAGAAATTGATGCACTTTTGGAAGCCTTGAATAACCGATTCATCATTAATAGACGCATTTGAGGATTCATGATCCAATTTGAATGTATACACGCATCTTTCTGCAATTTGCAGGGTTATGTTCATGTGGGTTTATACACAAGTTCCGCATTCCGTTCCGTCTATTTGCATTTCCCTGCGTCCCATCTACCCAAATTCCGGAACGAAGTGCCCCTGGGTCAACTTTTATTTTATGAAATAATCAATTATAGTTACAGAATTTATTCTTACATAGAAGCTAATGAAATAAATTACATATATTGATATATATAAGATTATCAAATTATTTTAGGCTAAAAGCGGCCTGAGCGAGTATTCAAAGTCGGTGATGTAGGTATTGATAAAGTCTAAAATTTAATAATCTAAGAATTGTTAGTTTTAAAAATGTAATTCTGTGATAGACGAGTAGTCGTCGTAGTAGGTATTCCAAGTCAGCGTCCAAAGAATTATTAAAGTCCTGAATTTTACATTATAAGAAGCAAGCAGTCGTCTCCGATAGTATTTTAAGTCTCAGTCTAAGAATGGCCAAAGTTTAGAATGTGAAAGACGAGTAGTCGTCGCAGAACGCATTCAAATTCCCCACTAGAAGTCGACCAAAACCAGCTTCTTTCATCTGTGGATTAGCACAAGCTGACTCCTTCCGTTTTTCTGAAGCTGAATGTTTCCTCTATTTGCCTGTTTCGACGGGTGGTTCTTGCAGGGTTCAGTCTGTGTTTGATAAATGTCTTGTATCAGTCAAGAAGTATTAATGAGTTACACGATAGTCTCAATGATCTAGAATCTAGTCCTGGACATGGTTTCACACGCAAAATCAACAAAGAATCTTGTTTGTCAGGCACAGCGTAACTTGCATTTCCTAATTTAATTGTATTTTTATCAAATCAACTTACTGTAAATTTTCAGGTTACAATTTCTTTTGACATCACTTGAAAAGATTGAAAACATAAACTTTCGCCCGTTTGTATTCTTCGAGGGGGAAGTTATGAATTACAATTATTTTCCAACTGATTCACACGTCAATCTATAGGTTATTAGGTTAGTAGGTGTTAGGTTAGATTCGACCAGCGGCTTGCCACTCAATGTTATTAGATAGGACCCTTATTCGACTCACTTATACCACAACATTACCAACTGAACGGAGCAGAAAACGAAAAAATGTTAATATTTCTCTTCATTTTTATGCTTTTTGTTGTGGTATGCGTTTGGTATAAGTTGTCAAATAAGAAAGTGGAGGGGGTAAAGAGTGGCAAGCCGCTGGATTCGACTGTCATAATTTCTTCCTCTCCTTTTTTGGCTATCGGGACTGTCACGAGTTATGTGATATTTAGTGAGATTGACTAAGCTTCACGATCGGCCCACTATGTAGCGCTGTGGGTTTATTTTGTATTGCCAACATAAATGTTTTGTCCAGAAAACTAGCCGTCTCATAATTAATGACCCCAAGTGTACATGGTGTAACGTCCGAGCGGACGACATACCCTATTCACGCTCTCCACCACCTAAAAACACCAGAACTTACCATACTATCACCAAACATAGAAACCTGCCGAACCAACACACGGTACGTACATATTGTCCAAACCCATCCCACATCTAACTAATCCCATAAACACCAGGCGAACCCTGCATTACTTCCCACGCCAGTAACCAACTATGGATATACACCCTGCATCACCTCCAAAACGAATAACCATAACGTTCACATCTCTATACTCACTAAACCTACATTACCCAAATATTACTACATACTGATAACCATTATTATAATTATAAGACTTACGAATTTAACATTTACCATTAAAACTATAACCACCTAATCATAATTATGATACTTATCCCTTAAGCTGATCTATACCCCTCTCAATATTATTCACGTACTTACTACCCATAATGTTAAGTAATTATCGTACCATTATTATATATATTTTTCATAGAGGCCTATTAAAACATAAGAAATCAAACATATATTAATATTGAGTTATACGCCAGACTTAGTTAAGCCTAAACGTAAGCACACTCCTCTAAAATAAACAATGTGCGCCCAGACATCCCTTGCACATACCAAGAACGAAAGCCACCCAACAACCGCCTAACGGTCAAAAACCTATACGACACTAACCATACGAAACAACTCAAATACTAACAAAATAATATCCTCACTAACCATACAATACCCAGCCCGGCTCAACGACCATACATCTCCAACAACATCATACCATTAACTATTCTGTAAACAATATCAATCCTTCACAATGACCAGATCGCTACAGATCCGTTATTTGAATATTATATTCATACTACACCCTAATCCCACATTCGCATGTTAACTATAAGTTATACTCATATACGAAACACCAAGTTATATCTTTACGTTGTTACTTTATATATAATCGAACTATTACGCATTTGTTCCATGTCTTATAATCTTAACAAATGCCATAACGATACATATATACTCATATATTATAACCATATACTCATTTAACCATAGTCGTTGGACTATGCTATATACGCATATTACTCTTTTACAATTACTCCTTTATATTATCGACCGTAGAATATTATATCTTGCATGGTAATTATTTAGACAATGTTAACCCGACTTTTGGTTGACGCTAAGTTAAGTTATCATACTATAATATTACATAAATAACTATACTATATTATATACCACTACTGACATATATACAGATGACCAAACCAGCAAATTGCCAATCACTCTGCACTATTTTATGACACCAACCCATTAACTCGTTAAATCACCGACCATAATATCTTATATTATTCCCAAGTACCAAGTCATCAGTCTATACTATGGCAGTATCGGTATAATCCAAATCATTAAGACTCAAAACTAGACTAGAAATAGATATAAGAGAGAAAACCCCTCAAAATACTTATTATTAAGAATTAACGTTAAGAAGGAAATCATAAACTACAATTTATTGTATGTATCTTTAAATAAGCTTCACTGGAAACTCCTAAACTCATAAAATCTCGAAACAGTATGAACACGTGCGAAAAACTTAAAAGAGCGGGTAAAGACAAAACCCAGGTATTAGAAGATCATATAAAACCTTAAATGACCCTTACGGTCACAGAGGAAAGAGTCGCCCTAGCAACAAGAGAAAACGCAACGCGACAAACATCGAAGCTCAACACGCACCAGGCACGTGAAGAGGCATAAACAAAGGCAAAGATCAAGGAACTCTTCAAGAGACAAAGAACTATGAGGAACAAGAATAAGGACTACGAGAGGCGACCACCAGCCGGGGGGCTAGTCGAAGGGAAGGAAAAACACCACGAGAACACCCCCCAAAAGAAGATTTAAGACCATATAAGGCAATGTCACCAACATCTCCGGGCCCTAGACCAATCATAGGCAAACCAGAACCCCACGCGAAACTGCGGCCCAATCAGCTAAGGCCCGTCGCACCAGCCTAATCTTGGACCCCGCACCCCCGATTCTTCATATAAAACACCCCGGCAGACTCAGCAACAGTCTCTTCCAGCACATACCCCTCTTCTAGAGCAGCTCTCTCGCTCGCCCGCTCGCTCGCCGCTCGCTCACGCCCGCTCGTTCCAGCCTCTGATCACTCGACGATTCTTCACATCAAGCTTCGTAGTACCTCCAACTCCACATCACCGATTTGAAGACATCTCTAAACTCAAACGAAGATCCATAACTCAACCCTTTACATATTACGCTCAAGTTTTCAAACGTCCATTCATCTACATCTTTCCGAATACGGAACTTAACTTCAAAACCAAACTCATTTTTAAAAATAACGAATTCCAGTGAGGGTTATATTAAAACCAGGAATTATAGTACAATAGCAATAAAGTCAAATAACCAGTTAAACTCGAGTAAAACCAAACAAAATCATTTATCCTTTGCCTCCCTTTGATCCAGTCCAAGCTTAAACAACACCGAAGATCAAGGGACGAGCCCTCATCGAAGATCTAGAAGAAACCGACTCAAGGTAAGAGCAATCATAATAACACTTTAAAATAATCCATTCCCGCATTATTCAATTAAAAAGACTTTAAGTCCGAATCCAGAAGATAAGATTCAAATACTAAGATATTCAAACGAGTAGTTAGATGAGAGCATAAATAGTTAGATAGCGCGACTCCTCTGAATTTGATACTAGATTAATCCAGTCCACTGTATTTCAATACTTTATCGATAATTGGTAACCCAGAACTTTCGAGTGAACGTCTAGGTTGTCCGCCGCGATATTTCCAGTAGCTAGCCTATAGAATTATCCGCGAACGCCGCTCCGACGTCACAATGGGACGGGACGGTTTTTCAAGACCCGGAACGGATTCGGAAATCCTCTAGATTTCGTCTGCGTTCCGTTCCGTGATTCCGGATTCCGGCGATCCGGTCCTACATGGGACGGCACCATGAGGAAACGGAACGGAATCTAGTGACTTTTTCCATGCATTGCGTGTATGTATACACTCACACGTTACAACGTCCGTTCCGTGATTCTGGATTCCGGCATTCCGGTCCTACATGGGACGGCAGCCTCAGTGATGTGTGGGCAAAGGGTGTAGTTATTCCTTTGGTCTCTAATTCAGCAGCACAGACAGACTTCTTTTCAACATTCTACAACGGGAAAAAGAGGCCAATGCGCGTGCCAACATCGTTCAGGATTTTCAGTTCAAATGAAAATCGCGGTAAAACAGGTAAGTGGAAGACATTTTCTCCCATATAACTTTTATCTTTGATTCCTAAACGGGATCAGAATCATTCATAGGCAGAGCATGCAGGCTGACTCAAATATTATTTCCTTTTCTCTTCTCACACGGCCGGAGCAGCGTGTGACCAATACTTTCACCTCACAGAGCCTTGAAATCAGTAAAAGCAGCGTAAACATCTGTGATTATTCTATATGTTTCAGATTTCGAGCAGCATGGACATGAGAATGTCCTGCATCTAGCGCAAAGAACGAATCTTCAATGAAAACTCAAGAAAACATACGCGAAGATCGAACTCAACGAGCTGAAATTATCTGTAATTGGCGTAGGTAAGTGCATAGAAATTAAAAAATCGCAAAAGCCCAGTCAATTTCCCGACACTAACGCATCCTGTACATAATGACACTTTTATGAATGATGAAATGTTATATCACTCAGTGAAATTGAGATGGATAACCAATGGTCGGTATTGATTACAGACCACCTTCGAAAATTGGGGGCTAAAGATAACTCTAAGGTGACCGAAGCCGGTACTTCAGAACATCATCAAAATCATCGTATAATTTCGTTCACAGAATCCATTCATCCCACAGTAACAGCGATTCAGGATGGAGCGAAGAATCGATCACCGCTGTTGGTAAGAAACAGGCAGAAACGAGAATCATTTCTGAACATGACAGAATCAAGCAAATAAAGGACTGTCTCGACGAGGGAGCAGATTAGATACCGTAGATGAGAATGAGAATACAGCTTTACATACGGCAGTGAAAAGGGGCTACCAAATAATTGTGGAATTCTTCCTAAGACTAAGATAAGCTCCGGCGGCAATTCCGAACAGAAGACGGAGGACCGTAGAGAAAAATATGCCAAGGCGAGAATGATGAAACTGGCCAGTTCGATCAAAGTTCAGAAAAACAATTTCACTGGTATTTCCTTACAGACGAGGCTGGTAGCAAAACTATTTCAAAATTACAGCGAAGAGAACGGCGAAAATTACGATTCGTGCGAGGAATTTGTAGATTCAGAAGTCGATCATTCAAAGTTTCTGGAGAAAATTATTCTTGTTCTGAATTCTGAGGATCAAAAGGTCCTAATTAATATCGAAAATATTTATGCCAGGGTGGCAGTACACCGAGCAGTTGAATATGAACACTTGGGCGTAATACAATTGCTAATAGAACATACAGACGTTCAAATCAGCTCTCCAGATTTAGAGGATGTGACACCACTGTATGTGACGGCCTGGGCAGGGTCAATTAGACATAGTGAAGTATTTGCTCGACAAGAAAGCGAATGTGACTTCTGATACAAAAGATGGTTGAATACCACTAGGGGAAGGTGGGGCAAGATGGGGTACTTAAGGTTTCTCAACAAATACATCAACAATTTTCAACACTGGCATACAAAACTTTTTATTATTCTAATCTTTGGACTTTATTTTGTATATTGCCACACAGCATATACCGATATTATATTAAGTAATATTATATTTTTTAACAAACAAAAAAGGTGGCGTTTGCCCCGTCTTGCCCCGCTAGTGGGGCAAGATGGGGTGGGCCGTGGGGCAATATGGGGTACAGTGTACCCGGTACATCATTGATGTTCATTGCAGTCAATGAACACAGATATTGCTTCTTTATCATCATCTATAACCCCTATTACACGAGCAATGCGCCCATTTTCGGCAATTTTGGCAGGCTATCCAACCTTCAGTTGAGTCCATGTAGTGCCCATTGCAAGTGAGGCATTTTGCCAAGGATATTAAACTATAAAGGATGTCTGGATCCGGCCGTGCACGCTGATTGGCTCGTCAGTCTGTGACGTAGCGCTAGACCCTAACGCAGCGGCACTCTCGAAATAACAGCTACAGACCATTTATTTCTATAGTTTTTTAACTGTACTGTCGCTGTTAGATCGTATAAGACAATTATAAAAGGCTATTATTTTCGGGAAAAATATCGCCATCTGTTTTTAGATTGAATTGAATACGATATTTCTAGTTAAAGCCGTGTCAAAACCCAATTTGAATATAATATCTTCAATTTTCAACGAATTCTGTGGCATGCAAGCATAATTCAGAGGAAATTAGGTTTGGCATATGTTCTTGACTAGGTTTTGAAATAAGTATGTACATACAATTCGTATGAAACTTAGAAAGAACAAAATATGGAATAATCACGTTTATGTTATTCATCCTACCTAGATATAAAAAAATAAGGTTTTGTATATTTTTAGAATATTATGATATTGATAGTCTCTTCCTGTATTTGAAAGTTTCAATTTTTGTTGATCTTACAGTTCGTTTCAACAATTTACTCCCGAAAGTCTCAATACTTGTATGGTTAACCTCAAATCACTGTTGTCACAAGTAAATTAACTCAAAAACCAAAGTACTTAGAATCCCATACATCATATCAGAATATTATCTTCACATGATGTATAGGATAATCAAGTTATGTTCAAGTTATTGCGACGGAAATTATGTAAAACTATGAAAAACAATACTTACCGCTATGTATTGAGGCCTGCGAGGGTCTAGCGCTACGTCATCAGTCTACCCCCACTACCGAACCCGACTGTTAACATTGCGCTTATGGGATCTAGACATCCTTTATAGTTTAATATCCTTGGCATTTTGCGTCATCTTCTTCTTCACTACTTGCCTTCACTACTGTCCTCGATTCTGTTAACAAAATAGTAAAAAACTAAACGATTGTACTCGTATGGAAACGAAGAAAGTCAGCAAGATGGATTACCTACGGGGATAAAAGGTACCCCATCTTGCCCCGGACGATCTGCCCCATCTTGCCCCTTGGCGTATGTTTCACAATAAGTTGTTGTCACTGTCAAATAATGGTGATATTCATAAATGTATTGGACTAACCTTTAAAAGCGATCCCGAAAAATGATCGAAATCGAAGACGCAATCGAATGTGATGCATATATCTATAGTTTCCACGCATAATTTCGGAGCGCAAAATTACATCAAAATGCTTAAAAACACCATTTGTTTTTTAATTTACGCAAAAACCGCGAGGTGGTGCTATACTCGGGTTATTCTATCGAGGGCCAAGTGGCACCCCCGTAGATACAACTATCCAAAATTTTGTACCATTGTGCTGCTTTAGGCTACCTTCTAAATCGGAGATAAGCCAAAAAAGGCAAGAAAAAAAAAAAAAAAACCATTGTGCTGCTCAAAATGGAGGTAGTCCATCTTGCCTCATTACCCCGTCTTGCCCCACCTTCCCCTATACCTAGCTGTAGTCAATAATGAATCGGACGTTGTGAAGTATTTGATCGATAATGAGGCTAAGGTTAGTTGCCAAACGGACGATGGCTGGACGAAGTAGAGTTTTAGCTACACAAGAGTGTGCGAATATTAGTTCTGAAACCAGGGATGGTCAGATCCCACCCACAGAAAAGGTCAATCGGATGTAGTGAAGTATTTGTTCGACAAGGAACCCATTGTTAGTCTCGAACGCATGATGGCTGGTGAGATAAACTAGAAGAGTGCACTGCGTTCGGATAAATCAGTTACTTACCACACTTTGTGAATGGCCATTTTTCAAATTACATCACTCAAAGAAAAGGTTAGCTGACTTATCCATTTCTTCTTGGTTGAGAAATAATCAGTCAGAACATCTGCTCTGAATGATAGACCAGCTAAAAACTCAGTTGGGTGACACAACTAATTTCTACTCCTCCATTGAAAATGGCTGTCCCGTCCAACAAATGGGATGGCTCCCCAGAATCCAATTACATGGATACCGCAACCATTTCAAAGGTCTCGTGTCCAACTCTTTTTTTCAGTGCAACGATTGGTTTGAAAAGAAAAAGGCCTACCGAGAATATGGCACTGAGCTACTAATTTAAGTCTGTACGATATTTGATATAATAAATGAAAGCCTGATAAAATGTTGTTATAAAGTTTCATTCGTGTGGCTCATAGAATTTCACTTGTATAGAGATGTTCTATAGTAATAACGATCTTATCTAATAATAGACTGCACATTGTTGTGGTTTATGTCGATTGAATAAAACACACTTATATAGAAGGTTTAAGCAAAACTTTTATTATATGCGTATTAGCATAACGACGGATAATACACGACTATATCAAATTAGAAAACAAGCGAATAGATATAGCAATACTAGTCCAGTCAATTCGTGATTTGACCGTACATTTTGGGTAGGCAGCGATTTTTTTTTTCGGTTTCGTAGGGGGGTCGGCCGTGAGTGTAAATCTCAGTTTCCGGGACTGGGGGTGTTGCCATTCGGTTGCCATCTTGAAATTAAGGGTGTAACTAGTTTTTTTAGATTATCTCCGCATCCGTGAGGCTGACAAAATTTTTTACGAAAAGCATTTTTGTAGCCTATATAATTATCTCTAAGTTTGATCCATAACTTTTCTGGCTGAGATCAATAGCAAAAAAGTTATGAGCAGAACAAAACGACACATAAGTTAATGAAATACTTGGAGGATTTAAAATTCCAGAGTTATCTCGCCTTGAAGTATTTCATCATCTTCTTTGTCCTCTTTTTCTACTCATAACTTTTTTATTATTGATCTTAGCTGGAAAAGTTATGAATAATTGTATGAGCTACAAAATGCATGCCGCAAAATTTTTGTCAGCCTTACGGTTGCGAAGATAAATCAAAAAAACGAATTACCCCCCTAATTTCAAGATGGCAACCGAATGACAACACCCCCAGTCCCGGAAAATGAGTTTTAAGCTAACGGCCGACCACCCTTCGAAGCCCCCCCAAAAAATCGCTGCCTACCCAAAATGCACGGTTGCCCCCTTTTTATGCACGGATTGACTGGACTATACAGATATGTGCATATATCGATGGCTGGGCGGAAGAAGAGCCTATCTCAGAAAAGCCGTAAAGAAAAGCCTAAGTCGGAAAAACCGTGAAGAAGAGCTTATCTCACAAAAACATTTCGCTTTGAAAATTTTGTAGTGGTACCCCTGCAAGCGGTGACTGCAATTAGTAAAAAATTTCCACTACCACTATCTCGTTTACTGCAATGTATAAATGTATCTTGTAGGGGTACCACTACAAAATTTTAGAAGCGAAATGTTTTTGTGAGATAAGCTCTTCTTCACGATTTTTCCGAGTTGGGCTCTTCTTCACGGCTTTTCTGAGATAGGCTCTTCTTCCGCCGAGCCATCGATTATATAAGGTAAAGTTTTGAGGTATAAGGTATAAGGTTTAAGGCGAGAGCGACCAAGAATCATTTACCCGGGGGGGGATCCACGTATAACGATAATGCATGTAAGATTAGCATGATATCTCCAGAAGGGGAAGGAGTTTCATAATATAATTTGCACGGCTTGAAGACCTACCTAAGTAGACTTTGTAGTTCAAATCTTAACGAAATCGGTCGAACGGATCTCGAGATATTATTCTTTGAAAGTTCAAAACAACACCAAAAAAAAACAATCTTCTTCTTCTTCTTCTTTCACTTTTTTTCGCAGACAAAGACCACGATTTATTTATTTATATCCTTTAATGACTTATCGCCCTTGCGGGCATGTAGTCGAATCACTGATAAATCTTGATATTTCCTTTAAATTTCTTTAATCTCTTAATAGAGTGTATGCACGTTAAACTTTTAGTTTGGCTAATTTTTTTGTATTGTTTATTTGTTTTGATTATTTGTTTTATTTATTTGTTTATTTTGTCCTATATATGTTTGTCCTTTGTTTATTTCTTTTTTATTCATTTTTTTTTTTTTTAATTTTTTGTTTGGTTCATCATTTATATGTTTGACCTTCCTGAGTGTGCTCCGTGGTTAGTTTTATTATGACATTTATTATGATTAATTATTTATAACCGACTAATGAGTGTTATTGATTATTTGCATAATTATTATTGTTATATATATTTTTTTTTTGTTCTATTTATTATTATTATCTCTGTCTGCTGAGGATGTTGACTGCATCAACATCGGCAGTCTGGCCCCCCCTCTATATCACACAAGAACATCACCATGGATATACATAATATATTCACGAGTGCCCCCCTGCAAAGCGTCCATTTTCAAGCCATTCCAAAAGCAGCTAAAACTTAAAGTGTCGGTAATTCCTCCTTCCATCTGTGTTTTTTTTTTTTTTTTTTTTTCCCAGAGGAGGATTCAAACTTGAAAGCATCAAAGCTAGTTAACTATCCTAATTAAATAAAGGAAAAATCCATTTGACCTTATCCAAACTACTTACTACGGCTTATTGCTGTTTTATTATTTGATTAAATGATAATTCCAGAGGACTGAATAAACTCTAAGACATCTTTTCTGATTGAGCAATCTTTAATGAAGTTAATGCTTAAATCCACTTGTTTATTGGCCCCCCTTTTAGTTAGAAAGACTATAAGCCTCTCTCTTGCAGGACCTTCCCAAAAAGGGCATACCCAAATAACGTGATTCAAGTTTTCTTCGCCAAGACCACACTCGCAATTTCCGTAAGGTACCATATTCATTTTAAACAAGTGAGCGTTTAACCTGGTATGGCCTGTCATAATTCTGTTGGAAATAATGATTTGAGCTCTAGATAGACCAGACCCCACAAACCAAGGAGTCGTGTTGAATTTGGGAGCGTTATCATACAGCATCCTTCCCTTTCGATAATTTTCGTCTCCGTATAAACCCATTTCCTGGTATATTTGTGAAGTTAACAGTGATTACTCCGGTTTGGGAATTCAAATAAAGAGAAATAATTATATATTTGAGGCTGTTTCTCTCTGGGCGTTAGAATAAACTCCACGGGCCTATCTTTTATTATAATTATGTGCAAGGAAGGAAGGTGATCGAACGTAGATGATATATGAAATAATATGTTGGTTTATTTGAATCTTAAGGTCGATACCAAATGTTTTATAACTAAAAAGAGAATAATCTTACTACCTAAGATGCTTATGAGCTATGATTATAAAGGGTATGAATACTATCGAATAATTGAGAGAGAGATATATTTGTGTATTCAAAGTATATTAAGCAAGTGCTTGATGACAGAGTGTGAATTTGAAAAAAAAGGAAAGAATTCGTTCTTTTGTATCAAGGTGAACCTCCCAGCAAACGCAGTTATATAACCATGAGGTAACATGTACTAAACGCAATATAACATGTAATATCACCTGTTAGTAACCGGTATATCATCTCGTTGCTTGTAATTTCCCGCTCAGAAGATGCTAACTGGTATATTACATACATATAACAATGTTACCTTGCAAACATATAACAATAGCCTCACAGTTCTGAAACTCGTGATAACCTATGTTACTAACTTTGTGATAAGGATGTGACGAGTGTTAATTCAGCCGCGCGCACTGCTTTTTAAATTTATATTCAACTGAAACCTATTGGCAAGAAACCACATCCAAGCTCGAGCAAATATATCCAAAGATTTGGTATGTTCGCTCGACTTTTGTACGCGGATTCGTGACAATAAATTTCAGTTGAGATTTTCACAATTTATATAACAGCAATAAGTTCTTTGACACATGCAGTGTAGTTAGAAAAATCAATGGTTTTATCCGTCATATTTTTTTTAATACACGGCTCCAGACCTCAACATCTCCGATTTAGGAAGATCTCCTGAATTTTAGGAAATTTGTGCATTGTTGATTAATGAAGCTCCTGTAAAAAACAAAAAAATGAAAATGAGTCCTCGTATCTGTGGATCACCCGTTGGATGAATTTGCGCTCATTTCATTGTGAAATTCATTGTCAAGCATCAAAAAGTGACCCGGAGATACGAAAACTCACTGTACATGTATATGCACGCATGCAGCAGGAAAAGAAAAGTGAGGTTAGAGTTTCGACAGTTTTTCATATAGCTGGAATATATTACACATACGTACACTAAACGTGTTGGATGTTGACCGGTTCAAGGCCACGCATATTTTCGACAAATGCGAATTTAGATGAGAACAGCTTGATTCGTCTGTAGCGCCCCTAGTGGCCTCGGAGGGTATCTCGCCCCAATAAAGATTTCGACTCGCTGTTATATCGATATTGTTTTAAAGGGCTTGACACCGATAAATTCAGCTAAACAGAAGAAAAACAGCTATCGATATCTTTATCAGCACGAGATTCCCTCAGAGGCCACTAACGGTTTCTTTAAATGTTTTCAATGCTTTCTATTTTCAATGGAAAGAATTTACGACAAGTGAATTTATGGTGCCACAGTACTCGATCCAAAATCTAGCATTCGGTACAGCGCCCTCTGGATAGTTTAGCCGGGTTTCAAACCCATATGACATCAGTCAGAAGTGCTACCACCTACCGGGAGCTAGCGAAACGCTCATGGAGACAAAACGGGGTCGGTCAAACGTCTGGATCTCAAATGATAACCTTACCAACGTTACCGACTCGAATTTTTTTTACATGAATGGTAACGTGACACGTTCGGAATGAATATCGACGTGAATTTATATGGGGCATTCCACGCCAACTCGATCAGTGTCAAACCCCGACCATCTCGACATCATTTAATTTTTGTTTCAACATTCTACTCAATGAAAAATGCGTCTAACATGTATTTTTAGATTTTTTTATTCAGCTGTTCATTTTTTATGAATTTTTGAAGTTGTGTGGTGCTCTAAAATTTTACTTAACTTATATCGGCGAAATGCCGATGTAAACTCTAATCTCAGGGTGTTTAGGAATTAATCCACGGGCCTACTTTTATATAATTTAAGAATTAGGGAAGGTGATTCAGTTCAGATTATATTGATACATATAAATAATGCGTTTTATTTAGCATAATATGGTTCAAATGAAATGTAATATGGTTATAACAGTTTTAAAACAATAAGGTTAAGGTTTGAACATTTGTAGGTGAAAATCTCACATGCCTCTTTTGAGGGCTTCTATATTAATTGGCTTTTTATTAGTAAGCTTTTACCAGCGGTCAACCGTGATCTTAATATCTAATGCCTAATGCTAAATCTCATAACTCTGAATGAGTTAAACTTGCCCTATATCTTGTTTAGGACTCCTATATCCAATTGTGCTTTTATCTTAATAACTAATACCTATACTGATTGAAATCACTTTTCAGTGAGTTGACTCTGACTATATCCTATATTAAATGAAGTGACTCTTTAGAGAGTTGAAACTTATCTTAAAAACTAATGCCGGTATATAATATAATAACTCTAGATGAGTTCGTCGCCTATGCCTCGTTAGGACTTCTATATTGTGTGTTCTACCTGAATTTATCTAAGTAGTTCTCGATTAGCGCTAATTAAAATGACTCTTTTTGAATCGCCTTGCCTGAGAGTAACTAGGACTTCTATATTATGTTTGATATCAGAAGTTATCTGACTATTTATTGGGACTCTATTACCTGTACTAAGTGATTTGACTTCAAGTGATTTTACTGTAAGTGATTTTACTTCATATTTGATTTAATATTATCGAGATGATTGAATATTTAGAGAGAGAATTTAATTACAAGAAAGGATTTTACTGATTTGACCCCCCAAGAAGTAAAAGAAGAGACAGGTGGTGTGCCGAAGCGATCCCCCACTAGCTATCTTCTACCTCAAAAATATAAAGACTTTACTGATTTAACTCCCACGATGGTGTCCAAGAAGCAAAAGAAAGGACAGGTGGTGTGCCGAAGCGATCCCCCACTAGTTATTCCCCACTCCTCAAACGAGATCGTGTACTTGAAGAAGCAATAGACATGCCAAAACGAGAAGACAGGTGGTGTGCCGAAGCGATCCCTCACTAGGATCTCACCCTGCTATATCCAGAGAGTTGTTTCTCTGATTAAATGCTATTCAATTGCCGAACTTATCTAATTCATATAGTTACTTTGTAAGCGAGAGAGATTTTAGGCAATATGGCGATTTGCCGTAAGTTGACCCATGCCTACGGTAGATGGCTCTTCGAGAAGGTTGACCGCGCTAACAACAGATGGCCTTTTGATATGGTTGACCGCGCTAACGACAGATGGCGCGCGCTATACGCCTTGTCGTATTACTATTTATATAGGTCGTGGCTTGGCCGCGTTACAGTTGATTGAGAAGGCCCATTTTTTCAATTTTTCTCAATGAACTGAAAAAATTTATAGAAAACAAACAGCTGAATAAAAAAATCTGGAAATAAATCTGGACCCATTTTTCACGAAGTAGAATGTTGAATTACAAACCAAAATGATTTCGAGACGGTCAGGGGGGTTCAACACTGGTCGAGTTGGCATTGGCCCCACATCTATGTGATACTACGTAATGGTATTCAGAAATGATTGTTTGGATAATTGAATAACGGGCTGAATATAATCCCAAGTGGATACACAAAAAATATATGTTCAGGAATATGTAACGAATATAATGTGAGAAATACTTCATCTGACAACGTACGAAACCGGGAAACCATTAAAAACAAATACGTGTCTAAATCTTGTAACACTTTGTTTATTTTACGTTTACATACACGAGTTGTTTATTGACATCGATTTGCGGATTACTTCTACTTTTTGTTTTCTACGAGTTTTGTTACTTCAGTAGTTTACGAAACAATAATTATTTATGTCATATATTTGACTAACAATTTGACAAATTAAAAAAATAATTCCATAGAAAGATCCGATTACAGATCAATGATCAATGATCAATTACATATCGATCGGGTATGAGCAAATCAAGGTAACCGCGAAGTCAGAGAGGTTGTATGTGAGAATCAATCCCTCGGAAATACTGGACATCCTTCGTGAATCCGCAGATGGTTTGCCATCTCGCATAATACGTGGTTCTGAAAATGACAAATCAATTGTTAGATTATTCCAGCAAACTTTCCTGTCAACTAAATCCGTCTGTATTGGGCATTTGCAACGATACGAATATAAGTCGGGTCGCCTATGACACCCGTCATTTCTCAGCATCCATCCGCGAGTTGTGATCCTAGAGTACTGCGTGAATACGACACTTCATTGAGGGGGGACGCGTCTCTGTCGACCGTCATTTCTGGATAATCCTTCTTGGCGACATATGCACAGCGCTGATACTTGAGACGACCTAAGGCGTTGCGGGCTGCCCGATTCTTTCCTCATATTACATCTGAGAGTCATGCATAATTTACATAGCAGGGGGGGGGGGGGGGGTTACCTCGTCATCAAATATTTTTGAGTCCAATATTGTTCTGAAAATTGAGATCGTGAAATTAATACGGTATGGTGGGGGACCACATAGTTTGAAATGACAATCCGTGAGAGTTATTCAAAATCTTGTGATCGTTGATTACAAGAGTAAATAAACGAGTAAACGAGAAATTCATGCAGTTTGATATCGTAGACATCTCCTATCTGTTTCACGCGACGACTTTATTTTAGTTGTGATCGCAGGAACCCATATGCTTGGCGTGTTTGATTTAGACCGGTATGAAGTTGACACCACAGTCTTCTGTCTCCTCGTATCCTTCATAGTTGCATAGAAAAGGAAAGAGGCAGAAGACTGTGTGGGCAACTTCACACCGGTGTCACAATCAAACACGCTTGGTGTACCTATGGGTAATTTTACGACAATCTATTGAAAGAAAGCAAGTTTTTAGCGATTTTACCGCGCTCAAAGATTATTTTTCATAACTTAGGAAATCTCTTCGATTTCAATTGAGCTGAAACGGTGCTCGACATCAGCCTTATATGTCACGTGAGTTGCTGAACAAGAAACTCACATCGTTGTACTAGGGTTTACGCCAAAAGTAGTCGACAGTTATAGAATTATGCTTTCTACGTTACTTGAGATTTACTCATACAATAACAAGGAAATTATTGAAAATCACGACAATTATTGAAAATCCCATCATTTTTGTTTGAAAAAAAAGTAAAATAAAGAAAAAATTCACCTAAAAAACGACGTGTTTAGGAAGTGATCTCCGTTCGATTCCTATTTTTTTCAAATTCATCTTCGAAGATGTGATTTGAAACGTGAAAAGCACGTTCGACGATGTGAGTTTCTTGTTCAGCAACTCACGTATAACATAAGACTGCTGTCGAGCAGCATCTCGGCTCTACTTAGATCGAAATCATTTCAGAATTTACTACACATAAGCTCTGACCGCGTCTCTTATTTTAAAAAATAACTTCGATTGATGAGACAAGAGACGACAACATCTTTAGGCAACTTTCGAGAGCATCGTGTGAAACGTGCGGATGAATTGACGTGGATGTTACCCTTCTGTTATTGCTTACAAAATTTTTGGCGTCCGATGCGTGTGTGCACACTAAGTCACGTCCGCGCGGAGGTCCGTCAAGAGTATTCCGCACGCATGACCGATGCTTGGAATCCGTGCTCAAGTCCTTCGCTCACGCGAATCTATATGGATTGAGTAACGAAAACATTCGTCCAAACTTCTACTGTTCTCGAAGTCGACGCTGAGAACGCGGTGTGCAACGGTTCCTGAAACATGCCCCACGGAAGCCAGTCATTTGCGAACGATGTGCGCAGGCGAACATTTTCCGCATTCGCGATCACTTCATGGCCCTTGTGAGTCTGGTACTTTTATATGGATGTAATACTATAGGTCACTCGCCCGTGTTACAGATATACGCGATACTACACGGAGAAAAAAGAGTGGTTCATACAACAAACTAAATGATAGCTACATGCATGTCACTTACAGCAGCCATGTGGAATGTTGTATGAAGATTACGCATTGCTCTTGTAGCAATACCGTACAGTTGCCGATGCTTCGTTACTGTAGCAATACGCTAAAGTTCGTGGAAAGATATCGTCCAGTTATTGGAGAGAACATTTTGTACCGTTCCGGTAACTATCCCGGTATAGTTGTGGGAGCTATACGCAAGGCGACGGGAGCCACACGTATAGCTGATCTAACTATTCCTCAGTTTCACGCGCGCGTGCGCCTCAGAAATGACAGACAGACCATAATGTTACGTGCGTAGATTTCGATATATATCTTTATACGTATATACATATATTCCTATCTTTATACGTATATACATATCCCGGAATCCTAAATTCCTTTTTTTTTTAGTTTGATTTCATAAACTCTTTCCAACAATAATTCTTTGAACGCTTAACAATTTGTTTGTCTCATTTTTCAACCGCGTAGAAAGTAACCACACTGAAATATAATATTAACTGCATCGGATGTTTATTCCCTTCTTAAAACGGCTCGTAAGTCACGTAGGTGTTGATAACGGCGAAGCAACACTGGAACCCCAGTCTTGCTGACCCGCCAACCTCACACTACTATAGGCTAGCGCGTAGATGTAATTTTGCTCTCTCTCTAATTTTCAAAGAAATAAGAAAATTAAGGTAACTAGAAGTAGAATAATAAGATTTCAAAAGTAAGAATGATGGAAAACTAAAAAGCCATTTAACGGTTCATAATTCAAATGTAAGTTCGAATTATTAACATGGTTTGAAGATATTCAAACCAAGTTAGTGTGAGTGAGCTATAGGTGAGGCATGGAGTAGCATGGGACCGCGTAACGTCACCAGGGCCCCACTCCTACGCCTAACTGCAAGTAGTCCCTCAAACCAATCAGGCGACGATTAGCCTTCAAGTTAAATCCTAATTGGCTAAGCCACACGCGTAGCAATACATACTTTGTTGCAACCACGGGGACCTCGTCGCCTTTGAACTTGAACTAGCGTCTTTCTTCTGGTAAATCGCGAGGTGCGTGGATGCAAAGAACCGTGTGCAATAATCGAGCCACGAGTTGTGTTCAATCTTTTCTTTCTTTTAATTAAAGTGGTAGCACAAAGGACTCTGTACCCGTTAATAAATTCAAGCCATAAATCTCTTCAAGATCTATGCACTTTTGAGACAACGATTAACTTCATTGTTTTAAACTAGTTTACTTCAACATATTTTATAACGTCTTTCTTCCGTCAAGTCGCGAAGTGCGTGGTCGTAAAGAACCGTGTGTAAATTCGAGCCACGGGTTGTATTCAATCTTCTCTTAAAATCCAAATCTAAAGTCAAGTGGTAATACAAAGGACTCTACACCCGTTAAACCTAAAGTGATAATCGCGACATAATCCACAGCGTGGTGGTCTGATTATCCATCCTTAAATTCAGTGCAGAGACACAAGTCGATTATCTTGATAATCGCATTTGAACTTTTAATATTTTCAATATTAACAATAACTTCACTTTCTGCCTTATACTCACTTTGAGTATTTGTAATATTAAGTTAACTTTATCGGCAAGAATCAATTCAATTTCAGTTCCATTCATTACCATTTCAATTTTCTTCCTACTACTTCACATCAACCTTTATTGACTTCATAATCGCAAATCTAGAATCAATCAAATCTGTGCATTGATCCGATCACGAACAATAGACATTTGATCAAGCAACAATAGCTTCAGTTCAGGACATTTAAACAGTTATAAACATTTAAAACAAAAAGCTAAATTCGACTATAAAAAAAACATCGAGGTTCTTAAGGTGAGGGAGGCTAATCAAGGTAGTCCCATGCTACTCCAGATCAACCAAGGCTAAGTAACCACGATCGCTCACAAATTTACTCACTGATAAATTATCTTAAATATTCGAATTGTTATATCGTTTTCCAGAATTCTTTAATTTTAATTATGTTCATGACAAAATATAATTCCATCTGATGAGTAGTAAACCACGGGAATATCGTTATAGGCCAATACCTATAGTATTTCGGGGAAATCCCTTCCTAATAACGTGACCACCCGGTGAGCTTGCATAGCTACTCATTGTTCAATCTGAATGCCTATATTATTACCAGTTATTCATATAAAATAATATATAAATATATATATTGTACTACTTTAACAGAATAACTCGAGATCGTTACGGTCGTAAAATTAATAACCAAACAGGATAATTCCTAGAATTTCGGGTTTCATCCTAATCCCGTTGGGTTTATTTCTTTCACTATTAAAGCTTGAAGATCATCAAGACCCTAACTAGCGATCTCGATTTATTACTCATTATATTATTTCTATAATTATACATTTACGCATGTGTTTATCCATATTCAATTTCCTTATTGGAAAATTCAATTATTATTCCCTTAATTGAAGCAAGATCGGAATGATTGTCAAGCCATTCAACCGCCTGGGATAATTCTTAGAATTTCGGGGTATACCCTAATACCAGTGCGAGTATCTTCTATGTCAAGCACAGAGTTTCATACTAGCGTTTCAATTAAGCGTATTAAGCTCATGACTACCGATCTTGAATCATGTATCTCGTTATAATGTTGCTATAATTCAGAGCAGTATATGTGCACGCATATATTTATCTATATTCAATTTTCTTATGGGAAAATTAAATTATTATTCTTTCATTTTGAGCCAAGATCAGAATCATTGCTAATTCAATAAATCGCCTGGAATAATTCCTAGAATTTCGGGTACCACCCTAATTCCAGTGCAAGATTCCCTCTAAATAGTATCGAGACTTTACTCCAATAAGTAGCCGCTGATCTTGACTCAATTTATATTATTCCTGTCCGAGAGTGAGAGAGAGAGTTCCTATTTCATTATTTCATTATATTCTTCATATCAACGCGTGTGAATCGTGAAGAGCCTTTTACTCTTATATGGTGACAAGCCTTCACGATCCCCACGTCGGAGATCATTATATTATCATATTGTTTCATTATTTTGTGAATTCATTATTTTATGTTATTCATTTGTTCAACCGACAATCATTTGTTAGTCGCTTGAACTATATATATTTCATATCCATAATCGTTAAAGAATATATATTTGATTTTACCAGTCAATTTCCCATTATCATTTGAATTACCTTTCATTTATTTACTTCATAGTTATTATTTTTCTTTAATTATATTATTATTTCTATATCAATTAGCCTCAACACAAATTAAACAAATCAATTGAGACCTGTATAGGACTAGGCGGCAACGAATCCTATTTACCGATCTATTTCATAATAGATCTCTTTTATAATTATTTATATGTGGATGTGACGGGATGACCAATTCTATTCTCGGGTTCTCTTGTGAATAAACCATAGGGATTAATAACACTCTACCCATACCGTCCGTCACAATAACATCGAAATTGCAGGTTATGTTCAACTATTCTCAAGATTTCAAATATTGAACATTTATATACACGTATTTATAAAAACGTATACGTATGTATACAAATTTATATGCATGGAGACATTATGTGAAATAATAAACACATATTATATTGCATATTTATTGATAATAATCCGTGTCTAAATCGTGCATCTCGTGAGGGCGTATTGAACATAGCATAGCTGCTATAACAAATCCGTCGTTCAGCTCCCACAGCTATACCGCATCGTTCGTGCAAGCGGACTACGTCAGGCTCTAATGTTCCGCTCTTGTAGCTAAACAACGGTACTGTTGCGACCAAAGACCCGATTATAGTTTCAAGAACCAGAAATTCGGCTGTCACAACCACTCTTTTTTCTCCGTGTACCAGTATACTACGAATGGCTGTAACAGATGCAACTGTAACATGTTTCCAGGCTTGTTGTATGTAGTTCCAGCGTTGAAAATCCATGCCTGCAGAATTATAGGGTGGGTTGATGATATCGCTTCGGTTGAAACCAGTTGAACCATTCTCAATAACATATCCAGGGTATTGTCTATTATTTCAACGTGATGATATTGCATTTTTGCTCTGTGTCGAAATTATTGTTGTAGGTTTCGTGAATATTCAGAATCGTCGTCGTTACGACACGTATTCAACTTTGGCTTTTGTGCTCCGTAGACATACCGAATTCGGTCAATTACGACACGTGTTAAACTTTGGTTTTTGTGCTCCGTAGACATACTGAATGCGGTGAATTACGACACGTATCCAACTTTGGCTTTTGTGCTCCGTAGACATACTGAGTTCGGTCAATTACGACACGTGTTAAACTTTCGCCCTTGGGCTCTGAGTTCGGTTAGTTACGACACGTGTTCTTAAACTTTGGCCCTCGAGCTCTGTGGATATATTTTAAACTCGTTGCCAATCCACAGTCCTGACGAGTTTGCGTTGAGATTTGCGTTAGATATACATACAGCGTGAATTCCTATCTTTTAGACAGGTGAACTTGAGCTGAATTTCCGCGGAAGCTCCGAGCGCACGCAAATATTGCAAATTTTCAATGCGGCCAACTTCCTACCGAGCCGAATAGTCAAAATATTGGTGTCATGAATAAATGAAGTTAGCCGCACAGCAAATTTGGTCACCTGTACATTCAGAGATACGTTACAGTCGCACCTGCCAAACACCAAATACGCGACGCATACTGTCATCAATACTATAGTTACCACCATTGAATGGAGCCATCCAACAAAAAGTACCAAAACCAATAATAACCCTAAAATGTCCGAAATGCGATAAGCGTGCGCCGGAGCGCAACGGTCGTACTCGACTAGCTTCGGTGAGGCATGTTCTGGAACCTGTCGGACTCTAGGTTTTCAGCCTTCGCTTCGAAAGCAGTCAAGTTTTCAACGAATGCATACAGGTCGGCGAAAAAGAAAAAGTTGTGAGCGGATCACAAGCATCAGGCTTGTGTTCCGAATACTCCGGGTGAAACGCCGAGCGAGCGGTACGCAACGTCCACAGGTATTACCGCGGTACATTCATACAGTCTCATAGGGGTTGTTTGAAAATGACGTAAGGCGCCTTTCGCCGCGACTCCAAAACCATGGATTTTATATTTGACTTCGATTGGATACTTATATACTTCTGCGAATTCACTATGATTGGGTGCAGCTCGCGGTACATATGATTTGAAAGGCACGAAAGTTCTGGCAAACCGGTTTACTAAGAATTGAAGATGAAGCACTAGTGTGTGAATTGAAAAAAAAAGTTACTTGAGGAGCATTGCAGCCTTCTGCCCGTCGCACATATAGAAGATAATAAGGATTGCGGGTAACCCCCCAAGGTACCTTACGGAATTTTCAAAATACCCTTCACATTACGAGATTCCGTCAGTCACTTGCGATCGTTTGATATCCATGTATATGTCATAGTCGAAAGTTTTCGCAATAATTACTAGTTTCAGACAGTCTCAGATACATTAATTTATTACGGTTGCGTGGTCGGTCGCGTGGTCTTTCAGTTGTTCGAAGTCAGCCGAAGTAATTCAAGTCAGTTTAAATCGCCCGTCCGAATCGCGAGAATCTAATTCACATATACCTATACCATTCACACAAGTACCCAACGCATCGGATGCTCAACAATTTTGCAGACTGATAATCATTGGCGTAACTACGGGGGGGCCCCGGGGGGGCACGGCCCACCCCAGGATGTTGAGTGCCCACCCCAGAAAGATAAAAAAAAAAGAAATTGAAAATTTCGGATATACATATAATATATATTCGGGTAAAGCGAAGTGAAGGATGGGGCCAGGCCCCCCCCCCCCCCCCAGAGAAAAGTTCTAGTTACGCCAATGCTGATAATACCGATGATATCGCGGGGTGTGTTTTGCTGCATAAAGTATACAATTTTGGAGGAATATCATCAATATCAAAGGCATTGTTTCATTCGCTTCACCGTAAGAATCATATGAAAATATGTAAATACAGAAAACTCTATATTATAGCTGCGCGATGATTCGAAGCTCGACGAGCTCCATGAATGAAACTCGATCAGAATAAGTAAAAATCAAACGTAAAATGGATGGATCCCTCCTCGAAGCCCCTAAGCACGTATATAATTTATGAATGGCCCCAAATATATTGACTGCCTGAAAAGGTTGAAACACAAATTATGGTAAATACCTGAAAATAATGAAACACATGTACACTAAACGTAATGGATTCTGATCCGGACGAGTTGGACAATTCTAGAAACAGCCCATCGGCGCTCTGGATTTTTTTAATCCAGAGCGTCGATTGGCTGTTTCTAGAATTGTCCAACTCGTCCGGATCAGAATCCATTACGTTTAGTGTACATTAGGGTGGTCATTAATTTCTAACACATACTTGCGACCCCTTGGATCGATAGATAATGACGCGAAACCGGTATCTGCATTTTTCAGATTCTTAACTTCATTCGGGATAAAACCTGGGGATAACTTTCTTTTGTGAAACCGGGCAATAGAGGAGTACAACAAATTGCATAGGAAAAATGAAAAATGAATGCAATTTATTATTCAAGGTGTAAGCGATCATCGAAGAGGGTTTCCTGATTGTAACAAAGGGACTATTTTCAAACCTATCGATGACGTATGATATGTTATAACGTTCATACCATAGATGAGCATTTCATGTGAAATTATAAATATAGTCTGTATAAAGTGGTAATGCGATAAGAACACCATCGAATACTTTTTTTGGCCAAAAATATTTATTTTTTCGTCATTCTAAGTTTGTTTCCCGTTTTTTTTTCTGACCAAATCATTGGCTTCATCATATGATTTTGCTGAAGTAAACAATAGTTGCCTTTTTTAGGTACTTGAAAATTGAGAGAAACCTTTTTTTTTTCAATTTTTTCAATGTCAATTTGATTACGGCACCCTTTCCAATCAAGCTAAGAATATGAAAAATTCAGGCACACTTTTGCGTCATTATCTATCGATTCAAAGGGTGGCAAGTATATGTTAGAAATTAACGACCACCCCAATATAGGTACAATTATTAGACAATACTTTGGGACACATCTCATAATCATTCCTACGGTAGGCTTTGTATATATTTCGGGAGCTACACCTATTCGCTGTGTGCCGCGCTCCTAGCGCCCCCATTCAGGCGTGCAGCCCATGTTAAATCTTATGGAGTAAAACGTAGTTAATGCGGCCGCCACCGATGATAGCGGGCGTGCGTCCATAAGAATACATGTTAAATTGCCAGAGCGCTTCGATCGTTTCGGCAATCCCCTCCAACCAGCGGCACACAGCGAATATACCGAGAAGATTCCGTGAGAGTAGACAGCCTCCTTCCTACGCCAAAACTAACACAGGCGCGTACCGCGTGCGTGAGGCTCGGCGGGCGGGGCTAAGCGACCAGCGGTGCTTCTACCGAATCTTCCGCGCTAGGTCGAGTCCGCATAGCCCACCTCGATACTTAACCTAGAAAGCAATCATCGCACTAAACACGGAAAAGAATGAACGCGAATAAAATGGATTTGCCTGATGTGAACATTTATTTTCGAAATTTATGAACGAATTTAAAATCAAATATCAATCGATTGGATTTAAGTATTGATTATCAGTGTTTAGGATCGATATTTGAGACGAAGTGGAACAGGTAAGTGGAAGGTAAATCATTGAATACAACATGGTCAAAAATTGGTTTATTTATTGATTTATTTATTTATCAACAGAAAAATGAAATTTATCAACGATTATTGATTAATCGAGGGATCCATTGCTGTTGAATTATGGCGTGTGTCCAAACTTATCGGAGATTGAATGCTTGGGAATCGGAGAGAGGCTACCGATGAGCCACTGTCGAACGTAGTAGACTTTTACTCAAACCATTTTTATTTCTCAACGACTACTTCTATCGGAGACCCGAGTGCTGACATATACCTCAGCGAGGCTTCATAGCGTGCGAAGGGGATTGTCGCAGGAGTTTGTAGTACGTCGACAACCAGGTGTCGGAGAAGAATAAATTCATACTAGTTGAAGAAGATGTTGCCATCCCAGGACATCGTTACTTCCTCTGAAACAGCAGGGTAAGAGTATAACTGACTATCATGAGAATTTATAAGTCTTGTAAGTCTTTTCGATATCCGTTAACTTTGTATCCTACGTACCCAGTGACTGATCGCCCGCTAACTCTTGAGGAGTAATATCGCCGATGTCGTTGTCCAAGCTGACCTCAGGGATCAGACTGCGAAGAGTGATCGAGAACCAAGCAGGGATCGAGGAAACGAGAGCTAGCAACAGCGTCGGTGAGGCTTGGCAGCGTACAAAGTAGCTTCGTTGCAAGGGGTCGTCGCGGATCGACGATATTCATCGAACATTTCTTACTTGTCCAAGAGTATTCGACGTTCATGTCCTGTCGCAGGCGGAGGAGATTCGTCGCGGATGTTCGCAGTGCGATGAGGCAGCGTACAAGGAGCTTCGTTGCCAGAATTTGCAGTGCATCAGCGAGCATTTTCTATCAAATTTTTGTGCGGCAAGGCTTCGCCAGAGTCCAGAGAATGACTGCATATCGTCGACGTGCTACGAACCCTTGCAACAAAGCTCCTCGTACACTGCCTCATCGCACCACGAACATCTGTGACGAGGCTTCTCCGCCTGCTACGAGACATGAATGTTGAATGCTCGTTGGACGAGTAAGAAATGTTCGATGAATATCGTGGACCTGCTACAAACGCTTGCAACGAAGCCCCTTGTATGCTACCTCATCGCACTACAAACTCCAGCGACAAAGCCCCTCCGCCCGCTATGAAGCCTCGCTGAGGTACATGTCAGCACTCGGGTCTCCGATAGAAGTAGTCGTTGAGAAATAAAAATGGTTTGAGTAAAAGTCTACTACGTTCGACAGTGGCTCATCGGTAGCCTCTCTCCGATTCCCAAGCATTCAATCTCCGATAAGTTTGGACGCACGCCATAATTCAACAGCAATGGATCCCTCAATTAATCAATAATCGTTGATAAATTTCATTTTTCTGTTGATAAATAAATAAATCAATAAATAAACCAATTTTTGACCATGTTGTCTTCAATGATTTACCTTCCACTTACCTGTTCCACTTCGTCTCAAATATCGATCCTAAACACTGATAATCAATACTTAAATCCAATCGATTGATATTTGATTTTAAATTCGTTCATAAATTTCGAAAATAAATGTTCACATCAGGCAAATTCATTTTATTCGCGTTCATTCTTTTCCGTGTTTAGTGCGATGATTGCTTTCTAGGTTAAGTATCGAGGTGGGCTATGCGGACTCGACCTAGCGCGGAAGATTCGGTAGAAGCACCGCTGGTCGCTTAGCCCCGCCCAGGGGGGGAAACCTGCCATGTTAAATTTTGGTCCCGCGTTTTAGTTCCTATCCAAGTGGGGTATAGGGCTGGGGGCGCTGATGGTTGACCGACGACGGGTGGGGGGACGAATATGGCGACGTGTCGGCTGCAACTTCTCTTTCGACCACCTTATTTGAAAACTATTTTAAGGATGCTTCGGACACGTGATAATCGGCATAGTCAAAAAGTCAATTGTTCACTGAATTAACAAATTTATTATCATTTTCTTGTGTACAGTGTTATTCTAATATATTTTGGTACGATGATCTTGATATTAAAATATTGTAAATAGTAAAATATTATAGAAAACTTTAAATTTAGAATATAACATTAGAATTAAATTAATTTATTGAAACTTAGATATCTTGAAAAACTAATGACATTTCATTTGTACGTAAATATTAATGATCTATTGCTTATTAACTAAACCCTGATAATAATGATCTTATACAATTATATTCAAATTATTTTAATTTTGCGAACATTTCGATTCATTTCAAATGGATTACAAAATGAAATACAAATCTGCGACAAATCCTCATCATTTACAATATTATTGAATAAATATCATGATTATTTTCTAAAAATTATTTTCTTCATTTCGTTAAAGTTGGTTCTTATTATTTATTATCTGACATATTATCAACCTTGGTGCTTCGACGAATCGCAGAGTCGTATATCGATGTGACGAAGCAGCGTCTAACACTCCACTTCATACTTTTGCACCCTCGTACAATATAAGCTTGGTTTTTTTTTTTGGCGCCCATGTATATTCTACAAATTTACTAACCGTACCTCACACAATTATCTTATACAACTCAACAGGAACAATATTTTGCTTAACCCTAAGTAATATGTAATCTAATACTAGATCTCCAATTTGAAATGTCTAATACTGTATTCAATATCTAGAGTGTAGAGCTAGGCTAAGGTGAACTAACCTATCATTGTAATACTAAATCTCCACTTTGAAATTTTAATGCTATGTTCAATATCTGAGTTATGAAGCTAGAATTACGTGAACCAACCTTCTTATTTAATACGAAACTCTAATTTGACGTAGTCAATAATATATCTAATATTGAACGTGTAAAGCTAGAATTACGTGACTAACCTACAAGTTTTATACTGATACGATTTCTAACTGTAGCTTAAATACAAACTTTTCTTGTCAATATTATAATAGAATTCACTGTTAAGACTAAATATATTAAGTTTAGAAATATTTTACTCGAAGCACAAGTAAAATTTTAGAGATCCAATGCTTCAGATTTTTTCACAAGTTCACGTCAACAATGTTATACGATAAAAAAAAAATGGCGTCTGGATTCGGCGTCGTAGAGCGTCTACCCCCACCCGGTGTCGGTCAATCATCAGCGCCCCCAGCCCTATACCCCACTTGGATAGGAACTAAAACACGGGACCGACTGCCCCATAAGGACGTTTCACCCCCTGGCCCCGCCCGCCGAGCCTCACGCACGCGGTACGCGCCTGTGTTAGTTTTGGCGTAGGAAGGGGGCTGTCTAGTCTCACCGAATCTTCTCGGTATATTGTAACGTATCAGGCGACATGAGCCCTGGTACGTTTACATACGGCGAGCCGTTACGAACGAATTCGAACGATGCTAGAACGTTCGACGAGCTACGAAGCTCGGCGTGACGTCACAGCAGATATATAAGGCGCGTCGACAGACATGTCGACAGCAATCTCTGGCAAAGCGACCGAGTTGTCTCACCGTGATTCTCATACACACTCTTTCGTGCAGCAATTCAGGCATAGCGACCGGATTGACTCGTAGATTCATTCTTTCTGATCAGACACATAGGCAAAGCGCCTGGTGATCTGCCTAGCCACTTTATTATTTCTGTTTCAATAAATGTAAATCTTAAACTCATACTTTAAACCTCAAAATCATCTTTCACACTCTTGCAATTTGTTATATCCTGTATTCTATAAAACAAAATATAAATTCATAAAAGTCATGAGACAGCAGTCTCATGCATAGAACAAATCAAATCAACCAGTAAGTAGGCAACATTGTAAATATAGTTTGAGTTTGGTTGCAACCGTGAATTTAGTTATTTCATTAAATACATTCTCTAATGATAATTTCCAAATGCTCTGATTGATGCTGATCCCATGTCCGCCATTTCCCGGTCATAGTTAATTCTCTTTCAGCTAGGAATACGGCTGCGAACGCCTTGCGTTCAAGGTCCGTGATTAGGAGGGATACGGTTGCGTGCACTCAGTGCATAAGGTCCGGTGGTAGGTTTAGAATACGGCTGCGTGCACTTTGTGCACAAGGTCCGTGCGACGGGGAGACGGCTGCGAACGTACGGCGTTCAAGGTCCGTAATTAGGCAATTTAAGACAAATGAGATAGAGAGGTCCCGAAAATTCTTAACGAGTAAATAACTCACTATAACTGTCAGCTCCGCGATTCCGCGAAACTGCCGTAAAGTTACAATATATTTCCATTTTTTATTACCGGCAAACCGCCGCGGTTTAACAGCAATCCGAATCTCCATTGTGCGTCATCCCAATCGAGAGCAGCCCTGTTGAAAAAAGGAACAGAAATCCGTTAGAAACCTATAGAAAACAACGCCCGAACCTATGGGATTTTAACGGAATCCTATACGTTCTATCTGCAAGAGATAGAATCCTGAACAGGTCTCCATCCGTTTCGAAAAGTAAGCTATCCGCACAATGATGAGTTTTATGGGAATCTATCTGACGTCTGACCGTCTAACTGCACGTACCTGCCAGAACGTATACGAGTGTACAACATTTCTGTCCGCATTTTGTATGCAAATCAAAGTATCTGTTTCTGTCTGCAATTTCGGATCCGACAACCACCCGTTTCAATACACATCTTCCAACCTTATCAGTTTTTATCCGCGATTGCGTGTGACCCTCTGACTGTTTCTATCCGCAGTTCGAACGCATCTGTGGAGTGTATGAAACGCCTGTCCGTTTCGATACGCATCTTCTGGTCTTATCAGTTTCTATCCGCGATTGCGTGTGACCCTCTGACTATTTCTATCCATAGTTCGAACGCATCCGTAGAGTGTATAAAAGGCCTATCCGTTTCAATACGCATCTCCCGAGCTCATCGGTTTCTATCCGCGATTGCGTGTGACTCTCTGACTGTTTCTATCCGCAGGCCAAACGCATCCGTAGAGTGTATGAAAGGCCTGTCCGTTTCAATACGCATCTTCCGACCTCATCAGTTTCTATCGGCGATTGCGTGTGACTCTCTGACTGTTTCTATCCGCAGTTCGAACGCATCTGTAGAGTGTATGAAACGCCTGTCCGTTCCAATACGCATCTTCCGACCTCATCAGTTTCTATCCGCGATTGCGTGTGACTCTCTGACTGTTTCTATCCGCAGTTCGTACGCATCTGTAGAGAGTATGAAACGCCTGTCCGTTCCAATACGCATCTTCCGACCTCATCAGTTTCCATCCTCGATTGCGTGTGACTCTCTGACTGTTTCTATCCGCAGCCCAAACGCATTTGTAAAGTGTATGAAACGCCCGTCCGTTTTAATACGCCCCAGATAACAATCGTGTCACGCACGTAACCCTCCTCATGAGCGTGAGAGTCATGCCGTAAGGGTCGAAACGCATGATTTCTGCTAGCACTCGCCTGCGAGAAAGTGAGTGCGGGCGCGATGAGTCTCCATACACGTTCAAACGTGTTATCACGCTCTGCCGGAAAAATGCGACTCGCAGAGTTCGAATACTATGAGGGCAGTGTGTAATCAGTACTGTACTCACAACGCAATTATACAATATCACAATATAATAATTTATTTATTCGAACAAACAAGCAAATTCATTTGTCCAATCATTTATTCAGACAAATAAATTAATTCATTCATCATTCATAAACAAATTCATGTGTTTATAATTATTTATTCAAACGAATAAATTTATTTATCCATCCATTCATATATAAAAAAACAATCGAATTCATTTGCTTAACAATTTCTTCGAACAAATGAATAAATAAATTCATTCATTATGAATTTCTTCGAACAAATAAGTGAAAAAAATAATAATCAATAAATAGATACATATATCGTCGGCGATGGTGCAATACCGCGTAACTAACATCTGCAATACCGCGTAAGTACAAAAAAAAAAAATGAGATTTGGTGTGCATTCGATGTATTTTTTATTTTTACATCGAATGCACACTGTGATGTCTTGAGGTGGAAATAAATAATCACAGACAATCACATTATATTACAGTTTAATTATTAGGTGTTTACAGCTTACAGGTTGAATACAGACTGCTCTCTTAATCCCACGAGTCGAAGCTCTCTAGTTTAGGTATAGTGATTCTAGTGTATAGTGAAACTATATCTATTGAATACACTACAGACCTTCCCGTCTAAATTGGACACATACATATAAAAATTCAAAAATTAAATCTTCATCGTCTTAATACAAAATTAATCTAAATGTTCAATCTCACTACTGGTTTGATCGTTCTCTTACTCCTTTGATTAACATTCAACTCAGGATTTCTTTCAGGATACGCCTTACGAACACTTCGTACCGCACCTTTGTTAGATACAGAATTATCCAAAACAACACTAGGAAGTTGATTGTCTAAATTATCATTTAATACATTCTCTCTTTCATGCAAATTCGCTGCTGATACAACTTTTTCAACATTCGGATACGTACTTTCAACCTCCTTGTCAGCATTCTTAGTTAAACTCGATTCCTCTGATAGCAAAGCACTACTCGCATTTTCCTTTACAACATTTTCTTCTCTTATTTTCTCTACTTGTCTCTTCAGTTCTCTTTCCTTATCAACAATTATCTCCAACTCTTTTTCATAAAAAGTACCAGTTTTAAGTAACTGATCAACATGCCTCTTCCACAAAACATTCTCAATATTTTCAGGCTTGCAGATATAAGTTCTATCGCCCAACCTACTAGTAATACAAGCTCTTCTCCAAACTGGTTTATGCGGATTCTTATAATCTCTGGCATAAACGATTTCACCAACCTCAAAATACACTTCTCTTTTGCCGCGAAAATATTGAACTTGCTTTTCTCTCATCTTCTCAGCAGTTTTCTTATTCAAAAAATCTAGTCTCGTCTTAACATTACGTCCTAACATCAATTTCGCAGGAGTCTCACCGGTCGTCGAGTGAGGTACGTTCCTATAACTGAACAAGTACCTACTAATTAAAGTTTCTATCTTGATTGATTTATTTTTTTTATCTAACAAAGCTCTTCTAATACCACTCTTAAAAGTACCAACTGCGTTCTCTGCTAAACCATTCGTTGATGGATGGTATGGCGCTGAAGTTTCATAAGCTATGAAATTCTTCTCGCAAAAATCTGTGAACTCTGCAGATGTAAGTTGTAGACCATTATCGGAAATGATTAACCCTGGTAAACCAAATCTCGCAAAACATTCTTTCAGTTTCTCAATAGTATTCGTCGAAGTTTTTTTACCCATTTCAAAAATCTCTGGCCATTTGGAATAAGCATCTATAATCAATAGATACTCCTTGCCTTCAAACGGACCAAGAAAATCGATATGAATCCTTTCAAAAGGAAACGTAGCTTCGCGAAATTTGACTAAAGCAGCTTTCCCTGGTGACTTAGCAATAGACATGCAAGCATTACAATTTTTTGCATAAGTCTCGATGTCTTTGTCCAAATTAGGCCACCAGAAAAATTGTCTGGCTAGTGCCTTCATTTTTACAATTCCCATATGAGTACTGTGAATCTCATCAAGCAATATGGATCGTAATTTTTCTGGCACTATGACTCTGTAACCCCACATAATGATACCATTCTCCAAACTTATCTCGTTAGATCGAATAGCAAAAGGTTTTAAATCCTCGTCAGAACTATCAGGCCAACCATCCCTGGTGTACAAATAAATTTTGCTTAAAACTTTATCATGCCTTAATTCTTTTCTAATCTCGTCAGCTGAAACAGGTACACGGTCTTCTACCAAAAAATGAAAATAATCTCCCACATCTACTTGTGATTGCTGAACTTGTAAAGGAAGTCGAGACAATCCGTCTGCGCCACCATTGCAATCCCCCTTAACGTACTGAAATTTGTAACTGAAACCACTCAAAAATAAAGCCCAGCGTTGCAAACGCCCCGCTGCCATTTGAGGTATTCCCTTATTCTCACCGAAAAGTGCCCGCAAAGGTTTGTGGTCTGAACACAAAATAAACTCGTTTCCCAACAAATACTGGTAAAACTTGTTCACGGCCCAAAAAATTGCCAACGCTTCTCGATGAATTACAGAATAATTCTTTTCCGCAGTACGCAAAACTCGAGATGCATAACTGATAGGCTTTTCAGAACCATCAGGTAGAATGTGCAACAAAACCGCACCTATTCCAACTTTAGACGCGTCACACACTAACTTAATCTCTAAGTTTGGATTAAAGTGTATTAAAAATCTTTCAGATGACATTTCATCCTTAATTTGTCGAAAAGCTCTTTCACATTTTTCCGACCAATCAAATTCTTGAGTCCTCAGCATCTCGTATAATGGAGCTAAAATTTCTGAAATTTTCGGTACAAATCGAGCATAATAATTAACCATGCCAACAAAAGCCTTGACTTCTTGTACATCAACCGGTTTAGCTACATTAACGATCGCTGCAACCTTTTCAGGGTCTCTTCTCAACCCTTCTTTGTCAATAATATGCCCAAGATACTTAATCTCTGATTGAAAAAACGAGCATTTCTTAAAATTCAGCTTGAATCCTGCTTCCGATAAACGCTTAAAAACTTCTTTCAAATTAGCTAGATGCTCTTCTTTATCTTTCCCAGTCACTACAATGTCATCTAAAAAATTGATAACACCCTTAGCACCTAATAAAACTTTTTCCATAATCTTCTGGAAAATCGCACAAGCTGGTTTGACACCAAAAGGTAATCGGTTAACATAATAAATTCCTCTGTGTGTCGACCAAGCAAGCAGCTCCTTTGAGTCCTCCGTTAGTTCCAACTGATTATAAGCTGCAGTCAAATCTAATTTCGTGAATTTTTCTCCGCCACTCAAAGCTGCAAAAAGTTCTTCAATACGAGGAAGTGGATGTTTAACATCCTCAACCGACGGATTTACAGTAATCTTATAATCTGCACAAACTCTAATATCTCCTTCACCTTTTAAAACAGGAACCAACGGAGTACCCCAAGATCCATTATTTTTTAAGGTAATAACACCTTGAGCCTCTAGCTTGTCCAATTGATAATCCAACTTCTTTTTAAGAGCCAACGGTACCGCTCTAGGTTTGATAAAAATCGGCTTAGTATTGTCTTTTACTCTAACTTGCACTTTTTCAAATTCGTACTTTCCCAGCTTAGACTCAAAAAGACAAAAATACTGATCCAAAAGTGTCTTAATATCTTTATCTTCATCAACAGCATTGATTGAAGCGATATAAAACCCTAAAACTTTCATCAAATCTCTTCCCATTAAGGGTCTACAGCCGTTTTTAACAACAACAAGGCTACCTTTAGCTTCAATCCCTCTGTTACACAATTTTACAACAATCTGTCCAACAGGTAACATTACGGTACCATCGTAAATTCTCAGTTTAACAGAAGTTTCTTCCAAAACACAATGTGATAAAAATTCCTTATAGAATTTCTCTGGAATAACTGATCTACCTGCACCAGAATCAATCTCCATCATAACAGGTGTTCCTTCAATCAAAATTTCTACCATCTCTGGTTCAATCATTTCAACATTGCAATTAATCTTTAGCATATCACAAGCTTCCTCTAAACCGTCTTCGTTAATTTCAATGAAATTGTTATCCGCGTTCTTTTCTTGACAAACTTTAGACAAATGCCCTACTTTTTTACAAATCTTACATCGATAAGTTTTATACTTGCATCTTGCAAAACTATGTTTGATACCTCCACAATATCTACATTTAAGCTCACTTGACTGCTCTTCAAAACCTTGTGATGCACTCATCTTCTTAACTTCTTTGTTGTTTTGAATCTTCTTCTTCTGAACTGCTTTTCTGTTGTTCGAGTAAACCTTATGTACTTCAAACGAACTGGATTTAGTTGCTGTTGCTAAAGTCGCTTCTTTATTCCTTGCCGCTTCCAAAATTATGTTCAACGTCGCCGTAGATTCTAGTTCACACACTTTGTCCAAAACTGGACCTCTTTTTAGACCAGTAACAAATTTGTCTTTAATTTTGTCGTCTAATTGAGCACCAAACTTACACGTTATAGCTTTACTTTTAATTTTAGCATACCATTCGTTAATTTTTTCCGAATCACCTTGTGTTAAGTGGTAAAACTCTATTCGCTCTTTGAAAACAGAAACTCGTGGCGCGAACTGTTTTCTTAAAATGTCACAAAGTTCACTATATGGCTTGGCTGCTGGTAAACACGGGTCACACAAATCTTTCAAAACTTTGTAGGCACCTTGACCCACCAAGGTTATCAATACCGCTACTTTTCGGTCTTCAGGTACACTGTTAGCAACAAAATATTGATTTAACCTCTCCTCATATAAATCCCAGTCTTCACCAATACTGAACTCGGACAATGAGCCAATCGTAGAAAAAAAACTAACACTCGGTGTTGAAACTGTTTGGACTGTGTTCGAACTTTGACCCTGGCTTGAATCCAAACCCGTTGGAATTCGCCATCTTTCCTCCACTTGTTGCTGCCGAATATTGATTTGTTCTTGTTGCGCAGTTAATTGTTGCTGCTGTTGTTTAAGTTGATCTTGCCACTTTTGCAACTGAGCCTTAAAATTTTCTTGTTCAGCCTGTTTCTGCTCTAATAATGTCTGTTGCTGCAACGCCTTTGCCCATTCGGCTTCAAGCTTTTTCTTTTCTTTGTCACTCATTTTGACTTTAAAAGTTTAAAAATATGGCTTTTTAAATAAAACTTGTGCACAAAAACACGCCACACAATTTCAAATTAAAAATAGAAAAACCTTATTTTTCTCGTCGCCAATTTATGTGATGTCTTGAGGTGGAAATAAATAATCACAGACAATCACATTATATTACAGTTTAATTATTAGGTGTTTACAGCTTACAGGTTGAATACAGACTGCTCTCTTAATCCCACGAGTCGAAGCTCTCTAGTTTAGGTATAGTGATTCTAGTGTATAGTGAAACTATATCTATTGAATACACTACACACACCAAATCTCATGTTTTTTTTTGCACCTACGCGGTATTGCAGATGTTAGTTACGCGGTATTGCACTATCGCCGATGATATGCCTAAGGCTACCAGACGTCCCGGATTAGGCGGTACAGTCCCGGATTTCAGCCAAGTGTCCCGGATTTTTTTTTACCCCGAATTCGTACCGCATTTATAAAAATTGTCCCGCATGTCCCGAATTATGCGTGAGTTCGTTTCAATTCTTTTTTTCCAAGTATTCGTTAGGCATCGATATGACCCGAAACAACGCGTCTTCGCGTCTGCTACCCCGAGAGTCGAGATATCTGCGTGACGATACTAAGATTATAAAATATAAAAAAATATATTAAAAGTTCAATTCTTATGTGAAATGTCATAATCATGAAATACAAAATTCCCTACACTCATCTCAAGCATTATTAAAAAATATTAATAAAAAAATTGAACAACTAAATGATTGAATGCATACATTGTTTCGCGGTAGTGGGGGGGTTAATAGTGGTGTCCCGCATTTCCCTAGTTCAAATCTGGTAGCCTTAGATATGCCATACGATGAGTGAGCCTGAATTTTTTTTTCCCATTTTAGTTGAGCGAAAATAAGCCATAATGATTTGAAGTTACTCAATCAAATGTTATACTTGTGAACATTTGGAAATGAAACCTGCAATAATTGTTCGTGTAACTACGTATACAATTGCTCATAGATTCTGTTGAGTAAGGTGCGCGTTTGAAGTTGCGCATAGACACAGCTCAGCCGTTCACCGACGCCATGTTCTGTGGGTGATGTTATTGTTTCTTTTTTCGTGAATGATATATAGGTATGTATATTTTGAATGTTGCCACTTAACTTTATTATACTGAACGTCCATCACGTCTTGTAAGGTAAGTGACACGTAATTGATATTATTATAAAAATAACCACATGAAACGTAGATATAACACGTGGGAATCCATGTAACCTCACTTTTGAGTAGTTTCGTCCAATTTCGTCTCATTTGTCTGCGTTTCCGACTATGTGAATACTATGTGTTTCAAAGTTTTATCATTATCAATAGTTCGAAATTATGAGATATATTATTCTAGGCTATAGTTAACACTTTGAATAAAGCTTGTTAATAGTACATGAAAATGAGGATTTTACCCACGCAAAGCGTGGGTAGAACGTCCATTATCACACTACGTGAAGTAAATAAATATTAAGTGAAGTAAAGTTTGTACACAGTATTTTATGTTCAATGTTGTGATAATATTTATAAATATATTCTGGTTAAGAAGGATATTTGATATAGTATTACTGCTTATTTACGGGACCCAATAATTTGATATAATTGCCATTAGAGGAAGCTCCATTATATCATCACGATGTGCTAGCAATATGCATAGCACGCATGGGGAACTCACGACGTGCGTGCACATGGGGTCGCAATTGATGACAAAATTGCGTGTGTATTTGCACTCACGCTATGGGGATTAATACGCACGCCGTGAGTGCATATACACACGCACCATGTGGACATTCTGTTATCTGGGGCATCTTCCGACCTTATCGGTCTCTATCCGTGATTGCGTGTGACCCTCTGACTATATTGCCATGACGAAGCGATTATACTAAATAAATGAAAATTTACTTTATCGACCTAACATTCTTCTACACATCACGCTGAAATCTTGAAAATAGCAGTTTTCGTACCATGAGCGTGAAGTGCAACTTGACGCCGCCGTGTGATCAACGCGCCAGAGCAGGGTATCCCCGGTTAAAATTCCATCAGAAACAGACAGAAGACGAATCCTGTCCGTATCGTATGTGTTTTTGTCACTGCAATTCCGGATAGCAGCAGTTGAAAATACTCGTTCCTATACGCATCTTCGTGCAACAGCGCACAGAAATCCTATCCGCGCGTGTCTGATTCTATACGAATTTTGATATCAAATGGACATAATTTCTATCCGCATCTATCTGCAGTTCTGTACGCACGCGTTGTCCATCCGGAATAATGAGCAAATCCAGATAAGAATGCGATCCATATCTGTGTAACGCAGTTCAATAGTTCATCCCACCCGTTTCTAATGTATCTCTACACAGTAAAATTATTTGCGTAATTTTTAACACAAAGTCTTGTGTTAAAATTTTTGTGTTAAATATCTAACACTTTGTAGTGTCAATTTAACACAATACAGTTGAATTGACACTACAAAGTGTTAGATATTTAACACAAAAATTCTGACACAAGACTTTGTGTTAAAAATTACGCAAAAATTTTTACTGTGTATCCGCACCTGTTTCAATACCATCCACATATGAATTCTGTCCGTATCTATGCGCAGTTGAATTGATTGATCCGATCTGTTTCCAATAATGTACCCTTGTCCGCACCATCCAGGTATGAATTCTATCCGTATCTATACCTATACGCAGCTAATCAACCAGTTCATTCCGTCATTTTCTATAAAAGCCTCACATTCTGCTCTCGTATCGAAATGTACTATATTAAGCGCCTAAAATTTTACAGGATTTATTTTTCGTCATCCTGAACAATATTTTCATGGTAGTCAAGAAAAAAAAAATTATTCTTTTTTTTGGCCCACCCTAATATCTACGCTCTACCATTATTTATTCAATCTAAAATTCTAACCTACAATTTTGTATTGAATTCCTTGACCAGATCCTTCACCAGAATCCGTCGTCAGACCGCGGGGTTTCTGGCCATATTTTCTGCCCAGAATCTGCCCACCGAGCAGAAAATTCAACGGATTCTGGCCATATTCCGTTCAATTTTCTACCAGGGTGGGTGTAAATATATTTTTTTTCACAATCACGCGTATTTCTTATGCTTTTTTTTTTTACGGCCAGGGGCTGCTGGTGACGGTGCCACCGCCACCGCCACAGTCACCACAACCAACGGCGTCGGCGTCTCCGGCGAGTGCCGCTGCTCGGCCCGTCAACCCGACCCTCGAGGTTCGTAAATACCTATATGTTATTCTATCACATTTTTATTTTTTATTATTTTTTATTAAATTTTTTTAACACCCAGAAAAAAGATTTATTTGAAGATGAACCTATTAGATTACCTATAGATTATTTATTTAACAGAAATAAAATTTATTGGTGGGTAGTTTACATATATTTCGCGCCGAGGGGCTAATCACTCTGGAGTGTATCCCGCTTTATTACAAATACTCGTCGATACTTGTTAGTACTCGCAGGTACTCACGGGTACTCGCAGGTACTCGCAGGTACTTACTAAAAAGGAGTACCTGTGAGTAACTGTGAGTACCTGCGAGTACCTGTGAGTACCTGCGAGTACTAACGAGTATCGACGAGTATTTGTAATAAAGCGGGATATACTCCAGAGTGAATAGCCCCTCGTTTCGCGCAAATGAAAAATTTATTTGCGGCAAATAAATAATGCAATAGCTTCATATACAAATAAAATTTATTTAGATTAAATAATCATTTTCCTGGGTGTATTTAAAATTTTTGTTTTTTTTTCGGAAAAACGTGTCTTTCAGACAATTTTTTTGGCATACGAAGTTGAGTTGTGACGAGGCTCAGTACTTACTCTTTTGCTGGGGCCGATATTCATTATAACAATTGTTGTGTTGTCTATAGGAACAGGTCGCAGCAATCCTGAGGAGGATGCTGCCCGCCGCTGCGACCACCACTCGAGGGGAGGGCAGCCGCCGCGGACGCAGCCGAAGGGGTTGAAGGGGGGGGGGGGGGGGGGGCAAATTTATAATTTTTACCATAAGTCGTTTTAAGTAATATATCCAATAAATAAATTAGTTTGAAAATTTGGCGTCGTCATCAATCTACAATTATACCGTTAGTTCCCATAGTCCTGCTATTTGTGAAAACATCGGTGGTATTTCACAAACTTGTGCATTCCTGAACGTTGGGGTGTACGATTTTGCTTCTAACTATATCTAATATCAAATTATATTATGTGATAAAATAATGCGTGGAATTTCGTCACATTTTTCAGCTCACCCGGTTTGATGTAGCACGCGTTTAAACTTTTTATTATATAAATTGATATCCATCAATTGTACAACCTTCAGTGGGAAATTCTTAGCTTTCCAATGAATACATGCAATATATTATTTTCCCACGTTATTATTGTTATTATTATCTTTTGAACAAGTAATAGTTATGTCGGGTTGTTCTGGGGGAAACTATTACTGAAGAGTTTTCAAACTTTGTTACTGAATAATTGAAACTAACGATGAACTATAGAATAACAATTCAGATATTGAGGATTCAATTTGAGACATACCCACAACAATAACCTATAATGATATGGGTGAATAATAGAAAAAATGTAGTCTTGTGGATGTAGTGAAAGGATGTATAGTCAAAGGATGTACTGGACTGAAAAACTCATACCCGACGTAAATCACATCAAGGAATTCAATAAAAAGATTTACTTTTATATGAAATGTGTGAACTTGGATAAAAAAAGTTTATATTTGTAAAATATTCACGCTTTGCGTGGTTCATCGGTGATAATTTCATTAAAATTTGGATTAAAATCCTATGAAGACTTTTTCTGAAAAGGTTTTATGCTTGATGAATTTCGATATTTATTTGTACCTAGTCAGAAAAACGCTAATTTGTAAGAAGTGTAAGGTGCGTGCCCCATATCAAACCGGAACGTATGTTCTCATATCATGTATAATTACTCTATGTTATTCTTCTTCTTCCTCTTTTTCCATAGGCTTAATTCGCTATCGGGTACAGCCAATCACGTATTAGTTACAAGAAAATCGGAGACCGCAACGTCCATAAGTGTAAGAGTTTCGAAAGAATTACCCATACATTACGGGTATTCTCATCTTCGTTGCAATAAAAGAGAAAGACTGTGTTTGATCGGTACTGCGGATTGTTACCTTAGGAGTAGGTGCGCGAAATGTAGGATGAGTCGGTATTGACGCTTCAGGCAACCGCAGCGTCCCTAGGTGCTGACTGGTATACTAAATAATCACAGACTTCTTCTGCGTCGTGTTCTGCCTCGTGTCACCTGAAAATTTCGTCGCCAAATGCAGCCTTATTCACGGAAAGCAGACAAGTGAAATGAGTTTTCCTGAAAAGTGTGTGTATTTCTACCCTGCGCTTGCTCCCTGGATTAGGTGATAAATGTTCTAATCTCCTAGATGCGATCAAAATACGACAAGTCGATAATTGCAGGGATTCTGATGCCGGCATGTTGAATGTGTATAAATGTCATATAATTTTCGTCTATTCGTAATACAAATTATTGGCTGATTTACATAAAAAATCAATAAGCAAGCGCAGTACAGTTTAATTTTAGCTTCTAGAAAAAAATCATTTCCGTGAAATTCGTCCAACCGTGTAGGCAGAATTTGGCGACAAAAATTTATCGCCTCTGATGTCACAAAACACATATAGGACATGCCAGTACTGTGGCACCTTAATGGTTCATAGGCAGGAGTTTAACGGTTATGAATTTAAATAATGACCCTGGTTGGTCTGATATAGTTAGGTCGGACAGGCAGGGAGGCCGAAGCATTCCCTGGTAGCTTCTTTAACTATATCAAGTTAGCTGGATGAAAATATATAAAGCGATTGGACAGGCAGGGAGGTCGAAACGTTCCCCGGTGGCTGCACCCCTTATATATCCTCTTCCAAGGTTCTGCTCTCTGTGATTTACCGGGCTACCGAGCCCGGTATTTAAACCAGACTCGTCGCGTTTCACTTGCGAGAAAGGTTTTGAGGCAGCCCCGTGAGTCGGAGCTGCGCTCGCACGCCAACAGATGGCGCGCGCGCTCGACCTACTTATTATTTGAATTCAACGATGTAAACATCACAGGCTCAAATAAAGAGATATATCACTACAGATTCGAAGAAATGAAAATATAAATACAAAATTATTATAGAAATGAACAAACCTGGATAAAGAGGTATTGAAGTAGAGTTAAATGAATAATAATATGAGTTAGAAAGAACATTATATTAATATTATTAACATAGAATCAAATAAATAATAACGTTAATATAAATACAGGATTAATTAAATAATAGTATTAATATGGGCACCGTTACAACCTTTTGATCAAGCTCTTCTTCAGGTAATAGTTTACTGTCTTCTGATAAACAAAGAGATTTGGTTGCGTTCGAATTTCCCAATTTACAAGCGATACCCTGATATTTTTTCTTCGAAGGAGAAATATTGTTTTGCATCGTCCATAACCGATATTCAATAAAACCTCTCTTAGTGATGTTATCAAAATAATGTTCCTGAGGAAAGCGATATTGTCATATAGAATTAGTAACCAGAATATGAATATTTAAGCATGTCTGAATATTCATGTACTCACAAATCTTCTAGCAGAACGAACATCCTTTAAGGTGCTGCCGGACGCAATTTCGCCGAACCTGACCAGAGCTGCCATTATCTTTAAAAATGGTGCTATTAAACGGAATATCTCTGCCTGGGCACCGAAATCAATGGAATAAAATGCCCCGCGCAAATTCAGGCGCGATTACGAACCCGTACGGCCCAAAACATGTCCGTTTTGAGTTGAAATAGACAAGTAATGTATGAAAAACGCTCATTTTTTACACTTGGCGATTTTCGATCGCTGGAATGATGGTGAGTTAGGGTTTTTCGAGGTGTCGGTGACGCTTCCGAGATGGCGTGGCGCACGAATCTACGACTCGGATCACTGTTCGATAAATTGGACAGAATCGAATCAAACCTAACCTAACGAAGGTGAATATAAATGACGTAATGTATACCACCACTGTATTTTGTTGATGCACTTACCAAACGTTATGGCTTGGTTAGTCTTCTGTGTATCCTGATCACAATAACAACATTCTATGACAATTTTAGAATACACGCATATTTATCACTGACAGCTGATTTTGTCCAATTTATCGAACAGTGATCCGAGTCGTAGATTCGTGCGCCTCGCCATCTCGGAAGCGTCACCAACACCACAAAAACCCTATAGAAAATCGCCAAGTGTAAAAAATAAGCGTTTTTCATGGATAACTTGTCTATTTCAACTCAAAACAGACATGTTTTGGACCGTACGTGCTCGTGATCGCGCCTAAATTTGCGCGGGGCATTTTGTTTCGTTGATTTCGGTGCCGAGGCAGAGATATTCCGTTTAATAGCACCTTTTTTAAAGATGTTGGCAGCTCTGGTCAGGTTCGGTGAAATTGCGTCCGGCAGCACCTTAACTCATTACCATCTTCAATAAACTTGTCACGACCCTGGTGAAAATAATTTCTACGACGAACTACGAACACTTTTACGATAAAGTACGAAAATTTCTACAATTTTATGCTGGATTTGGAACAATTTCGTAGTTTTTGCGTAGAAATTTTTGTATAATATAGTAGCTTTTCGTAAACACATCAGTTATTATGTGAATTTTGATGTGATGAAATCTTACTGAAGAAAAAAAAAGTAGATGCGACCGGGATCACACCCTCGCCCGTCGGACTCGGAATTCAGAGACGCTACCACCTGAGCCACTACATGTGCTGGTAGTAACGCACAGTTTTACAGTCATAAAGCTGAGCCGCGCTATTTTCACAGTTTCAAAGTTACAAGGATCAAATATGATCATAATTGTTTGTGAGGTTAATTATATAAGGATGAATCATATACCAATATCGGGTAATGAGGATAATAATATAACAATGAATCATATACCAATATCGGTCATAACTTTATCAAATTTATCATGTGATTTATTGGGTAACTTTCTATCACGATTATCACATGATCTTTTTCAGTAGAGGAAGCTATTCCCACTTCAGCTGTAGAATTTCTTAGTATTTCACAATAATTTACGAAAAACTGTTCCCACTTCAGCTGAGTACAGGATTTTTGTATACTGGCGGTAGAAATTCGTACTTTTCTACGAAAAATTATGAAAAACTATTTATTGACACATTTTTTTGATATTTTCGTAGTGTATCGTATAAATTCGTAGACTTCTACAATAATCTACGATAATTTATTCGGATAGTTTGTGGTTTACTTCTTCATTAATATTCGTAAAAAATAGTAGATTTTCATGATTGTTCATTAAAATTCGTAGTTTTTTACGAAAAATATTACGAAAATTCATGATCTACTACGCATTCCTACGATTCTTAAATTTCGTAGTTCGTCGTAGAAATTATTTTCACCAGGGGAGACAATGGCTTAGTAAATATATCAGCTATTTGCTCTTGTTGAAACATATGGGCAATTCCACCTCAAATCGGCCGAGAAATGACCTCGTATTTTTTGAATCGACTCGAACTTTTTTTACGTGAAATCTACGTCAAAAAAGTGGACCCGTATTTTTCCGTTGGTCAACAAAATTTTTTTTACGCTAGTTATGAATCATCGCATTTTACTGTAAAAGTAGCGCGCGGGCGGCTTTGATAATTACAGTCGACCATCCCAATAAGGCCCATCTCAATAAGGCCGCTTCCCCAGGTTAGCACGTCGAGCAGTTTCCCCACTCTCAAGCAGATAAGGCGAGATCGAATTTCATCCGCAAATATTCTCAATAGGGCGCTCGACGCATCGGCTTCTTACATATACTTTCAAACGTAAAATCAGTATTTAGATATGCACGAGGTGCTGGCCTTATTGAGAATAGTTGCGGTATAAATATCGCCAGCGAGCGTGACGGTGCGGAGTGGGAGAACTAGGATTTGCAGAAAAACTCTTCCCCTTTCCGCGTTGACCGGCCTTATTGGGATGGTCGACTGTAATATCTTGGGTCCCCCTCACCGTAGAGAGATGTTCAAAAACGCGTTTTGAAGGCGATGAAAGACACTTCCCGATAAAATTTTTTAACTTTTCGGAAAATATGATTTTGTTATTTTTATGAGCAATTAAAATGTTTATCGATTTTTTTCGCAAACTTTAGCCATTTTTTAAATTTTCAAACCAATATGATCGCGTTCCTTATTCAATTCTGAAGATGGTGATTTTTTTAAATTCATGGAGCGATTTTTCTAAGTATTTTTTTTTGCAATTATTTGTCCGGCGCTGCGTCGAGCTGCCGCGCCGCGCGCCTTGCTACTACCGCGTCATTCCATGCATGAAAAGCCGCGCGCCACGCCATTGGCCGAGCCCCATACGACGCGATAGTAGCGAGGCGCACGGCGCGGCAACCTGACGCAGCGCCGGACAAATAATTGCAAAAAAAATACTTAGAAAAATCGCTCCATGAATTTCAAAAAATCACCATCTTCAGAATTGAATAAGGAATGCTATCATATTTTTTTGAGAATTTAAAAAATGGCTCAAGTTTGCGAAAAAAATCGATAAACATTTTAATTGCTCATAAAAATAACAAAATTATATTTTTCGAAAAGTCGAAAAATTTTATCGGAAAGTGTCTTTCATCGCCTTTAAAACGCGTTTTTGAACATCTCTCTACGGTGAGGGGAACCCGAGATATTAATTGTCAAAGCCACCCGCACGCTACTTTTACAGCAGAATGCGATAATTCATAATTAGCGTAAAAAATTTTTTTTTTACCAACGAAAAAATACGGGTCCACTTTTTTGACGTGGATTGGACGTAAAAAAAGTTTGAGTCGATTTAAAAAATACGAGGTCAAAAAACACCCAAAATTGGCCGATTTGAAGTGGAATTGCCCATATATAATTTCTACAGTCTTTTCTTGAAACGCTTCTCTTGTATAAAATAGTTTGATATCTATGTGTTTTGTCCTGTTGTGGATTTGAGGATTTTTAATTATACGGATTGCACTTTGGTTATCCATATAAATTGGAGTACTTTCCCAAAAGGTTTCCCCCAACTCTGTCAATAACTGTCCAATCCAGACAGCTTATTTTACACCTTCGCATCCTGCTATTAATTCGGATTCTGTCGTGGATATAGCTACAGTTGACTGCCTGTGACCAGTGCCGGATTAAGACAGCGCGGGGCCTGTAGCAAATGCGAACAAGAGGCCCTTGGTTTGCTTTAGGTATTAAAGTTTAGGATATAAAATACAATAGCACATTTACAAAAAAAAAAAACCTTTCGTGATTTAATCTGGGCAAATTTAGAGAAAACGCTAGTCAAATCAATATTTCTAAGTAAATCATTTTCCGTGTTTAGTATAAGGAAGTCATTCAGACGTTCTTGTCCCATTGTGTTTCTTAACCGGTTCACTGGTAATGGCACATATATGTGCAAAAAAAAGTGCCCTATAGTGCATATAAGTGCATAATATGTACTAATATGATGATTCAGATCCATCCCTAGTCGCCCACCTCTTTTTGGTCGAAATGTGTCACATTTCGATTATTATCCGAGCCCAGACATTGAAAACGCAAAAACAAAATGCACAGCGCCAATTTAAATTTAATTCCGAACACATACGTTCGAAAACATGTTAGTTTAATTCAAAAATAGAGTCTATAGATTGTTCTTACGTGATTCGCCGAGAAAATTGACATTAGAATTACGCAATAGTATATTACATACCTAGGGCAGTAAAATAAGGAAGGACCCAGATCACATGTAATTGTCGTCCGAGGCGAAGCCGAGGTCGACACACATGTGATCTGGAGCTTTCTTATTTACTGCCCGAGGAGTGTATACGATTTTTCGCATCGACGGAGCCGAAAAACGGGAACTTCGTTCCGCGCAGCGGGACGAAAGTTGTCGTTTTCGGCCCGGAGGTGAGAAAAACAATTTGTAGACTCTATTCCCTTACGGAAAAAAACCCTCAAATTCAAAGTATAAATTCGTCACCTTCAAGTTTTGGGGGCCCACCATGAAAACTCAGGATTTACCCTGTATTCGGGGGTATCTTTATTCAATAAAAAAAACTTGAAATTTGAAGGTAAACCCTGAGTTTTCATGGACCCCCAAAACTTGAGGGTAACGAATTTACCCTTGAAATTTTAGGGTTTTTTCCGTAAGGGTTTTTGCACGAAACGAACTTGTTTTTGGACGTATGTGTTCGGAATTGAATTCGAATTGGCGCTGTGCATTTTGTTTTTGCGTTTTCGACGCCTGAGTTCGGATAATAATTGAAATGTGACACGTTTCGCCCAAAAGGAGGTATACCTCCTATTGGCAGGGTGCGTAGTATACGGTGGGGAGGGCTGGCGCTGACTACCACTTTTACGTGTAAATCTTATGGGAAGAGCATGATTTAACGCTAATGGCGGCCACTGTAACTAAATTACTCCGTTTGATTTAACATAGGAAGAGCATGAAAAATGAGGGCAGCACCTAACGTGCTCCTGGCCAAGAGGTGGCTAGGGATGGGTCTTAGCATATTTTTAATGCGCTTTAATGTCGAAAAAGAACGTTCCCCCCTGCAGTTGGTGGTCATCAAACTCAAGTAAATGCGTAAGATTATTTCTACATTTGGGAAGCACAATTCTAGTGAATTTTCCGTTAAAAGCTTATAAAATTGAAGGCGCGAGGCCCCCCAAGGCGCGGGGCCCGTAGCATTTGCTACTCTTGCTACGTGGTTAATCCGGCACTGCCTGTGACTTCGCCACGTTACCGGCGCTCCTCCAAACAAGAAAACAAAACCAGTCGTTGATTTTCGCGTATCAATATCTGTTTATAGAATAATATGATGATACATATTTCGCTGGAATTTTTACATGCTAGTTGTAGGTTGTATGAATATTGAAAGAATTAGAGACGACGTGTTTCAAGTTGAAACGTTTATTGCCAACTAATTTGGTCTAAGCATTAGAGCCGCTAGTCGGCTCTTGTCCTATACGCTAGGCACGTACAATTCCAGTACGCTACTAGTGTGTGTAGAATTTGTGCATGTATACGACCGCCAGCGCCGCCTAACTTCTGTGCCAGGCAACTCTGGGGTGAAAATCGCATGCATGTATACGAAAACACAAGCTTGTTCATACGAGTGTCGTGGTACGAGCCTATCGTATATCGACATATAAGTATAGGGGTCAGTGTGTCTTCAAGTGTATGTGTAAGGGTGGTTCCACGTCAACTGTACCACTTCTGTCAGTCATAGTCAGCGATTCTACTGTAATTTGGTGATTATGCTAGTTTGGTATGGAAATAATTTCTGACCAAAGGATTTCGCGAAATTCGAAAAACTATAGAAGTTGCCCAATTCGAAACCTTTTGATCGTCAATTCTTTGAAAATTCATATCTCTGCAACCACCTATCGGATCGGGAATTTCCAGCCACGGAGTGATGTGGAAAAGTGTGCAGTTTAATGAAAAAAATACATCAATAATGGAGGTGAAAAAATTAGCTTCTATTATGCAATACAATGTTGATAATTGATTTTCAATCATGTTCTCTCACATTCTAAAATTCGGAAAAAATACAGGTTACTCCTTCCAAGATTATCTTCAATTTCAGCCATCACAAAGTTTGGAGTCGAATCTAGTTCGCGCGATATTAATTGTCAAACACCGCCATGTGCTCGCTCGCCGCGCGGTGTAGCCAGCGTAAAATACCCAGAATGCAGAATGTCATTAAAGTGCGTAACTGCAACATGTTTTATAGCGTTCATCGACCATATTTGAATATTAACAAATTCAATTTATCATTAATTTATCATAATATTTATTCAATAATATTATTTATGAAATTTTTGCATTATCTGGTTTCTGGCCATATTTTCTGCCCAGAATCTGCCCACTGAGCAGAAAATTCAACGGACTCTGGCCATATTCCGTTCAATTTTCTACCAGGGTATATTATTTATGAGTGTAAATATATAATTATATTATACATACCAAATGAAATTATATATAATTATATTTATTAAATTAAATTAAATTATATAATTATATTTTATTTATATATATATTTATATACGTACTCTCTTAAAATGAATCAGTGGAATTTCACTGATTTACCAGTAAACTTTCTACTCACTGGTTGAATCAGTGAAATTCCACTGATTCATTTTAAGAGAGTACGTATATAAATATATATATAAATAAAATAATATAATAATATAATAATATAATAATATGGCCAGAATCCGTTGAATTTTCTGCTCAGTGTGCAGATTCTGGGCAGAAAATATGGACAGAAACCCCGCGGTCTGACGACGGATTCTGGTGAACGATCTGGTCAAGGAATTCAATACAAAATTGTAGGTTAGAATTTTAGATTGAATAAATAATGGTAGAGCGTAGATATACTATGGTATAGAAGAATGTTTTATTATCAAATAGAAATAAATACATTGTTTTGTCAACGTTTTTTTTTTTTTTTTTTATTTTTTTTTTTTTTTTATTTTTTTTTTATTTTCTATTTATTTTTTTTTTTTAAATGATGAATCTAGCAAAGTAGCAAGTCATCAGCTGTTCATACACATACATAACCTACAGTCCTGAACTTTGTATGTATGCGTGTACGTGTGACACACGGCAAACTTCCAGAGAGAGTGGGAGAGAAAGAGAGAGAAAGAGGAATAGTGAGAAAGAGATAGTGACATAGAGATACCTGCGTGCGCATCCACCTATAGCTATGTATAAGGGTAAACCGTGGCTTCTGATTTTTGGTATACGTGTCATCGGCATACTATGTTTGAAATATATATTTATAAATTTTAAGTTTAGAGGTGTTGAGCACGATCATTTTCATTCATTTTTCCAGCTTGTAACATTGGGTTTACATAACCTCAAACATAGGAGCTAGGAATCATTCACCAGATTTTGGTCAGATACTGGCCAACTACACCATGAATATCTGGGCAGATTCTGCCCAGATGATCTGCCCAGAATCTGTTAAAAGGCCAGATCGTCTGGTCAATTTTCTACCAGGGTATATATACCGGAAATATTCGGTGAATTAGAACGATCCCCTTCCTACGACCAAACCAACACAGGCGCGCACCGCGTGCGTGAGGCTCGGCGGGCAGGGCTGAGCGACCAGTGGTGCTTCTACCGAATCTTCCGCGCTAGGCCGAGTCCGCATAGCCCACCTCGATACTTAACCTAAAAAGCAATCATCGCACTGAACACGGAAAAGAATGAACGCGAATAAAATGGATTTGCCTGATGTGAATATTTATTTTCGAAATTTATGAACGAATTTAAAATCAAATATTAATCAATTGGATTTAAGTATTGATTATCAGTGTTTAGGATCGATATTCGAGACGAAGTGGAACAGGTAAGTGAAGGGTAAATCATTGAAGACAACATGGTCAAAAATTGTTTTATTTATTGATTTATTTATTTATCATCAGAAAAATGAAATTTATCAACGATTATTGGTTAATCGAGGGATCCATTGCTGTTGAATTATGGCGTATGTCCAAACTTATCGGAGACTGAATGCTTGGGAATCGAAGAGAGGCTACCGATGAGCCATTGTCGAACGTAGTAGACTTTTACTAGAACCATTTTTATTTCTCAACGACTACCTCTATCGGAGACCGAGTGCTGACATGTACCTCAGCGAGGCTTCATAGCTTGCGGAGGGGATTTGTCGCAGGAGTTTGTAGTACGTTGACAATCAGGTGTCGGAGAAGAATAAATTCATACGAGTTGAAGAAGATGTTGCCATCCCAGGACATCGTTACTTCCTCTGAAACAGCAAGGTGAGAGTATAACTGACTATCATGAGAATTTATAAGTCTTGTAAGTCTTTTCGATATCCGTTAACTTTGTATCCTCCGTACCCAGTGACTGATCGCCCGCTAACTCTTGAGGAGAAATATCGCCGATGTCGTTGTCCAAGCTGACCTCAGGGATCAGACTGCGAAGAGTGATCGAGAACCAAGCAGGGATCGAGGAAACGAGAGCTAGCAACAGCGTCGGCGAGGCTTGGCAGCGTACCGAGTAGCTTCGTTGCAAGGGTTCGTAGCCCGTCGACGATATTCATCGAACATTTCTTACTCGTCTAACGACCATTCAACGTTCATGACTCGTAGCAGGCGAAGAAGCCTCGTCGCAGATGTTCCCAGTGCGACGAGGCAGCGTACAAGGAGCTTCGTTGCCAGAGTTCGCAGTGCGTCGGCGAGCATTTTATATCAAATTTTTGTGCGGCAAGGCTTCGCCAGAGTCCAGAGAAGGACTGCATATCGTCGACGTGCTACAAACGCTTGCAACGAAGCTCCTCGTACGCTACCTCATCGCACTACAAACTCCTGCGACAAAGCCCCTCCGCACGTTATGAAGCCTCGCTGAGGTACATGTCAGCACTCGGTCTCCGATAGAGGTAGTCGTTGAGAAATAAAAATGGTTCGAGTAAAAGTCTACTACGTTCGACAGTGGCTCATCGGTAGCCTCTCTTCGATTCCCAAGCATTCAATCTCCGATAAGCTTGGACGTACGCCATAATTCAACAGCAATGGATCCCTCGATTAACCAATAATGGTTGATAAATCTCATTTTTCTGATGATAAATAAATAAATCAATAAATAAAACAATTTTTGACCATGTTGTCTTCAATGATTTACCCTTCACTTACCTGTTCCACTTCGTCTCGAATATCGATCCTAAACACTGATAATCAATACTTAAATCCAATTGATTAATATTTGATTTTAAATTCGTTCATAAATTTCGAAAATAAATGTTCACATCAGGCAAATCCATTTTATTCGCGTTCATTCTTTTCCGTGTTCAGTGCGATGATTGCTTTTTAGGTTAAGTATCGAGGTGGGCTATGCGGACTCGGCCTAGCGCGAAAGATTCGGTAGAAGCACCACTGGTCGCTCAGCCCCGCCCGCCGAGCCTCACGCACGCAGTGCGCGCCTGTGTTGGTTTGATCGTAGGAAGGGGATCGTTCTAATTCACCGAATATTCCCGGTATATAATAGTCATAGAACTTATATTCCTGGAAGGGGAATAGCCCATTTGCGCAATGAGCGGCAGACTGACGCCAACATGTTGGGACAGAGATATATCTCTCTCTCCTTTCCTAACGTGCAGTCCCCTCTCCGCGCATGCCGCTCTCCGAAATAGTACCGCGCGAAGATTGATAGGTTAGGGTTAGCGTAAAGTTGTAATTTATTATGTATCACAGAAATAGTTTAGTTATACATTTATTGACAACGGTTATAAATTAATATGCTATTAAAAATTATGATCCAAGCAAACAATCTGACAATGGTTATTCGTGGTTAACGTTATAGGTTAGGAATGACTATAACTAGGGCGGTGCACGCCTGCGCAGAAAGGAAAGACGGCGCGTTAGGAAAGGAGAAAGGGATATATCTCTGTCTCAACATGTTGGCGTCAGCCCGACAGGTCCTATTCCCCTTCCAGTAATATAAGTTCTATGATAATAGTCCATGGGCTGTATAAATATATATACACATATATATGGGGTATTTCAGGAATTTTCGAACGGTCCTGAACCCTCACCCCCTCCGATTACGAAATGATTTCTTCTGATCGTAGCCCTAGATCTTTGGAAAGTTTGTGAATTTTTTCAGATTTTTGCGAACATCCGTTTAGTAGTCGCGAATTTTACGAAATTGTTCATTTCGACAATCTTGTGTTTTTCAGTCAATTTTAGTTCGATAACGAACAAACGTACGAAAAATCTAATGGCATATAATGTGACGGGATTCAGTCGTACTTCGAAGCGGTAATAATCATTGATTTTTCGGAAGCCTGGAACTATCGATTTTTTCAATAATAAAGCTTATATTTTGATTTTCGAGAAAAGTCCATCTTTTTTTTTCCTGAAATTTTTACACGAAATTCTGCATATAAAACGTCAACTTTTGATACCTGGTTCACGATGGGCCGAGCATGGGTTTTGAAGTTACAGCGATTTCAATATCTTGAAACGTCCAATATAATAAGGTCTGAATTCGAAAACTTTGGAAAGTGCTTGCATTTTCGGTTACAAGGGTTTTCGGCTCTCAGAAACTCAAATCTGAAGTCATTTTTGAGCTGCGAGGCCGGGGTTTCGAGAAAACAGCAAAATTTTCCCTTTTTTGCGACTCTCGAAAATGGCTATCGATAAGTGGAAAGTGACTTAACCATCGTGTAGAGCGGAAAATTTGTCATTGAATTATGCGGCTGTCTGCTACGACGCACTGCTCGCCTTCACCGAAAGTGTCTAGGGAATTTTGGTGAAACGATGAAATTTTCTCTTGATTTGTCAATCCAAATTCGTTTTCCATATGAGAACATCATTCGATGACAAATCTTCCGCTCTACACGATGGTTAAGTCACTTTCCACTTATCGATAGCCATTTTCGAGAGTCGCAAAAAAGGGAAAATTTTGCTGTTTTCTCGAAACCCCGGCCTCGCAGCTCAAAAATGACTTCAGATTTGAGTTCCTGAGAGCCGAAAACCCTTATAACCGAAAATGCAAGCACTTTCCAAAGTTTTCGAACTCAGACCTTATTATATTGGACGTTTCAAGATATTGAAATCGCTGTAACTTCAAAACCCATGCTCGGCCCATCGTGAACCAGGTATCAAAAATTGACGTTTTCTATGCAGAATTTTGTGTAAAAATTTCAGGAAAAAAAAAGATGGACTTTTCTCGAAAATCAAAATATAAGCTTTATTATTGAAAAAATCGATAGTTCCAGGCTTCCGAAAAATCAATGATTATTACCACTTTGAAGTACGATCGAATCCCGTGACATTATATGCCATTAGATTTTTCGTACGATTGTTCGTTATCGAACTAAAATTGACTGAAAAACACAATATTGTGAAAATGAACAATTTCGTCAAATTCGCAACTACGAAACGGATGTTGGTAAAAATCTGAAAAAATTCACAAACTTTCCGAAGATCTAGGGCTACGATCAGAAGAAATCATTTCGAAATCAGAGGGGGTGAGGGTTCGGGACCGTTCGAAAATTCCTGGAATACCCCATATATACCCCTCAAAAGCACCTCTGGTGCAAAAACCTTCCGCCAAGTACATTAATGTGCACAAAACAATCAGTAAATTATCTCCCTACCAAAATTAGTTTTTGATATCCACCTATGACAATTCCTTTATTATTCACCTACAAAAGTATGGAAATGAGATACTACTATTGGCTGCACATATCGCCAAGCATACTTGCCCCTAATTTATGTCGATCGCGTTATTGAGACTCAACGTAGTTTTTCTATTCAAGGTAAAACCACATTTAAAAAAATTGATATTCGAAAATTATAGAAAGAAAAAAATTAATTTGGAGTACGTGGTACTTGGCGGGCCTATATTTTATAACACTATAGGATTCTACAAATGTTCATCTATAGGACACCGGGAATAAATTCAACAATTTTCTACTTCTAAATAATTCCAAACTTTGTTTCGGAAATGAAGCTACCCGCATACACGTAATCTTTGAACCATATTTCTCATCTGTCACGACATTTCCCATAACGGCCATATGCCCGGGCATGCGCCATGGACGGCAGAACGACTCACAGCACTCTCTATGTAGTTGTGTCTGACAGAGAAGACACTCTAGTATAGCGGCAAGGCGTGGAACTTTTGACTAAAGCTATTTATAGAACGGCATGCTGGATGACCATTGTGAATTCGGACTCAAACGTTATAGTGTAAAATCGTCGACCAAATAAATAAACGATCATAACTCAGCTCTCCGTGGACCGATCGGGTCGATTTTGGGCTTAAATGAAAGCTGAGTGAATCCTCATTCCGAATATTAAGCGCAAATCATTCAATATGATTGATAAATACGATTACTGAGATCGTCATTTTATCCCCACTCCGCCGGAAAGCAGCCGTCGCGGTAAATATACTCTGTCGTCGACGCGCTCCGTTTTATGTACTTGGCGCGAGACTCTACCGAGTCTCTTGATTTAATATTATTTATATATGTATTCTATAATAAAACGAGAAGACTTTTCAATAAAATATAGTTTTATTGTGAAATTAAAAAAGATTATTAGTTGTTCAGTGACAAAAACTCTGTACTCAATGTTATTTCTTACACAAATTTTCATGTGTACTGACTTTTTTGGTACCCTTATTTCGTAGGTACTGACACGGCCCTGGTCCTTCGACCTCATTGGTCGAAGCAAATAGGTTAGGTCGTTCACAGTGCCCGTTTCGCCCGGTCCCGACATATCACAGTGCCCAGACTTTTACTGTATATAGACTCGGACCGGGTACTCTGCGACGTGCGTATGTAATGCAATACGACGTATATTAAACTTTTTGTGACTTACCGCCAAGACTGCCACGCGATGTTGATGCATTCGCTGGACCGGCAACCGAAAATCCATTATCCGTAACTGGCATCACACGCTCACTATATCCAACTATCACAACGTCATTGTCACGGCTCACACACGTGTCTTGATTTTCACCGCCGTTGGGAGCGTTCCCTGTGTTGTCGCTAACCACCTTAGAATAATCAGAATAATCTCCTCGCAGGGATCCACCACCATCAGCATGGCATCGTTGACCTCGGGGTCCTCCAACAGTGCGAGTAGTTTTGACACGAATGAAAAATCCCGTCGGTTAATTTATCACCGTTCCGGATAGCTTTGATTTACAATTTCTGAACCAAAAATTCTACTTACCAGGGTGCGCGTTGTATTCGCGAATGAGCGGTGCCAGCACGGCAAAATGCGACCTTCCACGCTTGATCACCGTCTCAGCAGCGATGCACAAGCACTCCCGTAGTTTGCGAAACATGTCGTTCGCGAATATTAGGGCGATCGTACGCTCACTGCATGCGGCAATCAGACGCTTGAATTGACGGAGCAACCCTGCCGGAAAAATCCGATAAAATCTATTTCATTCGAATAGAAATATTGACTAAATCCAATCAGTTTCTATGCGGTCTATCCAGAACCGCGAAGTTGCGAATATAACACTAATCAGATCGTATACGATTCAATCAGACACCGGTCGCTATCAGGAAATACGGATAAAATTTCTTTTCGTTTTTATCAGATTCTATACGATGTGAATTCCACATGTGATTCTTTCCGATCTTTACTATAAAAAATGTATCCGATTGCATTCGGACCATCAAGAGTCTCATTCTATTTGATTTAATAGGGTCTGACCTCAATCAATTCCAATCGATTTCATTCCGGACTTGCAGCTTATCGTTCTGAAATTGAGAAAACCGATTCACGTTCTATCCGGTTTCCGTGTGATCTTTCACATTCTTATGGCTTTTCGATTCAATCCGGATTTCCAGATACCTTGCCTATCCGTCTTCATCCGATTCGTCCACCTATCCGAGTCTATTCGAGAGCGAAATCCCCGATTCATCCGTGATCGTGGACGTTTTTTGGCGCTATTCGCTTCAATCGGAGTGTCCAGATACCTTTCCTATCAGTTTCCTTCCGATCCATCCACCTATCCTACTTTATCCGGAAGCCGAGATCCTCGTTTTATCCGGATTGCATGTGATCTTGTACGTTACTGGCGCTATAAGATTCAATTCGAATTTCCAAATACGTTGCTTATCCGTCTGCCTACGATCGATCCGCCTATCCGAGTCCATTCGGGAGCCAAAATCCCCGATCCATCCGTGATCGTGTACGTTTCTGGCGCTATTCGCTTCAATCGGAGTGTCCAGATACATTTCCTATCAGTTTCCTTCCGATCCATCCACCTATCCTACTTTATCCGGAAGCCGAGATCCTCGTTTTATGCGGATTGCATGTGATCTTGTACGTTACTGGCGCTATAAGATTCAATCCGAATTTCCAAATACGTTGCTTATCCGTCTGCCTCCGATCCATCCGCCTATCCGAGTCTATTCGGGAGCCAAAATCGCCAATTTCCGTCCTCTAGGTCGACCGCTACGTAGTTTGCGTCCTCCAGGTCCACCGCTACGTAGTTTTCGTCCTCCAGGTCAACCGCACCGTAGTTTTCGTCCTCCAGGTCAACCGCACCGTAGTTTTCGTCCTCCAGGTCAACCGCACCGTAGTTTTCGTCCTCCAGGTCGACCGCACCGTAGTTTTCGTCTTCCAGGTCCACCGCACCGTAGTTTTCGTCTTCCAGGTCCACCGCACCGTAGTTTTCGTCCTCCAGGTCCACCTCACCGTAGTCACCAATTTACCGAATAATGATGCATGAATTATCAACGTGTACAACATCAATTGTCCATCAATAATTACTTACAATCGGTCGACCTGGAGGACGAGAACTATCTAGCGGTGGACGTGGAGGATGGAAACTACGTAGCGGTGGATCTGGAGGACGGAAACTACGTAGCGGTGGACCTGGAGGACAAAAACTATGTAGCGGTGGACCTGGAGGACGGAAACTACGTAGCGGTGAACCTGGAGGACGAAAACTACGTAGCGGTGGACCTGGAGGACAAAAACTACGTAGCGGTGGACCTGGAGGACGGAAACTACGTAGCAGTGAACCTGGAGGACGAAAACTACGTAGCGGTGGACCTGGAGGACAAAAACTATGTAGCGGTGGACCTGGAGGACGGAAACTACGTAGCGGTGAACCTGGAGGACGAAAACTACGTAGCGGTGGACCTGGAGGACGATAACTATGTAGCGGTGGACCTGGAGGACGGAAACTACGTAGCGGTGGACCTGGAGGACGAAAACTACGTAGCGGTGGACCTGGAGGACGGAAACTACGATGCGGTCAACCTGGAGGACGGAAACTATGATGCGGTCGACCTAGAGGACGAAACACAGATAACGAACGCGTATGTTGTACGAAGACAACCCCCGGCGCCGACGTCGTTAACACTCATAATTATCTGTAACTTGAATGCCATATGGTGACAGAATTTATCACTAGATTTAATCATTTATTTTCAATCAAAGTTTACCTATTGAGTCGAGAAGTGTTAGAGATTGTAACAGGCGACGATTAGATCCAGATCAATACCGGACGTCAGTTGATCAACGAAGTTAAGCAATTTCATCTGTGACCAGAATTTGGATGGGTGACCCACATGAAAACAAAATGAAAAAGAAAAAACAAAATGAAAAAGTTAATTGGGTAACACCGATACAAACTAATTCACAATAGAAACGAACTGGTATTGTATCATGATAATCTGTTTACATATCCGACAATCCGGAACCAGAAACCTAGTTGAAACGGATACACTCTTTTTCTATCCGTTTCTATCGTGCACGGCTGCCAGGTCAAACCAGAATATGTGCTGATATAAACCTATACAGGCCATGCCTGTCATAGGATACATCCGGATTGATTCTAATTCGGAGCGACGGAGCGGTAAGGCAGTAACAGACGGATAGAGTCGTATTGGATTCGAATGGATAGCATCTGATAAGCAGCGTACGTTAAATTACGGAAGAAACGTATAGAAACGGATACATAACGATAAGTATTGTTTCACCGCTGGCACACGTAGTAATGCGTGCGGATAGAAACCTATACAGACCATGCCCGTTGTAGGATAGATACGAATCGATACCTATTGCAGTTATGACGATTCGATAGTATTCACAGTCTATACGAATCTCACAATGAAAACGAATTGATATTCTATCCTGATAATCTGATTACATATACGAAAATCCGGAACCAGAAACCTAGTTGAAACGGATACACTCTTTTTCTATCCGTTTCTATTCGGAACTTCCAGCAGGGAAATCCGCTTCCGACATACGCGTCAGCGATCTTCTCCATCGCGTATCACATTCACGATCAATCACGGAATTGTTTTGCCTGGCGTAAAACACAGCCTTCAACACTACGGCACGGTACAAATTCTTAACACCTGTCATAATTACTTGAAAATCTCAGTAAGAAATGTAAAAGAATAAAGTATCGCAAAGTATGACGGAGCGAATAAGAGTACGTTGTTTCACGGATCAGAGATCTATGAGAATGAGGAAACGTCTTGAGAGGACGCATCATATATAACCTCGATACATTGACACCATACACGCAGATTTTTACGTGTGGGTGAACGTACGGACCTGAGAAAATCGTCGGAGAGGGGTGAACGATCCGAGACCGTTGAGGAAAGTCTAGTATGATTCCCACGAATTTTTCCAAATTCTGTCATTGCGCAATAACCATATTTCTGCGATAACGCAAGTAGGACTAACTTTGCTCACCAGTAGACTTCGGCTCTATCAGAGGACCGTTCCACCCTCAGACCGCTTTTTTAGGGGTAAGTGCAACCAGATGCGAAATAGACGAGTGTTGCTGGTCCCACAACCCCCGTACAGCGGTTACGGATAGAAATAATATAATCTATAAAACGGTATATGACATCTATATGAACCGAGATCGGGATTCTTTTATAGAATAACTTTGTTAACCAATAATTATTCGAGGAATGAAACTCTATGACTTGATAAAAGATTAAACCAATGGAATCAGGGTTATACCCGAAATTCTATTGAATTATCCCAATTGGTTGGTCAGACTAATTATCATTCCGATCTAGGTTCATTCGTTATCGATATTAGTTATTCCCGAATATGGAAAATTTGATTCTAAATCTAGTTATGTAGACTATTGGTATATCGTATATATAATATATAATATATGTATAAGTCGAGATCGGTATTTTGTGTCCTATGACCTGATTTGGTAATTGATATTTATTCACTTGAGGTTCTATATTCTTGAACAGAAAGACTCGACGGGATTAGGGGATTACCCGAAATCCTAAAAAGATTATCCCGGTAGTTTTCGAATTTATTATAATACTAATCTTGACCTATTATCATAGTGTAATCCTTAACCATATATTATATGGTTATTTGGTAAAGAGATATAAAATTTAGAATTGGAACAATGAGTACACTAGACTCTGGATATAAGAGACACGCCGGGGGTTTGTCTCTTATATCCAGAGGCATATGTATAGATATAGTGCTTTGGACTAAACCGGTTTGGAACAGAGCCGTGTGTAAAACTTTGCCGGGCCCCAAATCACAAATTGCCACATACAATGTAAACAACACGCGTATACGCTCCTGAGTTTTTCTCGGAACGGTGCGCGTCGAGCCTCAGTCTCGAGATCTGTCTCTTATTGCCAGAGCTTTTATTGCCAAAGTCTAGTGTAATAGTGCAAGCTCGACGGGTGGTCTCGTTAATGAGCAAGGGATATCCCCGAAATACCTAGGGGTATTAGCTTAGAACGATATTCCCGTTCCCTTATTACTCATTCAATTTATTCAATATATTTATAGTCATGCGAAATCCTTATAATTAGAGAATTCTGGAAAACAATATAGCGGTCTTCGAATATAAAAAGTAAATTATAAATGAGCGAATTTGTGAGCGACTGTGGTTACTTATCCTTGGCTGAGATGGCGTAGCATGGGACTACTTTCGATATTTAGGTATATGCCTCCCTCACCTTGAGAACCTCGAAGCCTTTTATTAGCGTAGAATTTAGATTTTTGTTTTAGATGTTTTAAATGTTTATAACTGTTTTAAATGTCCTGAACTGAAGCTAATGTTGTTTGCTCAAATGTCTATTGTTCGTAATCGGATCGATGCACAGATTTGTTTGATTCTAAATTTGCGATTATGAAGTTAATAAAAGTCGATGTGAAATAATAATAGTAAAATTGAAGTGGTAGTGAATGAAACTGAAATTGAATCGATTTTTGATGGTAAAGTTATCTTAATATTACAAATACTCAAAGTGAGTATAAGGCGGAAACTGAAGTTATTGTTAATATTGGAAATATTAAAAGTTCAAAGGCGATTATTACAATAATCGACTCGTGTCTCTGCACTGAATTTAAGGTTGAATAATCAGACCACCACACTGTGGATTATGTCACGATTATTACTTTAGGTTTAACGGGTGTAGAGTCCTTTGTATTATCACTTGACTTTAGATTTGATTTAAAGAAAGATTGAATACAACTCGTGGCTCGAAGTTACACACGGTTCCTTACATCCACGCACCTCGCGATTTACCAGAAGAAAGAACGCTAGTTCAAGTTCAAAGGCGACGAGGTCCCCGCGGTTGCAACAATGTATGTATTACTACGCGCGTGGCTTAGCCAATTAAGGCCTTGCTTAGTGGCTAATTGTCGGCTGATTGGTTTGAGGGACTACTTGCAGTTAAGCGTAGGAGTGGGGCCCTGGTGACGTTACGCGGTCCCATGCTATTCCATGCCTCACCTATAGTCTACTCACACTAGCTCATATAATAATATATTCAAACTGCGTTATTAATTTAATCTTATACTCGAATTATGGCTCATTCAATTGCTCTTGAAATTCTGATAATGCCCAATTTAATATCTTATCATTCTATTTGCCATATAGCTTAATTTTCCTATTTCTTTGGAAAATTAGAGAGAGAGAAAATTACATCTACGTACACTGCTTTAGTAGTGTGAAATCGAAGGGTCAGCAATACTGGGGTTCCAGTCTTGCCTCGCCGTTATCTACACCTACGTGACTTATAGCCGTTTCAAGAAGGGATAAATATTCATTACATTGAAATATTATATTTCGGTATGCTTTGCCTTTGTGCTCTAAATCACGTTCAGAAATAAAAAGAGTAACTATTGCGCGTTTAAAATAATAAAGTTAGTTCATGAAGCAAAGAATATTTATCTGATTTCGAAGGATAATCTAAAAATGAATTAATGGAGTTTTGAAGGATTTTAAAAGTTGCGCACGTAACAACCGTGCCAATGTGTGACACGATTGATGCATCCTCCAAGTCCTGTTGCAGCCTGTTGCGGTGGCGGTTAAACCGTTTATCTGTCTGATCCCTACTGTACGAGACCAAACGTGTGAGGCAAGCTGTGCAGGGGGTCGAAAAAAATTGGTGGGAATTATTTTGTAACGGTCGAAATCATATTCCATCTACACTCCTCAAAAGAATTAAAGCAGCACCTGATCACGAGTCGAAAAATGATGAATTTTAAAACGACTGTAACTTTTGATCTGGATATCATATTCGGAATTTGTGGGGTTCAAATTGAAGCTTGAAGTGTCTTCTTTTACGCCTGTTGAATGGATATTTTTTATTCCGTTTCAGTGTTGAGTTGCATCTCTCTGAAGCAATCGGTGCGCAAATTCACGTCTTAACGCAAACTTCAACGTAGCACACGGGGAGCAGGAATTTTTCGTCAAAAAATCCATTCCGTGTCAAAGTTAGGAAATTTTCTTGGCTTCAAAACCCTTTTTTCAAAATCTTCGTACGATTTTTTTTCGCAGAGCTACGTCCATTTCAAGCAAACTACTCGAAAAAATGTTCAAATCACCATAACTTCCGACAGAGTCATGGTAGAACAATATTCTACACACCGATTTTTAGGTAATTTCATCTCCTTCAAGATGCTCGTATCAAATTCATTTTTCTCTCAATTTTAAAGGGTTCAGCTCACTTTTACCACAGAAGTGCATAGGTTAAAATGCATTGAAAATTAGGGTTAAATCCGACCCCCAAAACTCTATTCAAACTTATCGGAAATTGCAAACTGCTATGATTTTCAAAAAGTTCAAGCTCTTCTCTTTCAAATTCTTTAGATGTCGATCTCCGTGCGATTTTTTTTCGCCGGGTTACGACAGTTTGAAGTAGACTACTGCAAAAGATCTTCAATTTGCTATAACTTCTGAACATTTTATGGTAGAACAATTTCTTGCGGACCATTTTGGACGTGCTCCAGGTGCTTTATCATCAGATCAAACTTCAATTCGAAATTTCCGAAAATTTGAAACTCCTTCCGATCTGTGTATGAATGCTTCCCGCTTTTGGCGTTACCCAGGATCAACGACGTGGACGTAGCAGGAATCTGATCCCTTCGGGGTGTTTGTTTTCAGTGATTTCCCTTGCCTCTCACTTTCGGGGTGCTTGCTTCAAGTGAGCCCCCTTGTCTCTCACTTTCGGGGTGGTTGTTTCACGTGAGTCCCCTTGCCTCGCACGTGCGCCATAAGATGTCTGCTAAAACCGCGTGTTACCTCCGCGGTTTCTCACGACTTGTTGAAGTCTTTCGCGCATGTTAATGCACCGTCGTATGCGTGCCTGTGGTATGATGTTCTACGCATACAGCCGCAACTGCTGTCTCAAAACTGTCCTTACAAGAATCGTGACGTGGAATTGACCTTTTGAATGATGAGACAGCATAAGCCGCATATCTCATAACGTAGCATTATGTTTATCAACAGAAGGGCTTGTAGTTAACATTCGATTCTATCGCCTGATCTCTTATTGTTGATGGTTAGCAAACTTGTATCGCAGGTATTGATAACAAGTCGATTCAGTCTTTCTTTGAAAGCCTTTCAGAAAAGACATAAATTTCCAGTGCCGAAAAAGAAAGAATACTGATCTTTTCATTACAATGCCCAGGCGCAATCTCTCTGAAATCGATGCTGCAAGGATCGTTGCGTTTTCTGAGGCTGGTCTTTCTCTTAGAGAAATCGCAGATCGTGTAGATCGCCATAATTCGGTAGTCTGCATAGTTCTTGCTCGTCATCGTGAAAGAGGTGACTTTCTGAGAAGAGAAGGTCAAGGTAGAACACCCAACACTACAAATCGCGAAGATGGGAGAATATGCAGATCGGCTGTGCGCAATCGCAGTTCAACCGCTCGTATAATTCGAAACGATACAGATTTGGACAACCAAGTTTCGGATCAAACGATCAGAAACCGTTTGCACATTAGTAATCCGCGAAATCGGAGGCCAAATCGGGTACCTGCTTTGAATGCGAATCAACGCCGACAACGTCTTCAATATGCGAGAGACCACATCAATTGGACGCCGTGGCAATGGAATCGCGTTTGGTTCAGCGATGAATCTAGGTTCTGCCTGGATCAAAATGATAGACGTGTACGTGTATGGCGTCGACCCGGAGAACGCTTTTCCGAAAATTGTGTCGTACCAACATGAGCTTTCAACGGTGGGTCGATTATGGTTTGGGGAGCCATTTCATGGTATGGGCGAAGTCAGCTGGTGGTCATACCTCCGACAGGAATGACTGCTATCCGTTATAGGGATGAGGTTCTGCAACCACACGTGGTAAGGCTCAGACATGCTCGAGGACCCCATTTTTTGTTTCTTCAAACAATGCGCGCCCTCACACAGCACGACTGATTCAGAACTTTTTGGAGCTACATAACATCCGTATTGTGAATCATCCTGCCGTAAGCCTAGACTTGAACCCTATTGAACATGTCTGGGATATGATAGAGCGTAGAATACGTATTCGTACTGTACCGATCAGGACTTTTGATGAATTACGAGACGCGGTGGTAAATGCGTGGAACATCATACCACAGGCACGCATACGACGGTGCATTAACATGCACGAAAGACTTCAAGAAGTCGTGAGAAACCGCGGAGGTAACACGCGGTTTTAGCAGACATCTTATCGCGCACGTGAGAGGCAAGGGGACTCACGTTAAACAAGCACCCCGAAAGTGAGAGGCAAGGGGGCTCACTTGAAGCAAGCACCCCGAAAGTGAGAGGCAAGGGGAATCATTGAAAACAAACTCCCCGAAGGGATCAGATTCCCGCTACGTCCACGTCGTTGATCCTGGGTAACGCCAAAAGCGGGAAGCATTCATACACAGATCGGAAGGAGTTTCAAATTTTTGGAAATTTCGAATTAAAGTTTGATCCGATGATAAAGCGCCTGGAGCACGTCCAGAATGGTCCGCAAGAAATTGTTCTACCATAAAATGTTCAGAAGTTATAGCAAATTGAAGATCTTTTGCAGTAGTCTACTTCAAACTGTCGTAACTCGGCGAAAAAAAATCGTACGGAGATCGACAGCTAGAGAATTTGAAAGAGAAGAGCTTGAGCTTTTTGAAAATTATAGCAGTTTTCAATTTCCGATAAGTTTGAATAGAGTTTTGGGGGTCGGATTTAACCCTAATTTTCAATGCATTTTAACCTATGCACTTCTGTGGTAAAAGTGAGCTGAACCCTTTAAAATTGAGAGAAAAATGAATTTGATACGAGCATCTTGAAGGAGATGAAATTACCTAAAAATCGGTGTGTAGAATATTGTTCTACCATGACTCTGTCGGAAGTTATGGTGATTTGAACATTTTTTCGAGTAGTTTGCTTGAAATGGACGTAGCTCTGCGAAAAAAAATCGTACGAAGATTTTGAAAAAAGGGTTTTGAAGCCAAGAAAATTTCCTAACTTTGACACGGAACGGATTTTTTGACGAAAAATTCCTGCTCCCCGTGTGCTACGTTGAAGTTTGCGTTAAGACGTGAATTTGCGCACCGATTGCTTCAGAGAGATGCAACTCAACAATGAAACGGAATAAAAAATATCCATTCAATAAGCGTAAAAGAAGACACTTCAAGCTTCAATTTGAACCCCACAAATTCCGAATATGATATCCAGATCAAAAGTTACAGTCGTTTTAAAATTCATCATTTTTCGACTCGTGATCAGGTGCTGCTTTAATTCTTTTGACGGGTGTATATATACGCTTGACACGTTTGATGCTGACCGGTGTGAAGCTGGTGCCACATCTGCTGTCTCCTCCTATTCTTCATGGTTACATAGAGAAGGAAAGAGACAGAAGACTGTGAGGTCAACTTCATACCGAACAGATGCGGACACACTTGGTGTACAAAAGGGAGGATGTCGTCGTAAGACGCGTCAGTCTTCGGTTAACCGTGCGAGCATTAGTATCTAGCAATGGAAACCCCCAAGTCATCATCCAGTGGCACGATGGGTAACGCGAGTAGAGTATTCAAATCGTTTGCAAGTGCAGTGAAAAAATCTGATAAAAATTTATCACTGGCCACTACCTACGGATTAAACACATCGTTCACGAAGAAGATTGCCGTCGGCCTCGGTTTGCGGGGTGACGCAGAATTCGAACCGTTGATTAGATTGACCGGCAATTCACCGGACGATATGTGTCTAGGTTTGAGTGCCTGGACTGCGCTGTCTAACGGATTAGAAACAATATCGGACTACTTCGACTTCGACGTGTACGCCGACGCCCAATGGTATCTCGACGAAATTGAGCTTGGCGAAGACAGCAAACTACGATTTACAACGGCGCATGGTGCGAGGGCCATCAGATTCGATGTCCAACAGAGCCCCGTCAGATGTATCGAACCTCTACGCAGTGACGGATACGCCACGGAGCTAGTGTCCGACGAAGACGACGGGAAAAATCGTGAATACTGGACTCCGCTGCTGAAGCGACCGAGAATTCATCGACCGTCGATTGTCATGCAAAAAACCACATTCGACGGCTTAAAAACCGTATTTGTCTGTGTTGACGAGCAAGTTCGAAGACTCCAAAGACTGGCGGCTAGTGTAAACCAGTGCAAAAAGCAATACGTTGAATACATGGTGTCAAGAATTAGGCGTTACCCCTCCCAAGAACCTTCTCTTCATACCATCGCGCAGATGACCAAGAATTAATACGGAGTCGTCAAAGAGAGCATCAAGCCACAGTTCGACCCCGTCTTCAGCGAAAATTATCTCGATATTGTTTTACTCGAATCGACCAACTGTTGAAGTCAAACAACAGCTTGAGACCGTGCCAAAGTCTAATTCACGAGAAAATTTGCATCTTGACTTGAAAACATCAAACTAATTACCACGGAGGAATACCAAACTGCTAGAGAGAGAGAGACATCGTTGGAGAAATGTGTTCATCAGCCTTCATTCAAAGTCACGAGACCTCCGGACCCTACAGGGTGGGAATACCTAACACTGTGATTCGCTTTCGACCAAACGATATGATGGATGGCTTGAACAATCCTCCTCCTCCTGATTGGTTCCGAATAGGTTTACTTTTAATATTCGCAACAGCCTGTATTTTTACAATATGGGCATTGAAAGTGATTATCCCAATGCCAAGACGCTTCATCGCTAATTGCGAAGGAGTCCTGGCCGAACATTTGTGAAATAAAACGATCAATCTTGTATAATTATAACCATAGCTGTAAGATTTACATAGAAAATTGTACTCGTAGTCGTAAGATTCTGTATTTTATCTTAGGATAAGAACACTCCTTGCGTGTATTAGAAAATAAGGTATACGAATAAATGAAATTATTGGATTTTTTCTCGTAATTAACGCGTCATTCAATTATACACCTTTACCATACCCTTTCTTTAATGAGTAGGGGAAGGTAGGGCAAAACGGACCGGGAGGGCAAAACGGACCGTAGGGCAAAACGGACCGCCTGAAAAATTTCTTTTGAATTATTATGAAAAATTCAATGATGCATCATAAAGTTAACCCTCGAACTTAGTAATATTTTGAGGTAGGTCTTACTGCTCGTTTCCATGTATGCGTTGAGCTGCGATGTGCGCGGCTATACGCGTGCGGCAGTGGGATTTTGATTGTTGAAATATTGTTGAATCTCTCGCCGCATGCGTTTTGCCGCGCGGTAACGCAGCTCAACGCATACATGGAAACAAACAGTTAGTCAATCACGTCGAGTCAGACTCAGTCAAGTCATCGGAAATGACTAAAAAAGAATAATCGACTCGACTTGATTGACTAGACCTACCTCAAAATGCTACTAAGTTCGAGGGTTACCTTCACGATGCATCATTGAATTTTTTATAATAATTCCAAAGAAATTTTTCAGGCGGTCCGTTTTGCCCTCTCGGTCCGTTTTGCCCTACGGTCCGTTTTGCCCTCCCGGTCCGTTTTGCCCTACCTTCCCCTATATAAGCAGTGAGGCTTCTAATCCACCTATTTTTTTTCCAAGTCCCGCAGCCTATATGTATACTCGCAGACACATATACCGAGAATATTCGGTGAGTTAGACCGATCCCCTTCCTACGGCCAAACCAACACAGGCCCGCACCGCCTGCGTGAGGCTCATTCGGGTGGGGATGCAATGCTACTGGCACCTTATTGCCTGCCGAACGAGCCTCACGCACGCGGTGCGCGCCTGTGTTGGCTTGGCCGTAGGAAGGGGATCGTTCTAACTCACCGAATATTCGCGGTATATATGTAAAATCAGGGGCGTAGGGCCCAGGGGTGAGGACGGCGGGGACGGAGGACAGAGTCTTGGATGACGTCACACGGCCCAGATCGTCCCAATATCAGCCAAGGGTAGGCAGGGGAGCGGGCAGGGGGGTGAAAGAGGCAAAAAACACTAGGGCATCCCAGCTGAGACGTCGGCCAGAGCGAGGGGCGAGGGGGAGGTTAGGTTAGAATTCCTAGTTTTCTCCAGAGTCGACCCCAGGGGCAGGGGGAGCGGGGAGCGGGAGGATTTCCCAAAGCTGCCCTAGGGGGTAGGGGAAGGGGGAAGAGGGGGGGGGGGGGGGGGGGGGGGGTGTCTGCCCGAAGCTGCCCATATCTACTGCCAACTGATTTGGTCTAAGCATTAAAGCCGCTAGTCGGCTCTTGGCCTATATCGACATTTAAGTATAGGGGTAAGTGTGTCTTCAAGGGGCAGCGTTCAGGAGAAATAAAAGGAACTAAGGGGTGTGCGGTCTATTTGGGACGGCAAAAACTGCGTCTGACCGTCCAAGTCTTTTCATACCTGCATATCCCTACCCATACCTGCCAAATTCCTAGAAACGGCGTTAAAAGGATTAGTGCCGGTGAATGGGTTAAGTGGATTTACGGCTTTGGCTCCTTGGCCTAATGAGTGTGCCGACCCCTGTCCTAGAGGACCTCCACAAAAAGGTGTCTGGCGGTGAGGAAGATATCTCGGATCCAAATTATCTGAAATAAAAAAAACTAAAAGATTCATTTTTAGGATAGATGAATACAGGTAATGATCGATGGAATAGTCAAAATTTCGATTTTTGACAAAATGGCGGCTTTCCAAAGAAAACAACCGTTTTTTTCAAGAAAATTTACAGTTTGAAGTGGCTTAAAAAATCGAAATTATTGGCAGAAACCTTATTCCTTCGATCATTACCTGATACAAGTATCTAAGAAGATTGTGTGAAAATTTCAAGCCGATCGGTTCAGCCGTTCCGGAGAAATTTTCCTCACCGACTTTGAAAACACTGTTTCGAGAAAAACGCGTTTAAAGTTTTGAGAACCATTTAAACTAAGTTAAAATTTTTACGAAATGTACTTACTTTATACCTGCAATTTCTAAATATAGCTTCCAGGTATAGGATGAACCTTCTATATTCGAATTCTAAGAAGAAAAACATTATGAAAGGCTAGGGGCAATGGAGAGCAGTTACTATTCCGGTTTACGCTCCGCCTACTTTCGAACGCTCGGAGACGACTTTACAAATACGCTCATTTCTCTGAAACTATTTGCCGGATCAATGTGAAATTTTCGGACGATATTCTCAAATATATGTACATTCAAAATATGCAAAAAAAAAGTCGATTTTTTCAAAATCACAAGTGGATATAACCCCTTAAACTAGTCACGTGACCACGTCAGAGCTATGCCAAGCGGTACGGTACCCAGTGCCCAGTATAACGCATAGCCCTGTGCCTGTACGTGTTGATATATCCATTGTAACATTGCATTTTGCAACGCGTGTTACAAGTGACTCCCGAACCCTCAGACGACCGTAGTTACGAAGGGTGGATGCATGACAGAAGCATGAATGCGTTTTGGTTAGCCCCGAGGCTATAAACTCTCCGAGAGGCGACCGTGACCGATCTAAGACTGTAGAATTTAGTTCTTATTCTTTTTGTTTTTTTTTTACCTTTTCTCTATTATGTGGGAGACGAGGCCCAGGCGACGGCTAAAAATTGCAACGGAGACCCGATCAGACGAACGTACGACGCCAAATATCGACTGTTGGGATCCTTTTCGACGAACGCCACCTAAAAGCTCCAGAGGATAGTACTGGCCAGACTACCTCCAACGATTAAACGAGAGGACACGGGGGAGTGCCAAGGGCATTCTGCAACGTGGGATATCGGTGGTGGAAGAGATTCCCACCACCAAGAAGAATCTGCAGCCCGTGATCCTCCGATTTAGCGAGCTACAAACACCGTGGTGAACCTCGAATTTTGCGCGCCGCGACGATAGGTCGCCATATTTAAGGATCTCGCAGTAGATTTGCAAAATCGATAATCGATCGCCTATTGAGGGCGCTAAGTACCGGCACCATGCCGTCTGATCGCTCTGCCGTAGGCCTGCCTCGCGGGTAGAGCCTCGAGCTCTAGGGCTCGCTCAAATTGTAGAAATTATATCTTGTAGTAGCCACGAGGCTGAATTTGGGGTGAATTTCCTGCGGGAAAACGTTTGAGTCTGTTGAGTTCGAGTTTAGTGAATCCGAGGGCTCGTCGTCGAGACGCTACGAGGCCTTGCATTTTGGCTGGAAAACGGTAAGCGTTAGCCAATTTGACTCATACGAATTTGAATTCGGCAAACGGCCATCAGCCATCTTGCCTCATTTCCTGAGCCACGAGGCTTTTAGAGAATTTTGGGAATCAAATTAAGACGACTTCCGAGTCGGTAGGCCGTCACCAGTGTCTCGCGCAATAATAGAGTTTTGAGTTTTGATTTTTGAGTAAGATTTTTGAGTTTTGTATCGCGTAATAGTGCTGTTCAGAGCCGCAGGTTCTCTCACGTGAGTGCGAGAAAGATAGTCTTAACCCGTCACGGTCGCGCTCTCTTTCTCTCACGGAGAGATTCAAATCGTTATTATATTTTGAATTTTGTATAGCCTTTTTTTTTTTGTTTCGCCTACGAAGGCAGAGTTAGTTTAAGTTAAGTTTAAGTAATAATTCTGGAAATTAGTTTTGTTACGCCCTGCGGGCATATTCCCGTCTTTCATTGGTAATTTTTGTTTCATGAGGACCTAGTTTGTCGAGTTACTTATTTTTTTTTGCATTATTTTGTTTTGTTATTGCTCTCCTACGTGGAAGCTAGTAGTTTATTAATTATTGTAAAACTCGTCAGGCGTGGCCAGGTCGCCTGAACACGACCTGTGGCCGTTCTTTATCCGAGGGGAAATATCCCCGATTGTTTTATTTATTATTTCTATTATTATTTTTTTTCTTATACTATTTTATTGAATAAATTCTAATTTTCTTTGTTACATTCAAATTTACGAGTCGTTAGTCAACGCCCTGCTAATCCTTCACTTAATCCCGACCCCTCTCCGCGGTACTGTAGCTAGCCGACGGTTATTATTTTGTTTAGATTTTTGAAATCGGCGGTTATCCGCCTGGCGCCCAACTTTTGTTATTCTTTGTTTTCTTTTGGCCAATTGTCGGGTGGATTGATCTCGGAGGCTGGCTATCCGGTCCAGATCCGAGGTCTGAATGAAATCCACGTCACACCATATAAAAAATCATTATTTATGAATATAATGTTAGGGTAAGAGCCCGTGAACGGCAGACTCACCTCATTTTCAATCGGATGAAATTTTTGCTGTCAGTCTATGCCATAATCGATAACAACATGTCGGTAACAGCTACAGCGCCGGCGACTTCTGATAATCTCGAGTGTGGAGTTGAAGCACGTGGCGAGGGGGGGGGGGAGGGCTAAAGGACGATTGGAATAGTTTTTTTTCGATTTTCATTCATTTATTGCGAACGTTGAACATCTAACAGGGTTTTTAGATAAAAATTCATCGATGTGTTTGGGGGCATCCCATATTTTTGGGATCAAAAGGAAATTGATATTCTTCGTACTTGCGAAATTTAATTTTACGATTGGTCGGGAGAATTTCGAGTGTGGAATTCCACACTCGACATATTTCGAGTGTAGACATCTCCACACCTTCCACACAAAAGTCGCCGGCGCTGAACAGCTAACATGGATGAGGGTGGCTTTGGCTGATAACAGGTATCAAAGGTACGAAAAAAATGAACTAACTTACACTGAGAAAAAAGATTTGGTTGAGCGTACTATAACAACATAGTTAATATTTTATAGTAGAGACCACCTACTTTTATAGTAGAGATTACTAAAAAATGGTTCACAGTACTGTATAACGATGGTCTAGTTACCAATATGGATATGTTGGTAGAAAAGTACAAGATTTATAGTAATATTAACTATTATTTTTGTTGAGGAAAGTACTCAAACTTTATGGTTATGTTGGCATTCTGTATTTGTTATCACAACAACAGTGATAGTTAACTGTACTAAGTCATCTGGTTTGTCTTACAATACGTAATGTTCGCTCATACACCGAGAAAAAAGATTTGGTTGAGGATACTATAATAGTGTAGTTGACATTTAAGAGTGAAGACAACTCATTTTTACAATAGTGTTTACTAAAAAATGGTTCGCCGTACCATATGACGATAGTGGGATGAACAAAATGGACATGTTGGTAGAGAGGTACAATATTTGTGGTTCTACGAACCATAATTTTTGTTGAGAAAAGTACTAAAATATTGTAGTTGAGGTAACATTGTTCATTTGTTATCACAATAGTGGTAATGGTTCAACGTACTAAGCCATCTAGTTTGATGTACTATATATGTAATGTTCATTCAGACAAGTGACACTTTAGTTGCATACAACCCGCCCTTCGGTTGCCACCACAGCATTCATAGTTTGTCCTGACCATTCGCAATGGCAATCCGTACTACTTTCACTATACTTGAATCAAAAATATCCTTGGGTTTTAACATTCTGGCAGTATTATTTTGAAAAATAATGTAAACTATGAAAATAGTAACGGAGACTATATTTTTGTAGATATTACAATATATTTATTGTAAGAGAACTTTTGAAACTCTATAGGAAAAGAATGAAATTAAAAAGATATTTGGAACTCAGATGTTCAGTTGATCAGATATCTTAGCTACATTGAAACATTGATATCATTGAGACAGATGCCGAGTTCAAAATAAATAGGAAAAAGTGAATAAGGATTTCAATAAATAGTTTTGCGTAGTCGGTAGGGCGTGCGACTAGTAATGCGAGCGAACGCGTGCATCCCGGATCGAATCCCGGCGAAAATAATACGATGTTTTTCTAATCTAAAAATCCTTGCTTTGTATCAATATGCGGTTGATTGCAATAAGTAGGTGTCAGGTTCTCGGCGCATTATACAATGTTATCAATTCATTGTAACGAGCAGTGCCGTCTTTGGGTACGGGCCCACGGTTCTCAGGGGGCCCCGGTACTCGACGGAAAAATTAATTTGGACTGTCAAAAATATGATTTTTGAAGTATTTTCATTTTTCAGATTGCATCGATAAGGGATTTTTTCAGATTCAGTGATAAATTATCAAATTGTTTTGAACCTATTTTTGTATATTTTTGTATCTGTCATAATTGCCCGCTATAATGAGATCGAATAAACAACTTGCTATAAACACATATTTATAATTCGATGTCACATATAATTATTGAATTCGAATGAATCTTGAAATAATTGGGTCAGCTATGCGAATGTACTTCTCTTTCATCAGAGAAGCCAATACTCATCTGCGCGAGCTTAGACTTGCAACTATATATGTACCAACCTGCAAGCTATCCTCGACGCGCGACGTGCTATACCAATAGACTCGAGTCACTGCACGAGACCGCGTGTGTTCATTAGGGTGGTTCATTTTGAAGTTTAATTTTTTTTATCTTCCGCCTGAAAACTCGGTGCCAAATTTGAAAAAAAATTCTCATTAAATCGCAGAGCATAAAAAAAAAATATTTAGAGGTCGCTACCGAGGAATCAAAAAAACAACAATCATTTTCGATTTAACATTCATGAATGATGTAGTGTGTCAAACTCACGTGTCCCGATTTTACGGCCCGATAGTCAATATTGTTTTTTATGCTCTGCGATTTATGGAGAATTTTTTTCCGGATTTGGCACGGAGTCATCCCGGGTAGAAATCTCGTCAGGGCCGTGACGAGGACGCTGTCAGGCTGCCTGACTGCCCTATACGGCACTGTTAGGGCAGCCTGACAGCGCCCTGTCATGATCGGTAACGGTATGTCACCTATGGTCCTGATCAGGTTGCCTCATATGTTCTTGATCAGGCTGCCACGCGCGATCCTGATCAGACTGCCATATGGTCGTGATCAGCTAGCTAATCAGGCCCTAATGATCGGCCCTAATCAGGCTGCCCGATCGGGTTATTTTAAGGCTTCCCTGGAATCGCCTGGCAATTCTTCTTCCATATCTATATATCGATACCCACGTTCCAATACGTCGTAACCCACATTTGTAAAATTGTTCAGGAGGCCATGAAAACGCTTCACTATTACCATTGAAAGGATAGGACTTGACGGATTGGAATATTTATTTAAAAATAGTAAATCAAGGATTTGACCGCTACAACTTGACCATAAGCTACACAACATTATTATCATTCAATTAAAAAAAAAAAGTGAATTTCTGAAATTTTGTGGCCATGAAAACGCTTCACTATCACCATTGACAGGATAGGACTTGACGGATTGGAATATTCATTTAAAAATAGTAAATCAACGATTCGACCGCTAAAACTTGAACATAAGCTGCACAACATTATTATCATTCAATTTTTTTAAAAAAGTCAATTTCTGAAATTTTGTGGGTTACGACGTATTAGAACGTTGGTATCGATATGGGGCTGTCCACGTCAATTCACCTAGCCTCCAGACCGCACCATCTCGGATTTGCCCCGTGATTTTTTATGTTGTTGTCCTTGCTCTAAAACATTTTTATGAATTTTTACAAATTTTTTGGACCAAGCCTTTTTGAGTTATAATTATTTTCAACCTAAGAAGAAGGACCATTTTTAAAAATCTGAAAAAATTCAGAAAAATTATAGAACTGACGTAGAATAGTTTCCCGCCAATGAGAATGTGGAACACATTTTTCTTATATTTTTTTTTACTCAATCAAAAAATTTTTTGTGAAGAAAAATACAAAAAAATTTTGATAATCGGATATTACTTCTTACTACAATTCATGTCAACAAGTTGTTTGAAAGAGCCAATAGTCTAAAAATATGAAAATAAATACATAAAAAGGAAAATTTTCCGTTAACACCTTATAAAATCAGTCCCCTGGGGTGTCCCAGATACAAAATCGGAATTATTTTGTGACGTGTAGTGAACAAGTAATAATATTTTTCAAAACTCCTCTTATATAGTTGTTTATAATAAAGTCATTTTACAGTTTGCATGGTTAAAATTTTTCAATGTACTATTTTTATGCCGAAATTGTGAGCTGAAGTTTGTCCCTTGATTTTTGCTATCAGTCCCCTGTCGCACGGCAAAAAAATTCTTTTAAATGGTGTGTGGCACTCTCGCCACGATTTATGCGTTGAATCGAATGTTACCGCTGAGAAGTTCATCGAAAATGTCAGACAGCGCTTCAGCGCTATTCTATTTAGTCGTTTTTTCGCATTCAGTGTGATGCTTGCGTGTCTGGACCCTTCAGAAGATCAGTCCTCTGGCAACGTTTTTCTTCAAATGTATTATTTCATTCGCTCTGTTCAGCTAGATAACATATAACGGTGGAAGTCATATTACTATTACTGCAAGTTTATTTGACGGAATATTGTTAGTTTATGCAGGATTGTTTATTTTAGCCAAATTTGTCAGTCCCCTGTCTGAAAATATGCCAGTTTCTTCTGATTTTATTGTTAATAAGTCAATTTTATGAGATTTTGATTTCAAAATTTGGTTTTGTAGCATGTTGATTTGATATAAAAACAAATATTCTTTTCAGTTGACTTCATTTTGATTATTTTTTCCGAATATGCGAAAAAAGTATCGGGGACAATTTTGTGTAGTTTTTTGTCCCGTTAGTGTAGAACCAGCCATATATTTATAACCATACATAGGTACAGAGATAATATACAGCTGACGCAAACATTGGATCGATCTGTGTGAAATACTGTGTGTAGATTTCCGAATTTTATAAATCGAGTCATGAGCGAGTAGTGAGTATTTTGGCGGTGTCTCTTCGCGGAAGAAAATCGTGAATTTGCAATATATAATATTATAAATGTTCCAAAAAATTGGAAATAAGTATGCGAATGTGAAGCTACAAGTTGTACCATATCATGACGGAATTGTTTCTCGTCTTTCAACTTCTTATCGAAGGTCTCGAAATCCTCAAGCAGTCGCATCGGAAGTTCGATAGCGTATTTTTCACGGGTATTCAATCGCTCAGAAATTTGATCGACCCAGTCATCCCTGAGACTATTCTTGATTTCTCCAGCTGCGTAGATATTTTCGTCAACTGTAAACTTTGCGAATGAAATCCTTTTGTTATCGCATCTATTATGGTATCTGTAACATTATAACGATAAATCATGGAGTATGTTATATACCGTTACTAAAAGCAAAAAGGTCTTATGGCAATAATCATGGGATATAATAACGATTACATTTTTCACGACTGAATTAAAATTTATAGTTACACCTCACCTTCCAATGATACGACTTTATTAGGCTCCGTCACATTGACCATCTCATCGAAGACGACGACTGGCGCTGGTTCAATCATGTTCTCTCTCTCTTGTAAGTCTTCTGTGATTCCTGTGTCTGTAATTCGTATTTTTTTCGATTTTTCAGTTATTTTGCACGAAGAAGCACCTGTAAATACAATGAATAATATTAATCGATACTATTTCTTACAGTCTACTCGATTTTGTGATTTCATGAATTATATGATACGGGAGATCCATCATCCATAATTCATGACATTCATATAATACTTACATGATTTTCTTCCTGAATCCCCTAATTGAGGCACGTCCCACAGTGTGTTATCGCCGTCAAGGGCGCCCTTGCTCTTTTGCTTATAAGCACTGGTCGCAATTGCTGCCTTGTCCTTTGCCGTACGTTCCTCGTCAGTGAAATATGCGTACTCTCTCTTCCCCAACAATTTCAGCTTTTTTACAGCTCCGTTGTAATTTCCTTGAAAATCAAATTGGAAACAGCCATTATACATTTCTAAACGTATAAAAAATGTTATGCATAAAAGTGACAACTTACTTGCTTCACCACGTATGGCGATCGGATAAAAAGCCCTGGTTAAAATGCCGTATAGGATTTTATAGGAACGTATAGAATTTCGTATAGAATTCAGTATTTATGTCCGACACCAGTTCATGCGGTTCTATCCGCATCCTATCGCATCGACAGAATGTACTCGGGCCGCTGGAGGACCTATCCGGATTATGTTCGGGACCGAAAACGCAAGCTCGGTGATGTATACGATTCTATACGGTCAGCGTTCGTCATTGAAATCGCGCCTGAAATATTTTAAAGTACGTCACGGGGCTATATCCGTCCCTATCTGGTTTCGGTTGCGCATTTTCTAACATCAGAGTCCGACGCGGCGCTCTGTCCGTCCCTATCAGGAATATATTCGGGACCGAAAACCCAAGTCCGGTGATGTATACGATTCTATACGGTCAGCGTTCATCATCAAAATCGCGTCTAAAATATTTTAAAGTACGTCACGGGGCTATACCCATCCCTATCTGGTTTCGTTCGCGCATTTTCTAACATCAAAGTCCCACGCGGCGCTCTATCCGTCCCTATCAGGAATATATTCGGGACCGAAAACTCGAGCTCAGTGATGTATTCGGCTCTATCCGGTCAGCGTTCGTCATCAAAATCGCGTCTATAATATTTTAAAGTACGTCACGGGGCTATATCCGTTACCGTCGGGCTTGGATGCTGCGCATTGCAAGGCCATAGAAATATTTGCTGTGTGTGTCATTATTTCTAAGTCCCAATCGGGGCTCTGTCCGTACCTATCCGGGTTCTATCCCGCGATTCATGATGTGATTATTCACACAAAATTTTCTAAGTCAGGATCGGGGTTCTATCCGTACCTATCCGGTTTCCATATAATGTACATTACTTCAATATTTTCTCGTAAGGTGGCGACCACCGCTTTCGATATTCTCGCGAGTGCCACTTATAGGAGTTGGTGAGTATATATAGAGGCGGAGAATATCATCTACAAGCGTCGTCTAATTCCTGTATTGGTCATGTGTTATCAGTATGTATGTTGTCGATATATGGGCTCCCCCCTAAAGCGCTGATGCTTGAAGATGGGAAAAAAAAAAAAAAAAAAAAAAAAGACTGCGATGATGCTCCATGCTATGTTAATTGATGTAATTTTTGTACGTTCCGGATAGGACAGTATCTCGAACATACTTTTATGTGCGCGTACATTACAGATTGAACCGAATACGCTCCGTATAGAACCGCATACGCAGGGGGCATCCTACACTGCGTATAAAACCGTATAAGAGGCGTACCGATATTTTTAAAAATCGCGGTTCTGTCACGCATAGACCCGGATAGGGACACCAAAGGGGCGTCCGAATAGAATGGCATAAAACCGTAAGGAATTGGCATTCAAAATACGACACTTTGCCGTATCGGGTCGTATAGAATTTGGACTCCGGATTCTTATCCGGCATTTTATGCAGGGAGGCCAACTATCTGGCGGAGGAGCTTCGCATTTGATTAAAGAGTGCAGTAGTGCCAAATTTTCTTCGTCGTAGGGCGGTGGCATAAATTTCGTGACGAGGTCTTCGAGCTTTGTATCGTACGATATCCAATTGCACGGAACGAAATCGATGCTTTTTTTATTATGATGCGTTTCCCTCGTAAATTCGATCAGCTTATATAGAATATCGTCCATCTTAAATATATTATTCATTTATTATTTGTTATCCGTACGTCTTATTCGCCATTTATTATTCTTAAATATTATTCTTTTATGGAAACATTACCTTTTGTTCGGTGAATCCAGGAAGCATGTGTAATTATTTGATGTTAATTTCCGTTGCACGGACACCGTTGTTGCTGATTTATTATTTATTATTTATTATATCCTATTCACTTTTGTATTATTTCGCAATATATAGCATCCAAACTTGTTTGGCCGATATCAAACAGAAGCACAGTCGTTACCATGGTGGCTTAATTCATTGATGAAGAAGAGGCATAGCATATGTTTTTTCACCGCCTATACCATTATCCGTTTTGAGGCATACCATTTTTAAGGCAACCTTTAACAGAGAAAATGTACTTCTCACGTCAGTTTCTTTTACTTTCCACATTTCGAGAACTGCGGAGTTACAGGGATATTCAAAAATTGTTTTTTCTCGATTATAAAGCTTTCCGGCGATTTGAACATTGTTTTCATCTCCATTGCGAGGAATAAACATTATTTTAATGTTTAGTATTTGTCCATTTCGAAGCAATACCACGTTGTCTATGTCACGACTTGTAAGAATTGATTCCTTGTATCGTAGCTTTTTTACCAGTGTATTTTCGTGAGGCTCTGAACGTTTCTGACTCAAAATGATCACAGCGGGCGGTATATCAACAACGTTTTTTATATCGGCAATGAACACTTCGTGAAACCGACGAGACAATTGCAATAATGGGTTCTTACCACTACGAACCTGTTTTTTTATCTTACCAAGGGTATTTTCGAATGTGAAAGCTGTAAATTTACTCAGAGAACACCCCATATTTTCGACATCATCAGCCATATGGATCAACGAATGCACATTCAATACTTGGCTTTGAGTTCCATAATATCGTTCTGTCAATCGCACGAATCTTTCGAGATAAATTTTAGCTTCTTCGCGATATTTGGAAGCAAATCTTCCGAACACAATATTCTACAAGCCACATGAAAAAGCATGAAATGCTTATATAATACTTCCGGCAAAACTTTTTTTAAGACGACTGGGACGAGATATAACAGAAAAAATCGAAACTCGGTTGCCTTCCATTTTGCGAAATCGACTAATGATCTCGTCGGGCGCTGAAAATCTTGGGGTACTTGTATATTAACCAAGTATTGTGACAGTCGAAGTTTGCTGTTTTGGCTGATTTTCAACGCTCGCGCACCGTTAAGCCAGTAGTCGATAAATTTTTTGGTTAGACCGAGACAACAGAGATGCATAAAGTCCAGAACAAAATGATTAACCATGTTTAGTTGGGATATCGCAATTAACGGTGAAATGCCAGTGTGATGCTCGGATTGTTCTTGATTACGAAAAGTTGCATCGGTTCTCTTGTCACAATTCGTCGGTACATAAACGGTGCGACTATCACTTCGTTCTCCTCGAACCGTACAGCGCTCACATGCGTAATATCCACCGTGATTTTTTATGCACTTAGCAAACGAGCGTGCGGGCCTATCACACACAAAGCATTTAATGCGCACTTCGAACTGCCTGTCATTTACTTCGATTCCTTCACGTAAGAGTTCATTTATCTCGGCTGTAAAACTTTCAAAATATTCATTCACGTCACGTGGCTTTCCAGTCCCAGTATATATGGCCACCGGAAAAGGTTCATATACCGGGAATATTCGGTGAATTAGAACGATCCCCTTCCTACGACCAAACCAACACAGGCGCGCACCGCGTGCGTGAGGCTCGGCGGGCGGGGCTGAGCGACCAGTGGTGCTTCTACCGAATCTTCCGCGCTAGGCCGAGTCCGCATAGCCCACCTCGATACTTAACCTAAAAAGCAATCATCGCACTGAACACGGAAAAGAATGAACGCGAATAAAATGGATTTGCCTGATGTGAATATTTATTTTCGAAATTTATGAACGAATTTAAAATCAAATATCAATCAATTGGATTTAAGTATTGATTATCAGTGTTTAGGATCGATATTTGAGACGAAGTGGAACAGGTAAGTGAAGGGTAAATCATTGAAGACAACATGGTCAAAAATTGTTTTATTTATTGATTTATTTATTTATTATCAGAAAAATGAAATTTATCAACGATTATTGGTTAATCGAGGGATCCATTGCTGTTGAATTATGGCGTACGTCCAAACTTATCGGAGATTGAATGCTTGGGAATCGAAGAGAGGCTACCGATGAGCCACTGTCGAACGTAGTAGACTTTTACTCGAACCATTTTTATTTCTCAACGACTACTTCTATCGGAGACCCGAGTGCTGACATGTACCTCAGCGAGGCTTCATAGCGTGCGGAGGGGATTTGTCGCAGGAGTTTGTAGTACGTCGACAATCAGGTGTCGGAGAAGAATAAATTCATACGAGTTGAAGAAGATGTTGCCATCCCAGGACATCGTTACTTCCTCTGAAACAGCAAGGTGAGAGTATAACTGACTATCATGAGAATTTATAAGTCTTGTAAGTCTTTTCGATATCCGTTAACTTTGTATCCTCCGTACCCAGTGACTGATCGCCCGCTAACTCTTGAGGAGAAATATCGCCGATGTCGTTGTCCAAGCTGACCTCAGGGATCAGACTGCGAAGAGTGATCGAGAACCAAGCAGGGATCGAGGAAACGAGAGCTAGCAACAGCGTCGGCGAGGCTTGGCAGCGTACCGAGTAGCTTCGTTGCAAGGGTTCGTAGCCCGTCGACGATATTCATCGAACATTTCTTACTCGTCTAACGACCATTCAACGTTCATGTCTCGTAGCAGGCGAAGAAGCCTCGTCGCAGATGTTCCCAGTGCGACGAGGCAGCGTACGAGGAGCTTCGTTGCCAGAGTTCGCAGTGCGTCGGCGAGCATTTTCTATCAAATTTTTGTGCGGCAAGGCTTCGCCAGAGTCCAGAGAAGGACTGCATATCGTTGACGTGCTACAAACGCTTGCAACGAAGCTCCTCGTACGCTACCTCATCGCACTACAAACTCCTGCGACAAAGCCCCTCCGCACGTTATGAAGCTTCGCTGAGGTACATGTCAGCACTCGGTCTCCGATAGAGGTAGTCGTTGAGAAATAAAAATGGTTCGAGTACAAGTCTACTTCGTTCGACAGTTGCTGTGTCCCAATTCGCCGATCTCGGCCTCGGTCTTGGTCTCGGTCTTATGCGCATGCGCATATTTGCCTTGGCCTTATACTTTTACGTGATATCCGACTGCTACTCGGTCGGTATCTCGCTCTACCACTTGTAGCGCACTCTGGCGTTGCATCCCTCTACCACAATAAACCGGAAATGCAACGCGCGATTATTCGTTTCAAAACAATATAATGTTTGTTTATTCACTCGTCTTTTCGGTCGCCCTATTTGATGCGTCTTTCTGACGCCTTGCGAGTTTTGAAGTACATCGTTTAGAGATCCATCTGCCTGGTTTGAAGACACAATTCGAGTGCCCGTAATTCTTTTACTATTTTCGCGGTTTGTATTTAAAAAAGGACGGCTGGAGCGCAATGAATTCTTCAGTGACCTACAGTTGTAAGTATACTCTTCCAGTATTCAATTTTTCATTAGACGGCTCAAATGGAAAAAAAATGATTGAAACCTCCCGCATTTCTTTGCTGAAAAATATTATTATTTGGTTCATGAAAATACAGTCCCACAGTCTCATAATAATTTTCACCAAAAGTACCACTATTGTACTTGCAATTGTAACAGATTTTTCAAATTTATTTCCAAATAAACAAGGGGGTCGCATGGTTAAAATTCGTTAAAATCTAAATAAAATATATTACGTATGGGGCTTTCCACGCCAACTTGACCAGTGTTAAACCCCGACCATCTCGAAATCATCTCGGGTTGTTTTTCAACATGCTACTCAGTGAAAAATGCGTTCACATTTTTTTTTCAGATTTTTTCAATTAGCCGTTTATTTTTTATAAATTATTGAATTCCATTGAGAGAGCTCTTTTTCAAAAATCTTAAAAAATTCTCAACACTTTTTTTAATAATTTTTCTCATACGATTTGACACAAATTTATCTCTGACAGGGTCAATGTCAGTTTCCAAAATTTCTAAATTTCGAATAAGGTTAAAAAAAAAATATAAAAAAATCTTTCCACATTTTTAAGCACGGGGGCTGTTCTATGTCATCCACTAGATTAAAAAAAAAAAATCAGATTTTTTTAAAAAGGGCTTTCTCAATGGACTTCAAAAATTTATAAAAAATAAACGGCTAAATGAAAAAAAACTGGAAAAACATGTGGCCCTATTTTTCACTGAGTAGAATGTTGAAAAAAAAACCTGAGATGATTTCGAGATGGTTGGGGTTTGGCACTGGTCGAGTTGGCGTGGACAGCCCCATATGTATTATTTATTCATGCGAAAGTTTTTTAATTACATTTGAGTATGACCTAATTCAAATATTATCGAACGCTTCGCACAATTGGGCTTTTTTGATAATTATCTGTTCATGTTCTCTTAGGGAAGGAAAAAGACGTGGAATTGCTGATATCAGAGAGAATTGAAAAAAACGCATCGTTCGTTAAAAGCAAACGCGGGATGGCAAGAATCCTTTGGGGAAGAATTGCTGATGCGTTAAATTGCGGCGCCACTGGAATTCAATGCCAAAAGAAGTGGCAGAACCTATTAAAGAAATATAAAGAGATAATGATTCCGAAAACTGGTGAAGGCTTGGAAGATGATGAACACGAGGCGCACACATGGCCCCACTTCGACAGTATTAATAAGTTTATGAGTGATCGCCACACCATCACACCTGCGATGCTTCTCCAGTCATCGTCAAATAATTCGACGGGCAGTGTCGAGCCTGTACCGTCAACCTCAGGTGGCCAGACCAGTCAACGTGCAGTCTCGAAGAGAATAGTTGATTCGGAAGCATCAGACGATGAGGCCTGCAGTCTGTCGATACAACGGAAACGTCAGAGACGTTCATCTACTATTGAAAGGACGCTCGAGATGTTGGAGAAGGTCAACGAAAAGCTGGATGCAAATCAAGAGCAGCAGGACGAGTCACTCGCGAACGAGAAAATTCTTATGAACTATATAAGAATATTCTTCGAAAAAAAAAATTGAGCCGTGAGTACCTACTATAATATTTTCTACTTGGCTACATCTTATTTGGTTACACGCTCAAATAAGATTAACAGTTGGTTTCGGAATTAATCATGTACCATTTGATTGGGAATGATTTGTGTTGCCAGTGTTTATAATAAATTAATAACTATATATTTTCATTTCTTTTCAGATATCTTCATCAGCTGATTTGCACCGTGCGTCGTAGCATGTCTTCGCACATTAGAAGTGCGTCTTTGATTTTATTGTTTAAAAACATTACAACGTTACAGTAATAAATTTCATATATCAACCTTAATTATCTCATTATTTATTATACCTAGTAGGGGAGCGTGGGGTAATTGGAGCCACGTAAGCGAAAGCAATAGAAAAATAAATCTAATGATCTAATCATATTTATTTTTCGTACTTTTTGACTTTTTTGGTTATTTATCTATAATAATTATAATGGATTTTTCTATGAAATCAACGAACGGCTTTAAAAAATTGACATTACAAAAATGTTGCTTTCGCTCTCATTAGCCCACCTGTCGGGTAATGAGAGCCACAACTTGCCCATATACGTAAAACAGATTTACTTATGTATTTGGTACTGCTTTACTTAACTGAGTAACCAATAATCAACAAAAATATAGCTTTATTCCCTTAGATATTACAAAATGATATTATTCTATGGAATAATAATAATATTGATTTTCCTTCATTTTGTATGGATTTTATAGCATTTTTCCAAAGTATCCGATGTCCAAACGGCTTTTGACGTTGTACGTTGTCTGTTTCTAGTCATCTGAAACGCGAGATGAAATATTGCATTCAATAATTTGCAAATGGGCAATGAGAGCAACCATGGCTCTCATTACCCGAAATGCTTCTTATTTGAATTAATAAGAATTCACGACGTAATTTTGTTATTCTTCCTATTAACGTGTTTCCATACTAAAATACATTTAATAAGGTAAAAGATAATCGCAAAAAAAAAATCAAAAATAATCACCCAAGCCACTTACCTTGAATCCGCAAAAAACACTTTCGTTACTACAGGAACACACAAAACATTCGCGCGTTCGTAGTCACCCTCCTGATACTACCGTGGTGTCCGGCTGCGATCGCGTGATGTAACCAAACATTACCAAAGACTACCGAACGATTTCCGAATCACTGACGCGTTCCTATTTACTTATCTAGTACTAGCTACCACTACCCGCTGGCTCTCATTACCCCACGCTCCCCTAATATTCCCAGATAACCAAAACTATATTTGATTATAGGGGAGGGAGGGGCAAAACGGGGTACTTAAGAAAATATAAAGTTTTCAGGAGTTGAAATATGCTGAATCTTCCTTTGTTTAATTGTAATCAAAGTAAATAAATAAAATTTTCAGCTGCCATGAAAAAATTTTTTTTTCTAATAATTTTTACCACATAAAATTATATTATTGATATTTTTTTTTTTTTTTTATATTTTTATTTTTTTTATTTTTTTAGATAAATGGTTTAACATTTTTTGTATGTGTCCCAAATCTGAAAATAGATATGCTAATGTCATAATATGGATACAGAGTACGAATCAATAAATAAGGATATAGCATTTTGTACATTAAAATAAATATTTGTTCACGTAATTTTATTTACGAAAGTAATCACATTTTTTTATACAAAATCGACTACCATATATCATTGGGCGGCGGTCGTACAACATTATTATTCTGCTCAATTGTGAACATGAACAAAAAAAAATCACGCATGCCGTTACCATCTTCTTCGTCGTATGGATTACGACGCGGAGGCAAATCCGGCAAATCACCGTCTACCCGAATTACATCGCCTTCGGATATACAAATGTTATGCAGCATGGTGCACGCCGCAATAACTTTAATCGCAGTATTAATGGAAACTTCTAGCGCCTTTGTGTATATGATTCTCCAGCGTACCTTCAGCCTACCAAAAGCCTGTTCCACGACCACCCTGGCTCTACTAAGTGCGTTGTTGAATGCACGTTTTTCAGGCGTGTCTGGATTTCTGTAAGGCGTGAGAATAGTCACAGGGTTACGCCGGCAAGGGTAGCCGCCGTCTCCAATTATGAAATATCCTTCAGGTGGATAAAGTTGTTCGTTGTAGAGCCGGCTGTTACGGAGAACTCTACTGTCATGGACAGAACCGGGATATCCGCTGACGATATCGATGAATTTTCCGGAGTCATCTACAAGGGCTTGTAAATTCAACGAATAAAATTGTTTCCGGTTGAAGTATTGCTCGTGCAAATTTCGTGGGCAGACTATCCGAACATGACAACCGTCCAGTGCACCCACGCACTGACGAAATACAGCACTTCGCGCCTTTCGCCCAAATCCTAACCCGATCGTATTGAGGTCGTTTTCAGATGGTAACCTGACGATTTCTGGTAGAAGTGAAACCATCCTATTGAGAATGCGGTGTACGATTCTGTGCACAGTTGATCGAGGGATGTCAAAGCATTTTGAAACGACGCGAAAAGAAGTACCGCACGCCATCCAAAATAGGAAAACGATTACCTGAAACAATTTATGTTGACCACGGTCAGGAAAAACCTGGGAAATCTGGAAATGTCATTGAATTTCAAACTGCTGATAAGGATTGTGGAAATTTTAGGGATTTTTTTAAGGATCTTTTGGCCACCCTGTACTTTGATAATATTAGGGGAAGGTAGGGCAAAACGGATCGGGAGGGCAAAACGGACCGGAGGGTAAAACGGACCGAGAGGGCAAAACGGACCGCATAAAAAATTCCTTTCAAATTATTATAAAAAATTGAATGATTCATCGTAAAGGTAACCCTCGAAATTAGTAATTTTTTGAGGAAGGTCTCAGTCAATCAAGTCGATTCAGACTCAGTCAAGTCATCGCAAACGACTAAAAAAGAAAAATTGACTCGACTTGATTGATTGAGACCTTCCTCGAAAAATTAATAAGTTCGAGGGTTACCTTCACGATGAAGCATTCAGTTTTTTTGATAATTTGAAAGGAATTTTTCAGGCGGTCCGTTTTGCCCTTTCGGTCCGTTTTTCCCTACGGTCCGTTTTGCCCTCCCGATCCGTGTTGCCCTACCTTCCCCTATTTCGAAGTTGGAACAAGAAATTATATACGAAATACTTGACCGAAATGAACCTTACGTGGCATTCAGTAGTCCATCCCGATCTTTTAGGTACATTCCTACAGAGTTGATAGATCCGCTGTAGTGTGTTGGAATTGACCCGCAAATTTGTCCTCGTCGCACGCTCATCACGTCGTAAGATATTTGCAAAAAAACGGTCGCCGTGACCAACAATACGACAGTGAAGTCCACGCTGAAATATTGTTGAATTAAATTGAAATACGAGAGTGCGAGTAATTTGAAAAATCTCATCACTGGGAATTTCATAGGGCATTGGGGGATTATGATGATGAAGATAATAGTAATAAAATACAATTTTATTCTACTACTTACATCGGTAATTCCAATAATTAAATTCCACTGTCACACTTACATGATTATCAGCTGGCTGTAATAATTGCAGTATTACCAGTAAACTGCGAAGTAATGTCAACTGTTGGATAAATAAGTTTCTCCTCCGTTGTCTCACGCGGAATAACGCAATCAAAAGTAGTTGCCCCCGATTAACCATTTGAATGTCGTTCAACAGTTATACTCAATATATAAACAACATGTAACGATGAAAAATGATAAACAAGAGTACGAGTAGAGGACAACTGATATGGACAATCAATCCCTTTACTCTCAACCATAAATGATTTCAATGTAAACGATAATCTCCGTACCTGAGACTTTTGAAATAAAAAGTTCGCGCGTCGCTTTATACCCCAGCAATGAATACGATAAACAATTTAGCGTTGCATTTCCGGTTTATTGTGGTAGAGGGATGCAACGCCAGAGTGCGCTACTAGTGGTAGAGCGAGATACCGACCGAGTAGCAGTCGGATATCACGTAAAAGTATAAGGCCAAGGCAAATATGCGCATGCGCATAAGACCGAGACCAAGACCGAGGCCGAGATCGGCGAATTGGGACACAGCAAGTGGCTCATCGGTAGCCTCTCTTCGATTCCCAAGCATTCAATCTCCGATAAGTTTGGACGTACGCCATAATTCAACAGCAATGGATCCCTCGATTAACCAATAATCGTTGATAAATTTCATTTTTCTGATAATAAATAAATAAATCAATAAATAAAACAATTTTTGACCATGTTGTCTTCAATGATTTACCCTTCACTTACCTGTTCCACTTCGTCTCAAATATCGATCCTAAACACTGATAATCAATACTTAAATCCAATTGATTGATATTTGATTTTAAATTCGTTCATAAATTTCGAAAATAAATATTCACATCAGGCAAATCCATTTTATTCGCGTTCATTCTTTTCCGTGTTCAGTGCGATGATTGCTTTTTAGGTTAAGGGGGTATGTACACCTTTGGAAGAGTTGGAATTTCCAAAAAGAAATTAATCTTTTTCTGCGACTTGTGGACTCTGACAAAATCCAAAAAAATCATGATGTCTAAGGAAGGTTCAACCCTCATAACGCATATTTAACATCATGTATTACTTTCAGTCTGAAGGTGGCTACGCTGAAGTGAAAAAAATACTGAATGACTCGGTTGTCGTAAAGAATCAGGACCACCGTTGGATCAATCTTGAAATGTTTGGTCCTCAATCATTCATGAAAGATGCCTCTATGGTATGAACGTAAGGATTTTTGATATTGCAAAAATTACTTGAGTTATTCCATTTTTTTGATTTTTTTTTTGCATTTTTCAAATTCTTTTTACTTTTTTGCCAGTATCTCAATCAAAAACGGGTTTATCAAAAAATCCCACGTTCATACCATAGAGGGAAGTCTTGTGAATAATTGAAGACCAAAAATTCCAGAATCGATCCAACGGTGCTACTGATTCTTTACGACAACCGGTCAATATATTCATTCTCCAGAAATCAACTTTCAAACTTTTTTATTTAAATTTTATTTTTTTATTTCCTACTTTTCCCAGAGAAGAAAATGTAGTAACAGGAAATCAAGTTTTAAGATTTTGCTTATGATTAATATGCTGGATCCGCAGCTGCCCTCGTATCGATGTGTTATGAGTCGAGTCGAGTCTAGACACATGTGCCAGGCGGAAGTTTGTAGTGAGTTTTGACCTGTTCTGTCCAACAACAGTGTCTGTTAGTCCAGTGAGGCTGTTAGAAAAAAAATTAATTGCTTTAGAAAAAAAACTGATCAAAATTTTTCGAAACAAAAAAATTCCTAAAAATTCTTGATCTTCAATATTTTGAGGATTCAGAAAATGCTAGCACAATTTTTGTCTATATTCCGAAAATTCTTTCATCTTTCATCAATCATACCTTTTTTCTTATATTATTTACTAAACTCTCGCAATTAATATATCACAGAAATACTCATCTTTTTAGAACTCCTAATGTGTAGTCTCCTGACATCGATCTCAAACGCACTTTTTGATGGATCATCTTCTTTCGATTCCGAAGTCTCGTTTCAGATACATATACACTGTGTTTATTCAATTATGGAAATTACTATTGGTTTGAATTCGTAATGAAAGCACGGGAATATTTACAAACAAGTGGACACCTAACCTCGAAAAAATGTAGATCGCAGCCATATGTTCTGTCAAGATCACAGTTCAAAAGAATATTTAAAATTAAATATGCATAAGAAATGATGATTACAAAGAATTGAAAGCTCACAAAATCAAATTCAAAATCAAAATATATGAAAACGTCATGAAAGTAAGACAGTGGTGTTGGCAGTGTTGTACAATACTGATGGGAGGAATATGAGGGTTCGCGCGCCGCGCGGCGGCGCTTTTTCGTAATTTGGCACTGTCATGGCTGTAACTTCTCAAATCCTGTAGATATTCTGACGCCGATTTATTTGCAGGTAGAGTAGGTCACTACCATTCCAAATAAATTATAAAAAAAAAAACAATTTTTTAAAAATTCAAAGGTGTAGATACCCCCTTAAGTATCGAGGTGGGCTATGCGGACTCGGCCTAGCGCGGAAGATTCGGTAGAAGCACCACTGGTCGCTCAGCCCCGCCCGCCGAGCCTCACGCACGCGGTGCGCGCCTGTGTTGGTTTGGTCGTAGGAAGGGGATCGTTCTAATTCACCGAATATTCCCGGTATGTCTGGTTCGAAATGGACTTTACATAATATCGGCCAAAGCTGTTGACTGCTCGATTTGAAAAGTGGAAGCCCATCGACGTGAAATTGTACGTATAATTTATCTTCGTGTAAATTCACATTCACACACCTTCGGAGATGATTCGCAATACCAAAGTACACGAACTGACCGGTAACTTCACCGTCGTCAGTTTTAAATTCTTCAATTCGGTATACTGCAGAAGTTGTTCTGAGAAATGTTTTCGACGATTTTGGCAATTGAGGGAGCAGCCGCTTCCGCAAAATTTGAAGCAATGGGTCCAACTGAGTATGGCGGATTTGATCCCTGCTTAAAATTTCCGATAGAACGATAGAATCCGGGTACAAAACCGTATACCGTATACGGTTTTTATACCCGGATTCTATCGTTTCTATCGGAAATTTTATGCAGGGATTAGCTATCGCCCATTTTCTCAATTCTAAAATCTCGTTCTGTTCTTCTTCAATGTTTTGCCTAGGTACTTGTTGATTCTCTTCATCAGACTCCTCAGGGCTGGCAGAATCTTCGTCATCAATATGATTACTAGCATCATTTTCTTCGCTAGACTCATCGCTTGCTTCGTTTTCATGGTTCATGTCTTCGTGAATTGTTTTCTTGCCATCTTCATCATTGCGTATCATTTCCTCAAACTTATCTTGGTTTTCTTTGCTGCAATTTGTCATATGACAATTTTTTTCTTCGCTACTTTGAGAAATTGAAGCATTTACAGATGCACGTGTCGTACTTGGAAAATTCGAATCTGCGACTAAGTTCCCGGGAAAAACGAATTAGATCTGACCATATCTGATCAGATCTGGTCAGATCTGGCCGAGCAGATCTGGTCAGATCTTTAAATTGTCTCTATCTGACGAGATCTGGCCAGATATAATCAGATATGTCTAACTATATCTGACCAGATCAAATATTTTATTTTTATTTTCAAATAAATTGTTCACATAAATTATCAATGAAAATGACTTAACTTTGACTATAATTTAAACAAAACTATTTTGTTACGATAAAAAATAATTTGAAAAAATAATTGAACTATAATTGCATGACTGTATTGTGACGGTCACCCATCCACGTACTAACCACGCTCAATGCTGCTTAACTTCAGTGATCCACGTGTTCCGTGAGCTGTCCGGCCGCTGTACTGCTGATGAGATAGTCTTGACGATTTTGTAAAGTTCATAACATAATAGATCACTTTAACATGAATATAATGTAAACATCAATTTCATAATCTATTTTTATCCTTGTCCGAATAGTATCATTAATAATTATTGATTTATTAGAAGTCAGGGGGGTAAAACGGATAGCCCCATAAATTCAGTGACAAATTTCGTTTATTCGACAAACTATGTTTTTGAAGTGATGTTCGACATTGTTGATTATTTCTTTTAATTTTCGAAAAATAAAGTGTTTCTACAATTTTTTCGAAAATTGAAAATTTTTTATTTTTGTTATTTAGATCTGGCCAGATATAATCAGATCTGATCAACCGTGGCGTTGTATTCAGTATGAATACAGTTATATCTGATCAGATCTGACGAGATATAATCAGATCTATTTATGTTTGATGATAATTACAATTCCAAACCTAATTATATCTGACCAGATCTGACCAGATATAATCAGATCTGTTCATGTCTGATGTAGTTTTCAGTCCAGATATAGTTATATCTGATCAGATCTGGCCAGATATAACTAGATCTGATCATGTCTAAAATGTCATATCAGACCAGATATAAATAGATCTGACCAGATATAATTAGATCTGGCCAGATATAACTAGATCTGATCATGTCTGGTTAAGATTTCAGCCCAGATATAGTTATGTCTGATCGGATCTGGCTAGATATAACTAGATCTGATCATGTCTAAAATGTCATATCAGACTAGATATAAATGGGCTATTCCGCGTCAACCGGATCAGTCATCTCTCAGATATTTTTGTAATTTTGCATGTCGATTGTCCTTGGGGAGTTAGATTTTTGTGCCAAAGGATTTTTCAATGAGTGCGAAATTCGTTGAGTTATTTGCATAAACAATTTCGAGCAAGGTTTTTTTCAAGAATTCATAACTCCGCCAAAAATGATGCTAGACTCAATTATTTTTTTTCAGCTTACGCGGAAAGATTCATAGAATGTAAAAAAAAATATGTACTTCGTAAAAAGTTTGTTTATCCATCGTTTATTTAACAATTAAGTTTTCAAAGATTTTTAAAACAGTGAGCAACACGACCAAAAAATGTTTTTTTAATTCTGACATGTTCCTTGAACTATACTACAACCTGTGCATTAATTCCAGAGATGTGTTTTTCTTCGTTTTCGAGTAAAAAATCATTGAAGGTGTCGATGCGCATGAAATTGTGGCGCGCCGAGTCTCTACGTAATGGCGGGCGGCCGATTGCCGTCCACCGTTACTCAGGGGTGGCGTCGCAGCGTTAGCTTAGAGTCATTTTCACGATGTAGGACATGATTGAAAAATCTGAAAAAAATACTGTGCCTTCACAAGGCCTGCTCGAAGCGATAAGTGAAGTTTCAAGAATGTGTTTTTTACCGTTTCTCTATTACAGAGATTACTCACATTTCTAAGTTTAATGCCCAGTTTGATCAACGATTAATAGATTGCATCCATAGAATAAGCGATTTATTTGTATAAAATATATAATTGTAAGTGCGTTCATTTCGCAGCTTCCACATATCTTCGGGGGTGATCATAAGTACTAAAATAAGTAGCAAGTTTTGTAATTATTATTATTTATGTGCACTCTCATGGTATGTAACCGTTATTTTGAATCTCTGTAATAGAAAAACGGTGCAAAACACATTCTTGAAACTTCACTTATCGCTTCGAGCAGGCCTTGTGAAGGTACAGTATTTTTTTCAGATTTTTCAATCATGTCCTACATCGTGAAAATGACTCTAAACCAACGTTGCGACGTCACCGCGGAGTAGCGGTGGACGGCAACTGGCCGCCCGCCATTACGTAGAGACTCGGCGCGCCGCAATTTCATGCGCATCGACACCTTCAATGATTTTTTACTCGAAAACGAAAAAAAACACATCTCTGGAATTGATTCACAGGTTGTAGTATAGTTCAAGGAACATGTCAGAATTAAAAAAACATTTTTTGGTCGTGTTGCTCACTGTTTTAAAAATCTTTGAAAACTTAATTGTTAAATAAACAATGGATAAACAAACTTTTTACGAAATACATATTTTTTTTTACATTCTATGAATCTTTCCGCGTAAGCTGAAAAAAAAAATTGAGTCTAGCATCATTTTTGGCGGAGTTATGAATTTTTGAAAAAAACCTTGCTCGAATTTGTTTATGCAAATAACTCAACGAATTTTGCACTAATTGAAAAATCCTTCGGCACAAATATCTAACTCCCCAAGGACAATCGACATGCAAAATTAAAAAAATATCTGAGAGATGACTGATCCGGTTGACGCGGAATAGCCCAAATAGATCTGACCAGATATAATTATATCTGGTCAGATCTAATTCGTTTTTCCCGGGTTGTACCTTACTTCAAAAAAATAATATATATATTAAGCAAAAAAAGTTCATATCGGCTATTATGTAATGCCATAATAACCTGAGCGCCCACTTACGACCTTTTGACATTCTTATAGTGCCAATTTTTTTTTATAACTTTCATTCTATTTATTTCATGCATGATATATCTAATTTCGGATGGTAAATATGATTATTAGTCTCCCGGGGCCATTATAGAAAATAATTGATACGTCCCGTTGATATTAGCAGATTGTTCCAAAATGATAATGTCAAAAGGACATATATATGGATCTTTTTTTTTGTAGCTCCGGAAAACTAATATTCATACTTATCATCCGAAATAAGAAATAATCATGCATAAAAAGAATAAAATAAAAGTTATAAATGAAATGAAACCTAGGTATATAAAAAATAAAATAAAAATATACGCACTTATATATGGCATTTAAAAAGCACTTTTTGGCAACCAGACCCTTTTGCTTTGGTCACGCGATATATGTCATGAGATGCAAATTTTCGACCAAACCATTCTCAGGAATATATAGTTAACATTTGAGAGAAACGCAAAGCTTCTGTGGCAATTGATCCCGTAGAAGGACCAATGGTTTGTTTTCGCGCTGTATTAGAGGTAATACATACCTGGTATAAAATACGGCAAGACGTTTTTCTCCACATTGGCCCGCGTTTTATGGATAGCACGATATTTTCTTACGCGCATCCGTGTCGCATATCGCCTTTTCTCATCACGATTCATCACACGTCTCAATAAAATTCTCTTTGGTCGGAGATATGTATATATTGTAACTTTCTGTGCGTATGTCTCACGGCAGAAGGCCGCGAAATTACGCTAGCTCGCGTGAATTCTTTGTCACGGGTATGATTTGGAGCCCCTCCAAGGAAAAATGTGAAAAACCTATTGTTACCCTAATACAGACTTGGGATTGCACACTCTCAGACTCGGGTACCGATTAAAGCTATACCGTTGCTGTCTGAGTGTTACGCACCGAAGCTGCCTCCCTAATACAGACTTGGATAATCTTACACTCTCAGACTCGAGTACCAATTAAAGCTGTACCGTCGCTGCCTGAGTGTTAGACTACCGAAGCTGCCTTCTTTTAAGCTAGCTAAACACGATTTTATTTCCAAGTGATTTTAGCTGAAAGGAATTTATGTTAATTAAAGAAATGAAACAAGACACGAAATGAAAGACAATAGATTCGGATTGATTATTATATTGATTCGATTTTCTCTATCGAATTTTACTTAATCTAATATTTACAGAAATGAAATAAACTAAAAATGTGGCTCGATATAATCAAATGATAATTTCTATTCTGATTGTTTTTCTATTTCTATTTGCTTTTTGTTTCTGATTCTGTTTGTTTTTTGTTTCTGTTTGTTTTGTTCTATTTTGAAGTTATAATTACTGCTTTGGCTAATTATACTTTTTCCTTTGTTTTGAGTTTAATCTAAATTGCTGCTTTAGCCAATTTATATTTTCTCGATTTTTGATTCTACGTTAGGTAAGATCTCGCTTTGAGTAACTTCCTATTTCAATTTTATTCTTTTCGATGGTAAGACCTCGCTTGGAGTGACTACCTATTTGAGGTTATGTGAGTTTATCTTTAGTTATGAGTCGATTGACTGCTCTAGTACTAATCGCTAGCTACTGCCTCAGCGTGCCAGCTTATATAGTAGTTCTCGTGACGTCACGTCAGGGTCTTCTGATCGGATCGGCGCGAGGCTATTTGCGCGGTCGTATGTAGCTTGTTCGGTCGATCTACCGGGTGGTATAGTTCGAACACGTTACAATATATGATGCCGATGACAGACTTATTCGGAGTTTCGCAGACATGTCATTGCAATTACATATTTCAGGGCTGTCTGATTCTGGCCATTTCAGAGCATGTCTGATCAGGGCAGTTTGAGGGCTGTTTGACTATGGCCATTTCAGAGAACGCCTGATCAGGGCAGTTTCAGGGCTGTTTGATTATGGCCATTTCAGAGCACGCCTGATCAGGGCCTGATCGCTGTCAGGCAAGCCTGACCAGATTTAGAAAAAAATACAACTTTAAAATGAACCACCCTAATGTTTATGTTTACTATTCGTTGCATACATATTAGTCTGTAAAAATGAAGCGTACGTACATGAGCGGTGCCTCGAAACGTCATAAGGCGGATGAAGAAAAGGCCAAAATATCAAAACTTCCAAAAATAACAACATTTTTCTCCACGCCTGATTCGCGGCCTCCTACGGATCTACCTGCTGCGTCTTCTTCGAATTCCTGTTGCAAAGATGAATACTCTTTGAACGTTCAAGCTATCTCGTCGGAACCAAATAGTTCTGTGAATATTACTGATGGAACTGATTTCACGGAAGTTCAAAAGTGTGCTGCCAACAAAGTTAAACCGTTTGCTCCAGAACACATTCAATGTCCAACAGGTGAGTTTAATTTCATAGAATATTATAAATTTATAAATATGGTGTTACCTTCCAATGTTTCAATGTTACAAATAAATTGGCATTAATTTCAAAATCGCGTTAATACGAGTATAGTGCATTTGCTGTATACAATGTAGGATTGGCCAAAAAAGATGAAGCGACTGTAGGCTATTCAAGAGATCCTGCGCTATGGCCAAAAATTGATGACAATCTACGTACGTTCTAGTTACTAAAAGGCCCATTATCGTGCCAAAACAAAGACAGTGACTTCCATGCGTCTGCACGCGACTACGGAGAAGGGAAGATCAGAACTTTGCAGAAATCGCTTTTTAAAAGGCAGCTAAAAAATGGTGAAACTATAGATCGCGAATGGCTCTTGTATTCACCATCGCAAGGACAGGTATACTGTTTCGTTTGTCGATTATTCGCCTCAGAAGCAAACGCTTTTTCATCTTGGGGATTTAATGATTGGAAGCACGCTGTTGCGCGTGTTGCAACGCACGAGCATGGTATTCTGCAAATGAACTGTTTATTAACGTATCAAACATGTAAGAACGAAACTAGTTGCATCGATAAGGGATTGCTATCTCAGTTGAACGATGAGCAAAGCTACTGGGAAGAGGTCCTGAAGAGAGTAGTTGCAGTCATCAAGTTTTTAGCATCGCGAGGTCTTGCATTCAGAGGAGATGATCAAAACATAGGGTCACCTAGTAACGGCAACCACTTGGGAATTTTAGAACTTCTCGGTCAGTTTGATTCTTTCCTTGCGAAACACATCAGCACCCACGTGAATAAAGGAAAAGGCTCAACTTCGTACTTATCAGCTGGTATTTGTGAGGAGTTCATAGAGCTTATGGGTGACAAAGTACGATCATACATTTTTTCTGAATTAAGAGCAGCGAAGTATTATTCTTTGAGCGTAGATTCCACACCAGACATTACTCACACAGATCAGTTGACGTACATAGTACGGTATTTGAACAAAGATGGTCCAATCGAGCGATTTATAGAGTTTATTCCAATTCACGAACATGGGGCTGAGTACATGGCAGATGTGATCATGAACTTTTTGCAAGATAACAAGATTTCTTTAGATGATTGCCGCGGTCAGTCCTATGACAACGCTGCAAACATGGCAGGTCGTTATTCTGGATTGCAAGCTAGGATCAAAGATAGGAACAAACTCGATGAGTTCGTGCCATGTGCAGGTCACTCTTTAAACTTGGTCGGTGTTAAGGCAGCCGAATGTAATGCGCATATGACATCGTATTTTTCTTACGTGCAACGATTGTATACATTTTTTTCTTCTTCGCCGTATCGTTGGCAAACTTTGATTTCTGCATTAGGCTCGGAGCATAAGGTGTTAAAAGCACTATCTACCACGCGTTGGTCAGCTCGGGCTGATGCAGTAGGCGCTTTCGCTAGAGGGTACAACCAAGTTCGCATAGCGCTTGATGCCCTATCAAAGAACGAGCGACAACCAAGTGAAACGAGGCACGAAGCGAAATGTCTTCTAAAGAAAATGGACAAAACCGAAGTTGCTTTTCTTACTGTGGTTTGGAATGATCTCTTGAGCCGCATTCACGAAACAAATCTGTCTTTGCAGAAAGAAGATATGAATCTTTCTTTGGCAGTGATTGTGATCAAGTCTCTAGAGTTATATGTTCAAGACTGTAGAGATAAATTCAAAGTGTACTTAAATGCAACAACGGTTTTGATAATTAGAGACGCGGATAGCAGTGATAACACTGATAACCAAAGAATCAGACAGCGAAGTACTAGACTTACGCATTTCGAAGGACCGGCTGAACACGTAGCGCTCGATGAAAATCAAAAGTTGAGAATTGAAATATTTCTTCCGATCATCGATTCGATCATAAGTAATTTAAAAGTGCGTCGAGAGGCTTATGATAAGGTCAACAATAATTTCGGCTTCTTTCTGACTCTACGAACCATGAATACTGACCAAATTGCCGAACACTGTGGAAGGCTTGCAGACTTTTATCGTGATGATATAAGTAAAGAGAGTTTGATCGCGGAGTGCGTTCAACTCAAACATTATCTGAACCAAATTAAAGATGCTGGAGAAGTATTATCCATGTCTGACCTGCACCTCCAAATAAAACATGACCATTTAGATAGCCTGTTCCCAAACGTAGAAATTGCACTTCGTATATTTCTGTGTATGATGGTTACGAATTGTAGTGGTGAGCGATCTTTTTCGAAACTAAAACTGATCAAACACGAATTGCGTAACAAGATGACACAGACCAGATTGAATAACCTTTCTCTTCTCAGCATTGAATCTGATTTGCTGGAAATAAATGATTTTCAGGAACTGATTACTGATTTTGCAGCAAAAAAATGTAGGAGAAAAGTACCTCACATGTACAAATATTCAAGGACAATAAAAATATTCCAACTGCAAATTCGTGTTTTTGTGTTTAACTATTAGTGAAAAAAAAAACACTACTACGGGGGCCCCCGAAGATATTCTGGCCCAGGGCCCCCTGGTCCCTAAAGACGGCACTGCAAAAATCATACCTGGTTATCTATGACCCAGAATTTTTTCTATAATCTTGTTATTCCTCAGAAGGAAGCCAAATACTAAAAAAAAACGTGTTTTCGTACTTACAATGAAATTATGAAAGTATGTATCGCTTAAGAAAAGACTGATTACATATCTTCCAGGGCCTGTAAACAATGAAGTTAAACAATCCGAATGTACTTTATACCCATCAATGATGGAGATAATCAAACGTGAAGTTTTACAATTATAACATACGCATAGTAACATTACGAAGATGCAAAATAGATTTACAAAATTATTCAATTTAATATAAATTACTATGCTCAATCAACATCTAAAATCACTATTAATGAGGTTAAAATAAATGATCGAATCTACGTTCACATTTGAACGGCATATAGCTTCATCACATATATCTCAATTAGTACTCCAAACGCTCAAACATTATCCTAGAATGAAATCTTCAACAAAATGTAATTGGAACTGTAAAGAATCTGTCATTATTCGAATATGCTGCTATTAAATCAAGTCAATTAGTCATCGTAATTGCCATGTATAAGAGCCGTTAATAACAGTAAATCTATTTTGCACCTTCCACAAATATGTAATGTTACCTTATGTACTTTTCCTCTTGCCAGCACGTCTCTTGTGCCCATAGGGTCGCAATCGGACTTCATTATTTCGCCTCTGCATTTTGAGTTTTCTTTTTTTTCGTAAATTTTTTCTACGACTTTTGGATACTGTAAAAGATTACGAGGTTGAAAATCGTATTTAGTAATCTTTCCATTCCGTTATAACGGCTGGTATCAAGAACAGATTTAATATTAATGCTGGTAGTATAATGTGGCATCTAGGACCTATAAGAACTATTGTGGGTTTGGTACAATACACATAGCGGATACTCTACTTGCATGGCATTTGCTAGAGAGTTAAATTCTTTCCTGCTATTACGAAGCCCTTACTGAAGAATTGAAATATCAATAATGAATAGGATATGATAAAAAATATGAGAAATAGCACAAGCCCTTTTGCCTACGTACTATGTGCTAATTTCAATTGTTTACGAGTAGGAAACCTATTGCAAAGTTGATAATACACTAGCTTTTTTACTAAATCTGTAGAAAATACCATGCATTGCTCAGATTCAACACAAAGTCTCTGAGCCAAAAGTGATGTGTACATAATTTGGGGTCTGAGCGTTAACCCCATATTCAATGGAAGCAAAGTATCTCTCACGTAAATGAAGTTTTTACGCGAATCCAACGAATGTTTGCCATTACCTTTTACATTAGACGCTTGGTCCATTTCAGCTGGTGCTCCTAATTTAAACATCGAAAAATTAATTAGTTTCAATTGCTATATCTTCAGCAAGCGCTTGCATTGCATCAAACAAGAAATGGAAATTCTTCAATTCCGTAGCACTGATTTTACTATCACCGTTGTTGGTAACTTCAACTGTCGCTTTTTCATTTTGGCTGGTGACGGTAGATTCTTCACCTTGCCTCTTGGGAGAATGGACGTCACCCAACACCATATCCTCTGAATCTATTTGTTATACGAAAACCATCATTGATCGGGAGATATGTAAGAAACGATACTAACAATTAGACTGTGTAGTTTATTTCATTCCCAATTAAAAAAAAAAAAAAAAATACTTGGTTCTTCATTCGCAGATTGAAGGTGCTCAAATGGGGAAGGTGTTCTCTCCACTTCTGAATTGTCATCGACAATGTCTTGTACATCTTTGAACAAGACGATACCAACAATTAGACTGTGTAGTTTATTTCATCCCCATTTAAAAAGAAAGACGATACTAACAATTGGACTGTGTAGTTTATTTCATCCCCATTCAAAAAGAAAGACGATACTAACAATTGGACTGTGTAGTTTATTTCATCCCCATTTAAAAAAAAAAAAATACCTGGTTCTTCATTCGCAGCTTCAAGGTGCTCAAATGGGGAAGGTGCTCTCTCCACTTCTGGATTTTCATGGACAATGTCTTGTATATCTTTAAACAAGAAAATGTGAACATCAATTAGCAGGAACAGAACAAAACTTGATTGCCAGCAATCAAGCCATACAGTCGTATACTAAAATATTTTCCCATTAATAAAAAGTAACGCCTGATCCCTCGTTACCTTCTGCCTCTTGCTGTGACCCATGATGGTTTATGAGCCTGTCATCATCACTTTCTGGAAAATAAAAATCATAGTTCGTAATGACATTCATCATTACCGCTATTTTATAACTCCAAATTGACGGGAAGTTGAATAATTTAGATAGGTGAGGCTTGCTTTAATTGCTTTACTTAATTGCGCTCTTCATCCTCCGTTTCGGGCTCTGACGGAGAAGACTAGTCAACGGCATCTAAATCTGATTCTGAAACACATTTATAACATATTTTACTCTGTGGAACTGTGCAACTGTAGAAGTCTGAAAACTGTTTAGGTCAGAAAAAAGTCAAAACTTTTCCGGAGGGACTTTGGTAATTTTATCTGAATTTCTTCTCATAGCTTTTTGAAAATAGATTTTTAATAAAATACGGATGCCGAATTTATCTCTTCAACGACCGATCATGTAGCTTGCAGATTTTCCCAGATACACATTTTTTCAAGTAATTTTTCAAAGCATCCATTGAACAAAATGATTTTTACACAAGAAAATCTTTTCAACATAAGACATATAAAATTAGATCCCTTGATGGTTTCAAAAACAATTTGCACTATACTTATTTATTACATATTAACTTTGATTTCATACTACCATTGAAGTATGTAATCTAGAGCATTCTTCAAACAAGAAAACGTAGTATTTTCAAGTTTTACGGTAATATGATGGAAACGTGATTAATCGTTGAAATCTTACGATAATTCTGTTCGCCACGTTTGATAATTTTATTATGTATTCACCTTGATCTTGCGGCTGCACTAGGGGAGCAGGATTCTCTCCGAATATATTATTTTCATAATCAGGATCATCAGCTTGAAAAAATCAATATCCATGTGTAGGTATAATAACATTCAATGGCCTTGATGAGGTTGAGAAAATGACAAAATTTGGCCTATACAAACGTATCAAGTGACTAATGATGTATAGAAATCGGATCAAAATTTATTCAGGTTTAGTTAAAGATCAAATAATAATTGAAGCTTCGGGGGTGAATTAAAAAAACAAGATATAAAACTGTTTGGCTATCGTTATAATATGGACGATACATCATTCATTGTCTACGACTTGAAACTAATAGGTTGTCAATATTTCTGGTTTTAATTCACTTGATGAAATACTATCATTTCATTTACCGATAACAATTTGATTGGGTCCCCCGTCAAATTCTGGTTCGACTTCTACATGCTCGTCAGGGATACGCATCAGCTGTTGTGGAATGTGGCCTTTTAATACTACTGCCTGGTCAAGGAATTCAGCCGGTGTAATTTCTCCTGCATTCAGCCGTTGCCATGCTAAACAGATATCAAGAGACTCGGTATAGTCTTGCACCAAGTACAATAAAAAAAAAAAAAAATGAGTTTAAACGCTATCAAAGTTAAGTAATTGTCTGTATTTTAGTACGTCGTTGTCCAATATTAAAATTAAATGAAGTAAAAGACAAACCATTTGTCAATTGGTTCTGTCTGAAAATTGTCACGTAACGTGGATGTCGCCTGATCCTTTTGTGTAGCCTTAAGCTTTCCAGGTCTTCTCTAGCATTCGATGTGAGCTTGATTAGCTTACCTGATCAAATAAAAATGCCCAATAACCAAACCAAAAAATGAATAATCGTCAGGATATTAATTAAAAATATGGACTAATGAGTATTGATAAAAAGTAAGAACACTGCGCACAAGCCTTCAGCGACCGTTAGTGAAAACTCATTCAACCAGCACACCAATTGGAAAAATTGAGAAATATACATGGACGAAACGTTAGGGTAAAGGCAATACGAAACATCCCTCTACTGATTCTACGTGTAGCATCATCCCACAAAGTTATGGAAGTGTCAGTTTCGAGTGTTACGGTAGTTTTCCATGAATACGTCAACAGTATGAATAGGTATAGAGACTCACTAACCCATGAACGTCCAAGCGGAAGGATTTTGTCCCAATTTATCCGCGAGTATACTGTTGTATCACTCGATGACGTTGTTGGTTTGTCGAGACAGCCCAAAGACGCTGAAACCAGCCGGCGTGACTATCCTCAACCACTGACGCTCATAGTAGTTGGTGAAATTTGTCAATGCCCGTTTCAGTCGGTCGGCAAAGCGTTCTTGAGCTGGTTGTATTCCGCTTCAATCATGGGTGCGGGCAAATAAGCCAAGACCATGAGTTTTTTCAAAAATAATTTGGGCTCTTCATTCTGCCTTATCAAGAGCCCCAGTCGAAGAGATTTGATTTTTTTCATCAGAGCCTTGGAAACGAAAGTATAGATAATAATGACTCAAAATAATAACTGAAAGAAACGTAATATAATGAGGAGAAAGGATGCATACTCGGTCGTAGTGAACGCTGCAGCCTGTCACAACCGTATTCGTAAATACAGTCCTGCATGCATTTCTCAACGCCTGCTCGAAGTCGGTCATGACGACTCGTACAGACTCGCTGTTCGTCACATGAGTCTTAATGACGTCGAATACAGCTGTATAGCTAGATTGGGTCTTTTTAGACATCAATATGTGAGCGAAGGGTATGGCCTGAAAACAAGTGAGTCAATTAATATCAATGAAAGAGTGCATTCACCATAAATAAATCAATACTCATTTCGCTTATCTTACATGATCATATTTGACGCCTAGGATCGATACAAGTTGGTAGACGCCTCTTACCCGAGGCGTCGTCTGGAACGTCCCGTCGATGAACAACCGGGATACGTTCGGAAACTTAGTTTGAACGAACTGGGGATCATATGTAGGTGTATGTTGCCTTCGGCATCACGAATTGTCCGAGGTTCTAGCCGGCCCACGTTATATTCTAATAGCCTTTGATTCTCAGGCTGCGCTAATTGATCAGCCATTAGCTTTAACGTCTCTGGGCATGGTGGAAAGTGACGCCTACTCCACCGCTTTAGAGAACTGACGATACTGTTGTATGGTATGTCGATCTTAATTTCTCTGGGATACCTGTCATTCAGACAATAATGATAACAGTAGTAAATGTCAGTCACATTAATAGACATGACTCCAAAAATTATAATAGTTACAGAACGACCTCACTGAAATTTCAACAAAACGAATTTTTTCCGTGTTCAAATAGACAAATGGGATCCAATTGAAAACGTATTCCTCAATTTTTAGATTATCGTATTTATGTGTTCGAAAAAACAATTTCAATCTTCTGCGATGAAGCTGTGATCAGCCCGTAAACCATCAGAGGTGCGCAGGAGACCTTCGTGCTCACACTTTCACCGGAGATCATAATTTTTATTCAACTATTATATCACTTCGATCTCAAAATCGAGGAATGTGCTTCTTGATTAGACTGTTTCAGTCATTTAGAAAGCCAAAAAAATTATAATGCGTGGAGTCCACGCACGACAGAAGTGGAACTACTTGCTGATCAGTTATAGAGATAAATTATCCGAATTTTTTTTATTCAAGAAGAAATAATAATTGGTAACAGTCAGGTTTGGTAATAGTACTCTCGCATCCGTTTACTGACATTTTTTGACGCCTATTTTGGCAGTTTATTTCAACGTTGCCGCCTATGGCTTTTTGTCGAAAGTTCAGTGGGGCTTTCCAGTGAAATATTAAAGCATCAAAAATAAAGTTTTGCACAGCTACAAAAAAACGAATTACATCCCGATATTATAGGATTTGTTGCGATCGGATAGAAGATTAGTGTTAAAATAAGTGTGTTTATAATTGTCCTGAGTGTTATAAAAAAATATATATTATTAATTATACAGTAAAACCTCGATTAACCTGGTGCGGATCGACCGGGCGACGGATTAACAGTACCGAGCTATCGCCAGTAGTTATCGCGTGTGGTGTAGCATTTTTTAGGACGCATTAGTTAGGGTAATTCCGGGTGAGATGGCCATAGGGGAGAGATGGCCTTCGATGATATTTCTCATGCTATTCGATATATGACACCTCCTGTACATATATAGTAGATCGCTTCGTACAGAGTAGTACTACCGATCTACTCTGTACAGGAAATGTAATATATCGAGTAGCATGAGAAATATCATCGAAGGCCATCTCTCCCGATGGCCATCTCACCCGGAACTACGATGTGAGAGCTTGCATGCGTCGGTTTTTTCCTATGACTGTACGAAATAACATTGCTCCACGACCATTTCGGATGATGCGTGGTTTTCAATTATCCGTAGACTCTCTGGCTCTGGCTTCCTCGGATAATCGAGGTCCTACTGTAATTATATATAACGTAAACGAAATTTGATTCAAAACTCACATCGCAACTATCGTTAAGTAGAGTTCTTTCAACTTCCAAAAATTCCTATGAATCGCATCTTTTAGGGCATGTAGGAAGTCAGCTTTCAACTGTGCGTTCCTGTCCTCAAAACAAATTGCAGAATGACCACGCTGTGAAATAAACTCGCCGTTAGGCAACTTTTTTGCAGTTCCACTGCAAAATCGCGTCCTACATCGCAGATAACTGTAAAAAATAGTACATTTACTTCAGGAGGTGTGGAGAGGGGGGTTGTAGCCACGCGAAGCGTGGGTAAAACGTCCAAAATCACACTCAGTGAAGTAAAATTTATTTCAGTTAAATGTAAGAAATGGAACTTGAAGTGTACAATTTTCTCGGGCTAATGAATTGTTTTGGGCGCTGGTTATCCTTTGAGCTCGCCAACTCGGAATAAAAACCTACGCTGAGAATAAATATTTTGTTTATGAACGTTGTCGCAGATAAAATTCGACAGTAATAATTTCACGTTCACATGGAAGTATAAAACAATAACGCAATACTGCGAAAGGGACTAGCACGTGGATCACGTCGGTTAGATATGTATTCACACGCCGAACGTTCATTGTAGCGCGTACTGGCAAACTTAAGGGGGCGGGGGGTATACCCGATTTGTTACCGACACCGCCTATATCTCCGAAACGGGGCTATCAATCGACTTGTCCTTGCGGCAGTCGATGTTTGACGAGTGATGGGTTCGAACTGGTACGTTTAATCGGATGAAATCGGATTTTTTTTTTTTTTTTTCATCGAAAAGCGTGGGCGTGCCATTTATTTCGACTTATATCAAAGCCTACGCATCGAAAATGCAAAATCGGCTTCCCGAGCCCGATTCTGTATGGCATTCCGAACACAACCATCCAAAAACATCTTTGGTTTCGACAACGATGAAGAAACCACATCTCATCTACGTTTTTGTGGTAATTTTCGCGATTGTCAAGGGCCGTGAGCCAAAATGGCCGCTCACGGCTGTTGATATGATGTGGTGGTTCGCAGAACGCCCGTGAGATGTCGCCGCACGCCCATTTAAGCTTCTCCTTTTACCACCGCTGTTACGTTGGTACACCTGGTACCACGTGACTCGACCCGCAGTCAGAGGTGATTTGAAGACTAACAATACAGTGGGACCTCAAAAGTTGCAACGCCATGGGGCTGTAGGGGAACCCAATAACTGGAATCGTGCAACTTTCTGAGGCCCCCACTCCTCGACCGCTGCCGACCCGAGTTCGGAGAAACATACTAGGCGTTCCAGGAATTTCTTAGAACCGGTTTCACTAACGACAAATAACTTTTGTTCGCGACGATGAGGCGGCCGGGAGTGGGGGAAGCGTCCGAGCGCGTGAGGAGTAGGCGTTGCAACTTTTGAGGTCGCAACTTTTGAGGTCCCACTGTACGTATATTTACAATATAATACTTTTCAACGATTTCTCCAACATCTCGGTAAGTGAAAATATATAATCAATCCGAAATTGAGCATTTTGTTCATTTATTTCCGTTATTCCATCATTTTCCATGGTTTTTCAATACATATATATATATATATAAAATATCATGTGAGTAGTTGTACTGCATATCATATATAATTTTATATTATACGTTCCTCGCATTATACAGCTATCCATTATATACAATTATATAAAAATACATAAAATATATGGTTTATACATATTATACGACGATGGTTAGTAGAATATTAGTATCTATAGATTCGTTTGAAATAAGTGTAAAAAAAAATCTGTTACAAAAGTCTGCTCTCCTTTTCAACCATGAATTACCCATACCCGATTCGCCAATAAAATTGTTATTTTTTTCTTTTATACAAATACTTGTCATTTGTTTGCAAGTTTGCTGAACACTTGAAAAATCTGAAATACAGCATAACCAATCAGGGTGTACATGAAATTTTCATTTCCAGATACCAGGCATTTTTCATCAGTTGCCGTATACCAGTGTTGCGAGTTTCTAATTACATTTTCAATGGAATTACTCATTTCAATACACATTACTTTGGTAATGTGTAATTGAACTCGATTTAATTACGCATTGCCAAAGTAATGTGCAATTAAATGAAGTTTAATTACTCATTACCAAAGTAATGTGCAATTAAATGAAGTTTAATTACTCATTACCAAAGTAATGTGTAATGAAATGAGTAATTCCATTGAAAATGTAATTAGAAACTCGCAACACTGGTCTACGGCAACTGATGAAAAATGCCTGGTATCTGGAAATGAAAATTTCATGTACACCCTGATTGGTTATGCTGTATTTCAGATTTTTCAAGTGTTCAGCAAACTTGCAAACAAATGACAAGTATTTGTATAAAAGAAAAAAAAAACAATTTTATTGGCGAATCGGGTATGGGTAATTCATGGTTGAAAAGGAGAGCAGACTTTTGTAACAGATTTTTTTTTACACTTATTTCAAACGAATCTATAGATACTAATATTCTACTAACCATCGTCGTATAATATGTATAAACCATATATTTTATGTATTTTTATATAATTGTATATAATGGATAGCTGTATAATGCGAGGAACGTATAATTTAAAATTATATATGATATGCAGTACAGCTACTCACATGATATTTTATATACCGGGAATATTCGGTGAATTAGAACGATCCCCTTCCTACGACCAAACCAACACAGGCGCGCACCGCGTGCGTGAGGCTCGGCGGGCGGGGCTGAGCGACCAGTGGTGCTTCTACCGAATCTTCCGCGCTAGGCCGAGTCCGCATAGCCCACCTCGATACTTAACCTAAAAAGCAATCATCGCACTGGACACGGAAAAGAATGAACGCGAATAAAATGGATTTGCCTGATGTGAACATTTATTTTCGAAATTTATGAACGAATTTAAAATCAAATATCAATCAATTGGATTTAAGTATTGATTATCAGTGTTTAGGATTGATATTTGAGACGAAGTGGATCAGGTAAGTGAAGGGTAAATCATTGAAGACAACATGGTCAAAAATTGTTTTATTTATTGATTTATTTATTTATTAACAGAAAAATGAAATTTATCAACGATTATTGGTTAATCGAGGGATCCATTGCTGTTGAATTATGGCGTACGTCCAAACTTATCGGAGATTGAATGCTTGGGAATCGAAGAGAGGCTACTGATGAGCCACTGTCGAACGTAGTAGACTTTTCCTCAAACCATTTTTATTTCTCAACGACTACTTCTATCGGAGACCCGAGTGCTGACATGTACCTCAGCGAGGCTTCATAGCTTGTGGAGGGGATTTTTCGCAGGAGTTTGTAGTACGTTGACAATCAGGTGTCGGAGAAGAATAAATTCATACGAGTTGAAGATGTTGCCATCCCAGGACATCGTTACTTCCTCTGAAACAGCAAGGTGAGAGTATAACTGACTATCATGAGAATTTATAAGTCTTGTAAGTCTTTTCGATATCCGTTAACTTTGTATCCTCCGTACCCAGTGACTGATCGCCCGCTAACTCCTGAGGAGAAATATCGCCGATGTCGTTGTCCAAGCTGACCTCAGGGATCAGACTGCGAAGAGTGATCGAGAACCAAGCAGGGATCGAGGAAACGAGAGCTAGCAACAGCGTCGGCGAGGCTTGGCAGCGTACCGAGTAGCTTCGTTGCAAGGGTTCGTAGCCCGTCGACGATATTCATCGAACATTTCTTACTCGTCTAACGACCATTCAACGTTCATGTCTCGTAGCAGGCGAAGAAGCCTCGTCGCAGATGTTCCCAGTGCGACGAGGCAGCGTACGAGGAGCTTCGTTGCCAGAGTTCGCAGTGCGTCGGCGAGCATTTTCTATCAAATTTTTATGCGGCAAGGCTTCGCCAGAGTCCAGAGAAGGACTGCATATCGTCGACGTGCTACAAACGCTTGCAACGAAGCTCCTCGTACGCTACCTCATCGCACTACAAACTCCTGCGACAAAAGCCCCTCTGCACGTTATGAAGCCTCGCTGAGGTACATGTCAGCACTCGGTCTCCGATAGAGGTAGTCGTTGAGAAATAAAAATGGTTCGAGTAAAAGTCTACTACGTTCGACAGTGGCTCATCGGTAGCCTCTCTTCGATTCCCAAGCATTCAATCTCCGATAAGTTTGGACGTACGCCATAATTCAACAGCAATGGATCCCTCGATTAACCAATAATCGTTGATAAATTTCATTTTTCTGTTAATAAATAAATAAATCAATAAATAAAACAATTTTTGACCATGTTGTCTTCAATGATTTACCCTTCACTTACCTGTTCCTCTTCGTCTCAAATATCGATCCTAAACACTGATAATCAATACTTAAATCCAATTGATTGATATTTGATTTTAAATTCGTTCATAAATTTCGAAAATAAATGTTCACATCAGGCAAATCCATTTTATTCGCGTTCATTCTTTTCCGTGTTCAGTGCGATCATTGCTTTTTAGGTCAAGTATCGAGGTGGGCTAGGCGGACTCGGCCTAGCGCGGAAGATTTGGTAGAAGCACCACTGGTCGCTCAGCTCCGCCCGCCGAGCCTCACGCACGCGGTGCGCGCCTGTGTTGGTTTGGTCGTAGGAAGGGGATCGTTCTAATTCACCGAATATTCCCGGTATATATATCTATTGAAAAACCATGGAAAATGATGGAATAACGGAAATAAATGAACAAAATGCTCAATTTCGGATTGATTATATATTTTCACGTACCGAGATGTTGGAGAAATCGTTGAAAAGTATTATATTGTAATTATACGTATTGTTAGTCTTCAAATCACCTCTGACTGCGGGTCGAGTCACGTGGTACCAGGTGTACCAACGTAACAGCGGTGGTAAAAGGAGAAGCTCAAATGGGCGTGCGGCGACATCTCACGGGCGTTCTGCGAACCACCACATCATATCAACAGCCGTGAGCGGCCATTTTCGCTCACGGCCCTTGACAATTGCGAAAATTACCACAAAAACGTAGATTAGATGTGGTTTCTTCATCGTTGTCGAAACCAAAGATGTTTTTGGATGGTTGTGTTCGGAATGCCATACAGAATCGGGCTCGGGAAGCCGATTTTGCATTTTCGATGCGTAGGCTTTGATATAAGTCGAAATAAATGGCACGCCCACGCTTTTCGATAAAAAAGAAAATCCGATTTCATCCGATCAAACGTATCAGTTCGAACCCATTACTCGTCAAACATCGACTGCCGCAAGGACAAGTCGATTGATAGCCCCGTTTCGGAGATATAGGCGGTGTCGGTAACAAATCGGGTATACCCCCCCCCCCCCCCTTAAGGTAGTTGTCGTGCGTATCGACTTTTCTCAAGAAATTGATGAAACCTCTATCAGCCATATGTTGACGAATTATACGTCTTCTTTAAAATATTTCGGCCTTTGACCGTTCCATTTCTGAAAAAAAAAAAAATTTAAAGTTCGTTCTTATACACAGGCTGATATTATGGAAAGTGTGAAAAAATATGTTTAAAAATTTCCCCTCGACGAAAACAAATCTTAGCATTTCGACAAAAGAATATCATATGGTAAATTGTAATCTTCTGAATCGTTCGATTGATTATTCAGCGTTTTCGACCGTCTCGTTTAGATTTTATAGTAAAAACTGCCAAATAAAGCGATGCGTAGCTCTCTTGCTCCTGAGTGAATATCTCGAGGCTCTCACTCTCACAGAGCCATACATTGTCGCTGACTAGTACGAATATATTAGCTTTTTCGACTGGTTACACTTTTCTACACTAGGTGTACACTCGTCACACTCGCCGTACACCGGTGTACGCTCGTGCCACGTGCGCAGTGTAGATGCGCATTGTAACCAGTGTAGCACCGACATAGATAGCGTTTTCGACTGGTATAACACTGGTATTGGTTGGCCGATGTGTTTGCCATAAAAGTGCGTTTATTTCTCGTGAGCACGTGGACGGTGGACCAGTACACTGTAGTTGTGGTTGAAAAAAAATTATCCAAAATAAGAATTACGAATCGTGTTAATGAACATAATATTATGTTGTGTCCACCATCGGACGACGAAGATTTGTGCAACAACTTGCAAGGTTATATTTCATAATTTTATATTATTGATCTATTGCAATTTGACTAATTTTGTTTTCGACTTACTCAATATATTTTTGTACTCACAGCCGTTAATTGAATTATGTTTTTGCGTATGTTCAGGCAATAATGTGTATACCCACAGTTTATTGAAGCAATTAGCAGAAGATGGCCAAATAATTGTTACTCAACCAATCACCAAAATAACGCGCGTCACATCTGAATCAGAGTATGTAACAAGAAATTTGATATACATATGTAGTTGTAGGCAATTTTTGGCAAGTCTCTGGTATGGGTACCGAAGTAATCAAAAATATCGTATGACGTGTAACATCTTATGTCATATACTTTGGTATATCAAGGACTTCCCGAACATTACCTAGTAATTCATAATTGAAACATCATCTTAGGTTTTGTTTGCTACAATTTCACAGAGAAGAGCTTGTGTATGACAACGAAGAGGCTGCGCAGGGGTCGATCTGTAGTCCAAGTACCAGCAAAGTCACCGAAGAGGATGCCACTCAACCCATAACTGACACAGCTAACTTATGTGTTGTAAATGAAGGATGTTCTGAGAGTAATATATATAATAAACAGACCTACCTATACTATAGCTCATATACCATTTAGAATCACTTATAATATAACGAACTAGTCAGTAATTAGCCAATGGAAAATTTCTTGAATTAATTGTTATCAAATGTTTGCAGATTTGTGGACTGATCCGTAGACACGTCTTGTATTGGACCGTTACCACAGCTACATGGACAAGACTGGACCAATGAAAAAATTTAAAACCAAAAAAACAATGTGGGCACAAATATCAAAAGATTTGTACAATGAGTTGGGGGTAACAAAGACACCACTACAAATTGAAAATAGGTATAAAACAATTATAAGGAAAAAAAAAACCTCGCTAGAAAACAATCGTAAATCAGGGAATTCAAGGGAACCCATAGAATTCGAATCTGAATTAAACAAAATAAGTGCATTAGATGATAGTGTTGAGCCTGAAGTAATCAGAAGTTCTAAGAGCGTAAAATTATTAAAAAGAAAATGTGTCGAAAATAGCTCTGATGAGGAAAAAGAAAACAGTCCAACAAAAAATGTGTTGAAAATTAAAAAACGAAACAAATCTAATATTATAGAAACATTGCAGCGTCCGCATGCTGTTAAAGAAGACGCTAAAGAGAAGCGACACAATGAAAAGTCGCAAATGATCCGCGAACTTTTCGGCAAAAATAATTGACTTGCGCTGGAAAACGTATTTTGATTGCCGTGTTCTGTATTAATACTTTAAGTCTAACTAGTTTTGTTACCAAACTTCGAATGTGATAATTTTTGTTTTCATCTATTAGTCAGAGATTAAACTTGAATGTTTATTCAGTTTTAATAGAATATATGGGTATCTCAGAGCTATCGTATTAGCAAAGGTCTAGTACTCTTAGTTTTTTTTTTTCTCGACTTTATTTTGCGTTAGACTGCAGATGTCATTCTTTTTTATATTTCATTTATTAACTGAGTATGCTTGTTTTATTTCTCAATTAAGTATGTTTGATATTATATTATACACTCGGACCCCACTTATTTGACCACCAGTTATTTGACGGCCCCAGTTATTTGACGGAGTTCAGACTCAGTTATTTGACTCCCTCTACCCCCACTATTGAGACAAAGTGTTACGACGTACGGGTCTGAACTAGCGTGGGACTGCGCATGTACAACTGCGCAGGAGCGGCTGCCATTTTAAGACGGAAAGTGGGGACCCCTACTTTGGTCAAATAACTGAAGGTACCCGGTCCCGAGTTGGTCAAATAAGTGGGGTCCGAGTGTATAACATATAGCCGTTGCCCAAAAAATTAGTCAATGTTATAAGTACAAAAAATATTTTTATTAAGAAAAAAATATATTTTATATAAAATATTTGTAAAAGCTGAATGCCACAAAGTAAAATACATGATGTATTCAGTTCACTCATCTTGATTTAATCCATTCATAACATTATTTCTCTTCATCTCTCCAAGTCTCTTCAGCTGTCTTTCTGTTTGATCATAATTATCATAATACACGTCTTCATCATCTTCTATAATTGGATCAAAATGATATCCATCATTGTGTTCAATACAAAGATTATGTAGTACACAACAGCTTAGTATGAATTTGCTGATTTTGTTGACATCATGCATGTGAATTTCCAGCAATTGTCTGAAACGGCCTTTGAGAATTCCAAAACTGTTTTCAATTAACACTCTTGTTGAGCAAAACAATTTGTTATACAACTTTTGTTGCTCTGTTAGGTTTTCATAGTCTCTGAATGGCACAAGCAACCATTCCCTGATAGGATAGGCGGCATCACCGATTATATGGTATTTTTGGCCACATATTCTAGGTAGTTCAGAACTAATCTCTGATAATTAGAAGACTCGTGCGTCGTGTATTTTTGCTGGCGCACCAACCGATACATCAATGAATCTTCTGTTTGCATCACAAATAGCCTGTAGTGTGATACTTGGAATATCGTGGCGATTAACATATGTCGATTTGATCTTGTGAGCTGGTGTTCGTATTGTAATAGATGACCCATCAATGCAGCCCAAAGTATCAGGAAAGCCTGCTATCTGGAACAGAAAAATTTTTTATACAACGCAAGCATGTTTTACTCGCTTTCCCGTCACTGTTTTGGGGAGCGAAAGTCGGAGTTTCCATGACTATCGAGCAAGTTTGTGTTGGGAGGAATCTAAGGAGGCACTTTCTCGTTTTTTCTGTCCTAGTAACTGACTTTTTCTGTTTTCTGACCAATCAAACGCATTATTAAGCGTAACAACGCGTTGTTATGCGTTTCTATGCGTGTTTGTATACCGTCGACTTTGTGTATCGGATCGAGCTCAAACTCGTAAAACATACTTTTGTTGCATAAAATATCGTGTGCCCCACGGCCTCGAAGGTCTTTTCCGCCGAGCGTATTTGCAATAATCGTCCTCGACTCGTCTACGACTCGTATTGCAAATTTACGCTCGGCGTAAAAAGACCTTCTTTGCCTCCTTGGTGCACAATATACTATTACCACACCTGCGCGGAAAGTACGACTTTTGGTCCCTCGTGTGAGCGGGAAGTCGTACTTTCCGATGCCAGGGGGTGGTGATAAATAGTACACGTCACACGGGAGTGAAAAAGACCATCCCAAACTGCGTTTTTGCCACCCTTGCAAAAGGCTCGGGTGTCAATCTCACACGCAGTTTGGCATAACCTACTTTCCCTCCCTAGATAAGTAATATACCATTATTCCAACACTCGATGATTCATTTCGAATTTATTCTTTTCAGGTTTCTAGTTGAAATACTTATTGTATTATGTTTGTAACAATCTGTACTCGTACATCATAAAAATCTGATGCTGCATTTTCTTTGTTACCAGGAAATGTAATTATGGTTGGTGCGATACTAATCAGGAAGTTCATAACTCTGCTGACTTGTTGGAATGTTGTTGAAATTGCAACACCAAGTCGTTGGGCGACATCTCTAGATGACACTTTATTTCCGCTAAACCTGAAATTATCAAACTATCGTATTTGCTTAAAATTGAGAGATTATTTTAGTCTTACTTTACTGTTCTTACTTACCATGAAAAAGATAAAATATCATGTTCCGCTGATAAAGGCAATGTACCTCCATTATCCAATTCTGATGGGTAAAATGGTGATACCGCATACTGTTCTATTATGATATTAACCGTTTGTCTCTGTAAGCGAAAGTTTTGCTGAAACTGAAATGTTAAGATTATTGTTTTGTTGTTTCGTTACACTCCACTGGAGACAGAGCTACAAGCTATAACTATCTTGAGAACTTACCTCTTCATCCGAGAATTCGTGTATAATTTGTATAAAATTTTGAATCTTTGCTCTTTCGTTCTTTTGATAAAATATTGGAATAGCTATTTCATCATCGCTACTCGATGATGAGGATAAAATTTCTAGTAAACCTATAACTTGCTCTTGCATCATGATGTATTCTAATTTTCGGTTTCGAATGGGTTGATGAACATGTATGTTTGTATACACATCGATAAATATCAACACTGGGCGCCGCCATATTTTACACTGAACCAGCACGAGCTAGCTGCACTTTCCTACACCAGAGCGAAAAGTGTTACACCGACACGCCAGTAAAACACCTACACTGAGTACGTGTGGCAAAAATTAGGTACCGGCAAAACGCGATGCACCGATTCAGTGTAAACCTAGTGTAGAAAAGTGTAACCAGTCGAAAAAGCTATATGTGTTTTACGTTTCGGGTCGGACTGTAACACGACACTACCTTACCGCGAAAGAAGTCATTCGGAACAATTTCGTTCGACTCAATACAAACCACCACGAAAAACATAATTCGTTAAACTGCCGTATAGAATCTTAGTTGTCATGATTCACGTTATTCAACGAGTCCGTCATTTCTGAGACAGAATTAATACATTGAAAATGTAGGTGAAGAAGGTTCTTACATCACGCCTGTGGTAGCTCTTTTGTTAATTTCGAAAATCCTACCATCTTTTATCCGCTCGTTGAGTGGAAGACTTACTCTTACATTGCGACGAGGAGGCATTATGTGTACACAGATTCACGCGAAAATGTTAAACATTTGGGACACAATATGTACAAAAAATTATAAGAATAGTTCACAGGGTATTTCACATAATTATACGACAAAAAAAAAAACAAATATCGTTCATAAAATACTAACAAAATAAAAATTGATCACAAAGTCGTTCACAACAAAGATTGTTCATGAAATAGTGACAGAAAATTGTTCACAATAAAGTCGATCAAGCAATACTAAAACTAAACTAAAACTTAATCACAAAAGCGTTCAACACGAGGTAGTTTATAAGATGGTACGAAAAAAATTGTTCACGACTTGTTCACCACAAAATAGTTCGACAGAATTTTCAAACAACCGTTACAAAAATATTATTTGGCCCATAAAAAACGGTATCCACTAACACAATGCTAGCCAGAAATACACCCAGCCCCACGATGAAACACGATTCACAATAAAGTCGATCAAGCAATACTAAAACTAAACTAAAACTTAATCACAAAAGCGTTCAACACGAAGTAGTTCATAAGATAGTACTAAAAAAATTGTTCACCACAAAATAGTTCCACAGAATTTTCTTCAGAATTATTTGATCCATTGAACGCGGTACTGACAAACACAATGCTAGCAAGAGAAACACCTAGCCGCACCATGAAATTAACCCTGATTCTTGTAAGAAGTCTTCAATGTTCTGACAAAGTTGCGACGTTTCTAACGATAACTCTCATTAGTCTTCTACAACGCGAGTTAAAGGCTACGGCGCATGCGCGGAGTACGTTGGAGACCACTTTTAACTCCTAGGACTCAAAAGTAGAAGAGAAGAGAGAGATTGATTGATTCATTTATTTATGCCCTGGAAGCCTAGGGGCAAATAGTGTACAAGAAATAGAGAAGCTGCGTGAGTTGCGATACAAATGGAAGTGCACAGTACAGACCAAATAGACAATGGTTAGATCGAAACTTATTGAGTAAATACATAAGATAAACTTAAAGAGTAAAAAAGACATAAAATAAACTTATGAGTAGTACATAAAAATAACCATGAACATAGAACATATCAGATAAAAATAAATAAATAAGAATAAAGTAAATAAAATAAAACAAAGCGTAGATAAGAGATAAGCAGGATAAGAAGCGAGCAACAGAAAAGTTGCAAACCACAGAACATAATAAAACATCAAATACTAGAGCTATTCACGACCCTGCATATAGAAAAAAGAAACATCCCCACGAACATAAGCAAAGGGTTAAACATATGCGGCACAAACTGACCGCTAGTCGGATTCAGTGTCAGTCGCAAAAAGGTGAGCAAACAACCTCGCTTTGAAAACTCCTATGGAAGGCGAGGAGATAACATCGGAAGGCAAAGAATTCCAGAAATAAATAGCCGACAGACGAAAAGAATTCCGAAGGGTCACCGTGCGATGGCTAGGCGTGGCAAAGTAGTCTAAAGTACTAGGACGCAGCGAACGGTCACCCGCTGGCTCATTTCGCCGAAACAATCCAGCTAGATGAGAGAAAGAGAGAGAGAGAGAGAGAGACCGTGCACGTTGCGTGGGATAGTATCCTTACTAAAATAGTACATTACGATACAAGCGCGGTAAAACTTACTCTGACGAGTGTTGCAATCACACCCGTCAGAATAGATTTTCCCATCGAGTATTGTAGAAAAATTTACTTCATAAGGTGTAAAAATGAAAATTGTATATTTGCAAAAATAAATGTACCTAGATGTATCTAGATGTTCGAGCTACCATTAAAACTAATTATAAAGTTTTGTGGGTCATCTTATTTTATTTTACATGTGTCACTCTTGAAAGAATAGTTCGATCCCAAATTCTGTTCAGATAAACTTACCTGATCAATTTTCGTTGTATGGTGATGATTAATTAAAAATGAAGTGAGTGCGCTTACAGCAGAATCCACCCACGAAAGCAGCGGGAATCGGCAGGGTGCACGTCGACTCGACTCTGAATCCGGCAAATTGGATTCTTACATTGGAGTTTGACATTTCACAGAACATTGTGAAATAGTATATTTCGTATCAAGGGCGTAAAATTTCATACCCGCGTGTGATCGCCGTGCACGAGGGTCGGCGAAGCCGGCCCGAGTGATTACGGCATCATACGAGGGTATAAAGTATTATGCCCATGTTGCGAACGATATTTTTCGATGCAGTTGGCGTAAAATTCGATTTTATCCCAGGACTGGTAGCTGGTCACTTTTTCACTATTTCTCACTTTTTTTATAAAAGTCACTTTTTGTCACTCTTTTCGACCAAATGGTCACTTTGGTCACTTTTTTCGTCACAACCAGGATTGAAATATTTTTTTTTCAATATCATCTCTGGGTTTCATAATTTCGTAAAAAATGACGAAACTCTTGTTTTGGTTGAGCGAAAAAAAAATATTCCTCGATAAAATTTGCACCAATGTTGTTAAAGGAGATACGTGAAAAAGTCATATAACAACAATTGTTCAGATTTTATCGAGGAACATTTTTTGTCTGAAACTTTTCTCGATATCTCCAACCATTCCGATCGAAAATTGATTCGAATAGCTGTAAAATCATGATACGTAAAAACCATATTCGGATTCGAATTCAGCGCGCCAAAAAACATATAGAACGAATATCAAAAAAAAATTATTCCTTCAATACCATGGAAGTGCTATCCATAAAAAGCCTACTTATCGATTTCCCCATCTTGGAATCAATTTGAAAAAATTCATTATATTTTTTAGAAATTTTAATGAATTTTTTCAGATTTTTAGGAAGTGGCGTTTTTTTTTACCTTTTGAGTCGATTTAAAAATAACCTAATAATAGAAAAAATCTGAAAAAAAACTGGAGTGTCTTTTTGAGGTAGATTAGCCATATAAAAAATCGCGGACCAAATACGAGAGGTCGAGGTCACGGGTTGGTCGAGTTGGCATGGAATGCCCCATATACATTGCTCGATACAGTAGCAACTGTACTTCATTAGGCTACCGCTCTTAATAGAGGATAAGCCAAAGGTTGAAAAAAAAAATGTCCTTCGTTATATTATAATAAACGTATTGGAGATACTTCCAATTGGTTACTTTTTAGTCACTTTTTTTGAGTGAAAAACTCACTTTTCTCACTTTTTTCGAAGGCCTCTGCCGTTACCAGCCCTGTTATCCAATCAGAACAAGTCGTAAAATCGGATTTTACGCCCACTAAATAATAATATTATATTATATTATATTATATTATTTTAGGGCATCTAGTTTTCGATAGAAAAAATGTTGAAGTTGCGTAATCGGCCTAAAATGGCATTTTTCAAACAATTCTAAGTCAATGAATGTTAGACGAAATTGAATGAGAAAAATGACAGAATCTGGTTAACCCTCCGTTGTCACACTTCTGTAGAATCCCGCCGTTGTCACACTGGGTCAGATAGACCCCGACGGATTTCAAAACGCTCTTGCATGCAAACTATCAGTCCGATTTCAATCAAAAAAATATGGAACATATCTTGAACTCTCTAGAATAAGAATCCATCGTTGTTTTTCGAAAAATAAAATGTCATCATGGTAAAAAAAAATCCGAAAGCCATGAATTTGCAAAAAGGACCGTTTTTCACGTAAAAGATCATAACTCTTTTGATTTTCATTATTTTTTCATAAAATTTATGGGTGACACTCTGGAAATAGGGTACTTTGAGGAAAAAAATAGCTTGGTGGTGTACATTTCAAAAAGTATATTTATTTCAACACATGAAATAAAGATACAGATATTACAGATATTTAGCTACGAAGTTAGTCCATGGGTCTGGTAGACCCAGTGTGACAACGAACCCATGTAGGAAAATACGATCGGCCCAGGATATGCCCGTTCGTGGCATTCGATACCTGATGCTCGGCTGCCGTTAGCGGACCAGTGTAGAAATGTGACGCGCGGGAGACCCTCGATCGACAACGGTCATACGTGAAGACTGGACCACGCATGGTATCACAGTAATGGACCAATGATTGGAAGCCGACGGAAGGCTGCCGAGCGTTATCCACGTGTCACATTTCTGGCTTGTGGCAAGCCTGGTAGCTAGTTCCGACCCATCCTTAGTCTGACCATATATTACTTAACCATCCGGCCAGTGTGAAAGTGGTACACAAACCACGTCGCCCATTCTTGTCCTAACGTTGGTACGATATAGTTTCGTTGTGATATCAATAACGTTTCGGTTGATGATGACAGCTTAGCAACTAGAGTAGCTTAGTGTTAGCCAGTAATTCGAAGTTGGATCCGCTGGAGCTTATATATTTAAGGCAAGGATACTTCATTCGTAAGAATATCCGGCCCTCTAGTGGTAGCTGCGTGAAGCATATTAACCGCTGTCCGGATGTAGAGCCAGTCGTGGGCCAAAGATTGGTAGTACAATAGAAACAGTGAATTTGAGACCGTAAATCAAACGCTGTCCGGTTGTGGAGCCAGCCATGGGCCAAAGATTGGTTCTACAATTCTGACAGTTGATTCAAAATCGTCAATCAACCGCTTAGAGCTACTCGTAGGCCAACGATTGGTTCTATATCAATCGAACAATGGTTCGGTGATTGTTGATCGACCTTTGTCCGAATGTAAGGCCAACCGTAGGCCACAGATTGATTCTACCAAACGAACAGTGAATTCAAGATTGTGAAACCACAGCTGTCCGAATGTAGAGCCAGTCGTGGGCCGAAGATCGGCTGTACAATACGAACGGTGAATTAAAGATCATGGCTCAACCGCTGTCCGAATGTAAAGCCAGTCATGATTGATTGATTGATTGATTGTCATGGGCCGTAGGTTGGTTCTACAATACGAACAGTGGTTCAGTGATTGTTGATCGACCACTGCCCGGATGTAACGCCAGTCGTGGGGCAAAGATTGATTCTACACGGAGAAAAATGTTCTGTTCAGTTTACTATGCGCTTAGTTGAATATGTGACAACTCCTTTTTGCAGTAGAAATTACCACAATTCTAGTATTTGGTACATTGCTACAAAGTAAAGGTTACCACTATGGCTGTCACTTTTACTGCAAAAAAGTAGCTGTCACATATTCAACTAAGTACACAGTAAATTCAACAGAACATTTTTCTCCGTGTACAAGACGAACAATGGATTCGAGATCGTGAAATCAACGCTCTGCAGACTGCAGACGTAGCGCCAGACGTCGACCAAGGATTGGTTCTACAATTCGGACAGTTGATTCAAAATCGTTAGTCGATCGCTGTCCGGATGAAGATCCAGCTGTAGGCCACAGATTGGTTCTACGAATCTAACAGTGGTTCGGTGATTGTTGATCGACCGTTGTCCGAATGTAGGGCCAGTTGTAGGCCACAGATTGGTTTTACAATACGAACAGTGAATTCAAGATCGCTAATCCACCGCTGTCCAGACGTAGAGCCAGATGTTGACCGAGGATCGGTTCTACAATTCGGACCCTTGATTCAAAATTGTTAATCAACCGCTGTCCGAATGTAAAGCCAGTCATGGGCCGCAGATTGGTTCTACCAATCGAACAGTGGTTCGGTGATTGTTGATCTACCGCCGTCCGGATGTAGAGCCAGTTGTCGGCCACAGATTGGATTTACAATACGAACAGTGGTTCAGTTATTGTTGATCGACTACCGCCTGGATGTAGAGCTAGTCGTGGGCCAAAGATTAGTTCTAAGAAAAAACAGTGAATTTCAAATCGCGCATCAATCGCCGTCCGGATGTAGACCTGAGCCTGGCCCGAAGATCGGTGCAATGATACAAACAATAAATCGAAGAACGTAGATTGATGTTTGTCCAGGTCTAGAAACAGTCCTGGACCAACGATTCGTTTGACAGTGACAACAGCTACTCACCGATCTTCGTCGGATTGTCGTCCAGTTTATGGGCCAGTCTAGGCCTAGTACTTGGCATTTTAACTGGCATCATCAATTCGCCATCGGTGTACTTATCAATGCGCCGGTCGAGAGCCAAAACAGGGTGGTTAGTTTTTCAAGGGACGGACTTGGCGAACTCAAGAATCTCGGCACGACATTCGGGCTTTGACTGGCCCTTCCGCGCGCCGTATCTTGGGCCAATGTCAATGACCGACATTCGACCGCTGACACTGGTCCACTGCTCAGCCGTTTGTTCAGAGTCACCTGAGCATTAGTATTTCCCACATGGGAAGGGTTAAAGATTATTTTATTTGACCAAATGAACTCCAATCAACTGCGTGGCGAGATTATGATTGAAAAAAAATCATATAAATCATTAACTTCCGATTGTTCACTTCAACAATCAGAAGTTGATGATTTATATGATTTTTTTTCTCAGCAAAACTACGCCACGCAGTTGATTGGAGTTCATTTGATCGGATAAAATAATCCTTCAACTAGATTCTGTCATTTTTCTCATTCAATTCCGTCTAACATTCATTGACTTAGAATTGTTTGAAAAATGCTCAATTTACAAAATTCTATAAACCGAGAAATATTTGTCAAGGATTTTGAAAAAGGTCATGGCTACTCTTATCACTAAGTAACTATGAAAAAATGAAATTTCGACTCGAACGAAAGTTCAAGTGGCTGCGTTGACATGAAATTCCTCATATATACATTTAATTATAACACATAATTTCTGCCACCAAACTACGTGTTAATAGGTTTGTTCCTTTTAACTACACCTTCTACACCATCGTGAAAAGTACACAATTTGATTGGCTGGTAAAAATACCGACCATTGAAATCCTGCACTTTTCATAAAAGTGTAGAGTGTGTAGCTAAGACGAACAAACCAAATATCGTGAGCATCGAGACATGCAGAGATGAACGGTGCTGCCCTCTCGACGTGTAGAATAAAACGACGCTAAATGCGTGAATTTCAAGTTTCGGAGTTTTGACCTTTCGGATCCTTAGCGTTCGGCATTTTGAACCTTCGGTGTGCTGCGATTCGGAATTTTTCAAATCGGTTACATAGACTTTCGGTGAAATACCCTTTTTAAAAACTGTTAGTTCGTTGCATTAAAATTCGGAAATTTGACCGTTCTGAGCTTTGAAGATTCGGAACTTCGAACCGGCCCCTTAATCATGCACTCTTCATGCACTCTTGATGACTCGTGTTCGGACAATCTCTCTGAAATTTTCTTCCAGTTGGTAAATCCTGTAGTTCGCAAAGTCGATGTTCCAACGTTTGGATATATCTTGCAGGGGGCACAGGACAGTGCGTTTTTTGTTTCGGAATAAATTAACCAACTTCTTTTGATTTTTTCTTCGTTAGGCATTGTTCTGAACCACATAGACATAGTCAAATGTCTGCCCTCACGTTCGGTTGAGCTGAAGTCAATTATTTTTGAATGATGTTGGGCTAACGACGCTGTTTGACTGCTGAGAAAAGATCGTAATTGATCCGTCAATTCTTCAGCTACTGGCCAAGTGCTTGGGTCGTTTGTATCTAATCGTCCATCGTTGACACTTTTCCGTTTTTCACCAGATTGCTGTGATTCGTCATGTAATGTCTTCACATCTTAGTCTGATTGATTAGAAGACATGAGAGATATTTGTTTTTTCACCGGTTGAATTGTTGACTGCTTGGTAATGGTTGATGAACAATCCTTGTTCGGTAAACTGGAAGAAGGCATACTATGTTTCGAAATCTCAGCATCATGAATCTCTTCTGGTGTGGTCGCTTCGATTTCTCCGTTTCCGTCGAGCCACTCCTTCATTTTCGCAGCAATTTGATTTCCCTCTTCCTTTCTATCTTTAGCTCTTTTTCTGTATTCCGCTCCCGAAAGCTTTGTCCTTAAGGTGCCACAGAACTGACATGTCCTATATATGTTTTGTGACGTCAGAGGCGATAAATTTTCGTCGCCAAATGCTGCCTACACGGGTGGACGAATTTCACGGAAATGATTTTTTTCTAGAAGCTAAAATTAAACTGTACTGCGCTTGCTTATTGATTTTTTATGTAAATCAGCCAATAATTTGTATTACGAATAGTCGAAAATTATATGACATTCATACACATTCAACATGGCGGCATCAGAATCCCTGCAATTATCGACTTGTGTTTGATCGCATCAAGGAGATTAGAACATTTATCACTTAATCCAGGGAGCAAGCGCAGGGTAGAAATACACACACTTTTCAGGAAAACTCATTTCACCCGTCTGCTTTCCGTAAATAAGGCTGCATTTGGCGACGAAATTTTCAGGTGACACGAGGCAGAACACGACGCAGAAGAAGTCTGTAATTATTTAGTACACCAGTCAGCACCTAGGGACGCTGCGGTCGCGTGAAGCGTCAATACCGACTCATCCTACATTTCGCGCACCTACTCCTAAGGTAACAATCCGCAGTACCGATCAAACACAGCCTTTCTCTTTTATTGCAACGAAGATGAGAATACCCGTAATGTATGGGTAATTCTTTCCAAACTCTTACACTTATGGACGTTGCGGTCTCCGATTTTCTTGTAACTATACATGATTGGCTGGACCCGATCGCAGAATAAACCTTGTGATAAATATGAAGAAGAAGAGTAAGAGGATGGAGTGATTACACATGATATGAATGCATACGTCCCGGTTTGATATGGCCCGCACGTTACACTTCTTACAAATTAGCGTTTTTCTGACTCGGTACAAATAAATGTCGAAATTCATCAAGCATAAAACCTTTTTAGTAATGAAATTATCACCGATGAACCACGCGAAGCATGAAGATTTAACAAATATAAGCTTTTTCATCCAAGTTCACACATTTCAATGAAATTAAATCTTTTTATTGAATTACCTGGTGTTATTTACGTCGGGTATGAGTTTTTCGGCCTAGTGATATCGAAGTCTGTTCAAATGCTATACGAAGCATTTCATCTATCTATCGGCTATTCAATTTTCAGCCCATTACATCCTTTTATTACATCCACAAGACTACATCCTTTCCATTATTTCCCCATATCATTATAGGTTATTGTTGTGGGTATGTCTCAAATTTAATCCTTATTATCTGAATAGTTATTCTATAGTTTATCGTTAGTTTCAATTATTCAGTAACAAAGTTTGAAAACTCTCCAGTAATAGTTTCCCACAGAACAACCCGACATAACTATTACTTGTTTAAAAGATAATGATAACAATAATAAAGTGGAGAAATAATATACTGCATGTATTCATTGGGAAGCTAAGAATTTCCCACTGAAGGTTGTACAATTGATGAATTTCAATTTATATAATAAAAAGTTTAAACGCGTGCTACATCAAACCGGGTGAGCTGAAAAATGTGACGAAATTCCACGCATTATTTTATCACATAATATAATTTGATATTAGATATAGTTAGAAGCAAAATCGTACACTCCAACGTTCAGGAATGCACAAGTTTGTGAAAAACTACCGATATTTTTACAAATAGCAGGACTATATGGAAACTAGCAGTATAATTCTAGATTAATGACGACGCCAAATTTTAAAAGTAAATTTTTATTGAAATTAATTGTTTATAAAAATGTGGGTCCCACCCCCCCGCCCGCCCCTTCGGCCCCGGCCCCGGCCCCTGCCCCTGCCGCGTCCGCGGCGGTGCTTCTCCCGGCGGCTGCCCTCCCCTCGAGTGCTGGTCGTCGCAGCAGCGGGCAGCATCTTCCGCACGACTGCTGCGATCCGTTCCTATAGACAACACAACAATTGTTATAATGAATATCGGCCCCAGTAACAGAGTACTGAGCCTCTTTGTCACAAGTCAACTTCGTAAGCCAAAAAAATTGTCTGAAAGACACGTTTTTCCTTCTAAAAAAGAACTGCACATGACGATTACACCGTATTCTCTGGCATGAATTATTTGACGAGGAAACAAGGGGAAAAAAATTTTGATAAAATAACATACCGAGCGAATACCGTGAAAGTTATCACTCAGTCATAGCCAACTCGGCCCTCCCTAAGTTTTTCATCTGTTTTTCGCAGGCTGATCAGCCCTTTTTAGGATCAAACTACCGCAGCTGTCAAACGTTGTAAAACAAGTGCGTCAACGAAGGTGAGAGAAAATAATTTGTCTAATTAATAGTGATTTATTTAATGATAATAATTTTTCATATTTCATATCAATATATCATTATTATTGTTATTATTATGATTATTTTTATTCATTATGAAACCGCCTTTTTTTTCCATATTCGATGAATTTGTGAATCAATTTTAGTTTTTATAAAAACAAAAATTCCAAGCAGATTTTTTATTGAGTATTCGCAGCTAATGCGCGAAAACACTCAATGATTAGAATAAACATTGAAAATTGAGAATTAAAATTAATTAAATTAAAAAAAATTAACAAGTTTGAACCTGAAAAGGGGATGGCCAGCCTGCGAAAAAACAGACGAAAAACTTGGGGACCTCCGAGTTGGCAATGACCGAGTGATAACTTTAAAGGCATTCTCTCGATATATAGGTATTTACGAACCTCGAGGGTCGGGCTGGCGGACCGAAGATCGGCACTCGCCGCAGATGCCGACGTCGCTGGTTTCGCTGGCGGCGTCGGTGGCAGTGGCGGTGGCGGTTGCGACGGCGGTGGCGGTGGCGGTGGCACCAACATCCCCTGGCCGTATGGCGGCATGTATGAAATCTACGCAAAGACAAAGCATGAAAAATACGCGTTATTGTATAAAAAAAATATATATTTATTCACCGGAGACAGCAGCTGGGGATGGGGTTGGCGCCACTCCTGCCACTGCCGTTGGGGTGGGTAGCCCCAGTCCGTACGTACGTACGGTGGGACATTCGGCTGAATGCCCCCCATGATTCCCGGATGCACCGGGAATCTCGCTGGACCATCACCTCCGTTTCCAGGTGGTATTGGCGCAAGGCCTGGAGGTGGTGGCTGGGGGGCATTCAGCGGAATGCCCCACGGGTATTGTTCGTAATTTTCAGCTGAAAAATAAAGTGAGAAATAAAGTAAAGTATCGTTTAAAAATGGTACAATTCATGAAAAACAATATGCGTGACAATGTATAAGTCAAAGATTTTGATGGAATTACTCCGAAACAATGCCGCTCTTCCATGTACTTTTGTCATGTATTTTCTGAATAAAAGCCCCTCTCAAGTTTGAACTTTGATAATCGTGCGTGAAATCAAAAATCGTTTAAAAATCGTTTTTTTTTTTCGTTTATATCTTATACCTTTTCACTTGATTATAATGAGTTCAGACAGGCATTTTTCAGGAGTAATTCAAGTGAACCAATAATCTTTCGCAAAGTCTATAAATTGTTCACGTTGATAACAACAATTATGCGGAACAATAATTTTCTTTACTAACGATGTTACGCGCAATATCACTTAGTAATGAAATACTTACGATTCATGCTCCTCGGCACTCGGTGAACGACTGCCGCTCCGCAGAGCTGTCGTGACGTCGGCGACTGCGCACTAAATCACCGCGGCTGGGCCCAGTGGTTGTCACTTCTGCCGGTCCCGTATACACTCATCGACACGGCAAGCGAAATCAACGCGAGTGAATAAATAAAGATTCGATTTCTACGCTCCACATCGTTATAACTGCATCCCCCGGAATAACATTTGTATTCGTTATTCGGTTAGCGATAAAAATTGGACGCGTAGTCGTGTGTGTTTATTACGTGCAATCACCGGCAGTTTAGTGAGTGAAAAAATGGATCGTACGCACTGTCAAAGTCGAAGAGATGATAATAAGAAAAACCTGCATTTATCCGCCCGAAGAGTGAGTAGTACATTGAAAGGGTAAGTGTTCCCCACTGCTACGTTATTTTTCACATGTAAGCAATCATAGATACAATTCTTATATAATTCGCGACAATGCTTTTGAGGCTGTATTTCCAGTACGTGATCCTGTTTTTTTTCTGAAATAAGCGGTCACACGATAAAACAATAACGCGTGAGTTCTGAAATGCGTTTATATCGCATACCCAGAACAACACTGTAACAACTCAAAAAATATGTATTTAGCGGATTTGCTTTCAAATGAATGTAAATGCTATTACATGAAGTCCTATGGCAATTTTGAAAAAACAATATTTTTTGAGATGTTACAGTGTGGTTTTAGGGGTACGATATGTTCTGACGAAGTGTGCTTTATATGTAACATAAAATTAATCAAACATTGTACTATTTCGCTAACTTCGATTCTGATTTGCTTTCCTCCGAACAGCGTGCGTATTTACAATACTTTGTAACTACGGGGGTGACGCAGACATTTTCATTCTTGTGCGAACTCTATTTTCGACTATTATTGTTGAACATTTATAAAAATAATTCAACATAATATAATATGATATAATAGAATAGAATAGAATGGAACTTCACATACGGGATATTCGTTATGAATCGAGACACTTATTTCCATCAACCGCTCTGATGTTTTTTATAGGCATCATTAGATTCATCATCGACGCACTATTTTATACTGAAAATTGTTACGAATGTTTTTTTTTCTCGCCAATGAAACACCTACAAGTATTTGGTACAATTTATTTATGGACTATCATGGAATAACGGCTAATAAAAATTGGAGCACGGTAATTATCACAATTCAGAAGCAGAATACAAAGACGCGGGAACCGTATACGTCCCAGAATTTTATTGTTGTGTATGGGCAATTCCAGGAGAAACCGGCCGGATTCGATCGTTTTCTGACCTCGTATTTTTTAGATCTATTGAAACTCTTGCTCAGGTGAAATAGACGTGAAAAAACCGATACGTATTCCGTTGTTTGTACAAAATTTTTTTTTTTGCCAAGTCATAAGTTGTATTTCGTTGCGAAATTAGCGCTTCGGTCAACTTCAAGAATTAATATCTCCGGTTTCATTTATCACAGAGAGATGAACCAGCGATCTTTCGAAAGCTGAAAGAATAACCTACAAGAAATTTTTTTTTAATTTATAAAAAATTGCGAATTTCTATTTGTTATAAACAGTTAAAGTATTGAAAGATTTTTCTGCAGAAATCAGCCGTTTTTAAGATGCTGAAAAAATATGATGGAATTCTTCATTCAATTATGCATCATAAAAGATTTTGTTTACGATGGAAGTTTCATGGGGTCTATTTTTTTTCTAATTTTTAACATGGCGTTGCAACGGTGCGCGCGTCCCAGTATACACACGGCAGAGGCCCACGCATTGGCCCTACTCAAGGCGCGCACGTCCAGCACTTCAGAATCATTTTCGGGGGAAATAATATATTATATCAATGGACTAATTCCGTAAGCCGTAAGCGCGAAAAAAAAATTGATTCGAAAATACATTTTCTCGCCGAATTTCGATGTACAGATGCGTTTTATACAGGTGTAGAATTTTTTTTTTTGCACTTATTACGACTTGATGGCATTGGTCCATCGATATATTATATACTATATAGAAATATTATGTATCCCGCATTTTTGAAATGAAATGATTATTTATTGAAGTGAAATTTCATTTTTATAAAAATTATAAATCTTGTTTTTGTAAATTTCTAAAATATATTTATTTCATATTTTTGTAAAAATGAAATTTTCTCACAGAAATAAACGTTTCATTTCAGAAATTTGGAATACACACTATTTCTATATACTATATACCGTGCGTTCACGAGGAAATGAAACAGTCCGAACCGAACACAGGCGCATGCCGCACTCGTCCGTGTGTCGGTCCGTGTGTCGGACGAGTGCGACGTGCGCCTGTGTTCGGTTCGAACTGTTTCATTTCCTCGTGAACGCGCGGTATAATATATTCTTCCCACATAAAATGATTCTGCAGTGCTGGACGCACTACGCCATTAGTAGGGCCGATGCGTGAGCCTCTGCCGTGGCCTGGGACGCGCGCACCGCTGCAACGCCATGTTATAAATTAGCAAAAGAAAATAGACTCCATGAAACCTCCATCGTGGACGAAAATCCCTTATGAGGCAGAATTGAATGAAGAATCCCATCATATTCTTTTCAGCATGTTAAAAACGGCCGATTTCCGCCGAAAAATCTATCAATACTTTAACTGTTTATAACAAATGGAAATTCTCAATTTTGTACAACTTGAAAAATTTCTTCTCTTAGGTTATCCTTTCAGCTTTCGAAAGAGCGCTGGTTCATCTCTCCGGGATAAATAAAACCGGAGATATTAATTCTTGAAATTACCGAAGCGCTAATTCTGCAACAAAATTCAATAACTTATAACTTTGTGAAAAAAAATTTCGTACAAGCAACGAAATACGTACGATTTTTTTCACGTCTATTTCACTTGAAAAAAAGTTTCAATAGTTTCACAAATTACGAGTACGGATGTTGAAAAACACACGTCTGCGATTCCCCATAGATTTTTAGCTCGTGTGGTCGTCGAGTTATACATTTTTCCAAAATTAACATTTCAACCATCTGAAATTTCCCGAATAGCTAGCTGTAACCTTCGCTATCGGCATATCAAATCGTTCTCAAAAATCTTACACTTTTTGTATAATATTCTACGAGCTGTGGTTACATGATGATAATTTATTTTGGTCTTGAAACGTTCACATTGAATTCTCGCACGGTATAACGTAGTTGCTTGATGTAAAAAAAAATTATTCACTCGTCTTATTATTTATAGATACCTACGTTTCATTGTTCGAAATTGTGAAGAAATATTTTCGCTTTAAAATTACCCAAAAAAAAAAATGAATAATCGTTTTACCACGATGAACTTGGGATTGATGTATGCAGAATTCCTAGGATAGGAACCATGTATAAAAAAAATTGATCGGTACTTTAAATGGGAAGAAACTGTTCAACGAAACTGTAGATAATTTCTTCAATGTGATTTTATGAAAAGACGAGGCGACAGGTGCCGGGCGAATCGAGTTGGCAGTCACTGGCAGCGAGTAGAAGCTCACGTACGCAACGCGAGCGTGCGATAATCGATCTATAGTGCGGTCATCGTTCGGTTTCATCGCGATGACACGCTATATTCCTATATAAATAATAAAGACCGGTCCGAGTAATGCATCTCGAATAGTCGCTAATGAAATATCAGTCAAATAGAGCTCAATCGGTTCTGCAGAATTTTCTTACATTTATCAAAGACAGAAGTCGTAGATCGGGAATAGGCTTGTCCTAGGCTTGTCATACGCAGTACAGTAAAAAATAGCTGAGTAGATTAAAAATATACCAGATTTTTCTACATTTTAAAGCAATTGAAAATGAAAAATCGATATCTAGCCATTTGTTCATAATTTGGGTATTATTTTGTTTCTGGACATGTCAGGGAAATCATCAGTCTACGAATATAATAATTCGATGGATACTTGAGGGAGCTTTCCATCTTCAGACAAACTCGACGCAGTCAGACACACAGTATTATGATTGGCTGGATCTAGCGGAAGGGACCAATCGTATTGCTGTGTGTCTGACTGTGTCGATTTTTATCTGTAGATGGAAAGCTACCTCAATGTGGTGACTATGCCGTAATACATTCATGAAAAACTAGTCATATTTTACTAGCCAACCTCCTTATACAATAGGGGTACGATTGACGTTGGGGGAGTAGCGGGGTTTGCTTGGGTCGTATTAGCCCGATACATGACGACTTGGATGAGATTGCAGTTGTAGTCAATGACTTCTGGCCGTGGCGAGCGTGTTCGGTTGAGTCCACAACTCCGCGTAACCATACATTGTAACGACAAGTCACAGGTGTCTGCTTCTGCTGAGTTCGTCTTCTTGTTCGAGTAATTTATTTCCAACTAGACCTCGTAGTAACTGCTCCACATAATTTCAAATATGAGGCAGTCTCTGTCAACTCAGCCACCCATTGAACTTGAGGTCTCCGAAAAAAATTGGGGATGAAAATAAAATTGGCAAATTTTTTCAGATTGTTTGGTCATTCCATTCCAGAAATATTTTTATTCAATCTTCTTCACGTACTAAATCGGGAGAAGATAGAAAACTTGTTGGCATGAAATTTATTTTTCTTTTTTTCCAGCTTCTCGGTGAAACAGAAAAAAACCAAAAAAAAATCCGACACATTTAGACCCCTTTTATCAGAAAAAAAACCTCCTAATTTCGACAGTTGGAGTAAATATCTACAGAACGATATTCATCATAGAGTTTTTCAAAAACAATTTGCGGTGGAGACTTCGTTTCTCTCCCAGCGAAAAATCATTATCAGTACGATGAAAATTGGGAAAAGGCACATTTCGGAATGTTTTTCTGGATAAAAGGGGTATCGGATTTTTTCGGATTTTTTTTTCTTTTACCGAGAAGCTGAAAAAAAAAGAAATGTGATCCCAACGAGTTTTCTATCCTTCCCCGATTTAGCACGCTGTCTCTCTAAATTTGAAGAAGCTGAAATTAAAATTAAATTAAATTATTATTAAATAAATTAAATTGAGTATTATATTTTTTAATTAATTTTTTTTTTTTGATATAATTTTTTTTCGTTTTTTCGAAAAAGTGAAAAGTCACTCTGTTGAAAGTTGCACGATTTTCACTTTTCAGACACCTCAAGTTGAATAGGTGGCTGAGTTGACAGAGACTGCTCCATATTTCAATGGACATTTTTTTTTTTTCGTTTTTGAAACAAACCCGACGAATTGCGGTTTTCGGAAAAACAAATTTCGTCAGATGGGTCGAGGGGGAAATAACTCAAACCTGGATTGACACATTAATCTTTTAGTTTGAATTAATTCGCATTAATCTTTGCAGTTAATTCGCGTTAATTCGCCTTGATTTCGATTAATTTGTATTCATTCACCGAATATTAGCACGTCAATTCAAGGAGTTATTTTCCCCTCGAGATGGGTACTTTGCTTGATCTCGTTCCGAAGCAGATCTCATTTTTCAGCAAATCACATGTAAAAATTAAAAATGAGTGGCGTGGAACACTCGGTTGGAACGAAGTTCCTTTCGTAGTATATTATTATTGATAAACGTATTATATTATTGATTAACGAATACGAATAAATGAATTACTAGCGTCTGAGAGCAATCAAATAAAATGCAGAAATCACTAATGAATTGAAGAAATGATAAGAAACTTCGTAATTAATATATTTTCTCTCGCACGCTTGTCAATTAATTGGCTATAAAAAAATGAGAGAGTCGTAATATAAAAACCACGTGTGGTATAATGTACACATACATGTTTCGTTGTTGTTTCATACTATTATTCAATTTGTAATCGTTTTTCTGTTTATAGGCGACGAAACCGCGAAAAGAGTATGCGAGATACCGCACCCGGAGTGGCATCGAACACGGCGGCCACAGTCGTGGGAAAGCACGACGAGCAGCGTCTTGCGGAGGCTAGCCAGCCCGAAGCTGGCTTCGGTTACTGTGTTGCGGGAAGTTCGGGACTTACTTCCCAACACTTCACATCGACCTCCGAAATATCACAGATCTCGCAATCGGAAAATGACAGCGACGAAGAAGTGATTATAGAGGAAATCACTTACGAAGTTGAAATCTCGACGGATGATGATGATGCAGATCTCGCAGCACGAGATGCCAGTTCCATCACTGAGTATCGCAGCGACATACCAGATAGCGACTCCGAAAATTCTGAGTCGACATCCCACAAGACCTCGGATGATCACGACGTACCAGACGGCGAACACGTGGCTGGATCTGTCCGTAGTCCCGAACCGGATCACGTGTCTGATACCGACACTGAAGAACAGACAATCGGTACAGAGGCGGAACAACAGGTGCCAGATAAATGGGCTTGGCCGGAAGAAGACGATCTGGATGATTTCAAGCTCGAAATATCCAACAACCCCTCCGACGCGTACGCTCTGGAAGAGGCCAATATTGAAGGTCGTCGCATCGTAAATGTACAGCACCTGTTTTCCGATTTCTTCAAGAAATTCGGAAATCACGCGCCTGGCCTAGCTTGTCCGATGTCAGCCCTAAAAGTCGTAGGGTCGCGTGAACAGGGATTGCGAACGCAAATCTTCTTTCAGTGCCAATTTTGCAAGCACAAGGACAGCGTATGGACTGCTCCGTCGGGTCCCGAATCTATGGATATTCATCGTAGCGCGGTGGCCGGGTGCATCACCAGCGGAATTGGGCATTCACAAATGGAACAACTGTTCGCAGCGATTGATGTGCCAAGCATTTCGGAAAATACATACCGAAAGTATGAAAACGAGATCACTCAAGAATTCATGGGTACCGCAGCACAAGAGATGCAAGCCGCTGGTAAACTTGAGAGGGAATTAGCTATCGAGCGCGGTGACATCATCGATGGCATTCCGCATATTCCCGTTGTAGCGGATGGTAGTTGGATGAAAAGCTCGTACCGAACCGGGAAGTACGATTCCCTGTCTGGAGTTGGTGCAATCGTCGGTTACCACACGCAGAAGATCCTTTTCATCGGGGTACGCAACAAATTTTGCGCTACATGCAAACGAGCGGCACGCACGGAGAAGGAACCATGCGATCATTTTTGTTACAAAAATTGGGAGCGAAACCGCAGTTCCACCAGCATGGAAAGTGACGCTATCGTGGACGGATTCAAGCGTAGCATCGACGAGCAAGGACTTATGTACTCCACCTTAATCGCAGACAGAGACAGTAGCGTCTACAAGAAGATCTTGGACAGCAATCCGTACCCAAATATGCCTGTCAAGAAAGTCGAATGCACAAACCATTTGTTGCGTAATCTGGCTACGAAAATCAAAGAGGTCGCTAAAGCAAAAGGTCGCCTTAGCAAGTTACGTCAAGTAATCGAAGGCAGCGTACTCAGGCTGCGAACTGCCGTGACCAAGGCTGTGGAATTCAGGTCGAAGGAAGAAGGCCCCACAAGTCTGAAGGCTCGCAAGCTTGCGGGCGATATTTTAAACGCGCCGAGCCACGTATTCGGCGAGCATAAAAAGTGCGCTGAAATCGGTTACTTCTGTGACGGTTCATCGAAGGAAGGAGAAGAAAATGTAGCTCCCGCATTAAACGCTTTTGGACTCTATGATAGAATAAAGGAAGCCTTTGCCAATCTAAGCTGTTACTCAGACAGCCTGATATTGCGCGTCAATAGCAACTGCGTGGAAAGATACAATTCCATCATTGCCAAATATATTGGTGGAAAACGTATCAATTACGGGGCCAGAGGTTCATATACCGGAAGATGCGCCGCCGCGGTCGTACAATTCAACACCAATAAAGCCTTGAGCGTGTTGGAAGAAAAAATAGGCAAGGAACCAACAGCGACGTTGACGAAAATAGAGGATCGACATATCAAGAGAAACGATCATAAAACAGCTAGCAGAACCAGATCTGTCGAAAAGCGGAAGACTCAAGGAAACAACGACCCGTCCGAACAGAGAAGCAAAGTCAACGTATCAAACCCACGTACAGACACTGCGACCGCAGACTACGGACCTAATTCGCAACATCCGGACTTGTCGGAGGACAAGTTCCAGCAAAAATTGAAGTTCCATAACGATTTATTGCTGGAGTGGCAGGCAGACCGCAACGAAATTGAGCGTACTACGAGGCAACAAGGCAGGAGCGACCGTTGGGTGTTAATACGCAAGAAAATCCTGACTGCATCGAATTTCGGAAGCGTGTGTCGCATGCGTGCTGACACATCGTGTTCTAAGAAGGTTAAAGCGTTGCTGTATCCCGCACCGTTGCGGCTCCCAGCTATCGAGCACGATCAGCAGTACGAAGAAGAAGCGCGACGAGCATTGGAAATCGACAGCAATGTTCTAATCACGGAGTGTGGCCTGTTTATTGACGAGGAGCTACCGTACATCGGCGCTTCGCCAGACGGTTTGATCGACGACGATGGGATTGTGGAATTCAAATGCCCATTTGCCATTAGAAATTTCACCCCGCAGCAGGCGCTTGCTCAGAAGATAGGAAACTTGCATTGTATCTTTGACAAGCTCGGCGAAAAAATGAACGAGAAACACGAATATTACTATCAAGTACAAGGTCAGCTGCACGTGACCCGTAGGAAGTACTGCATATTCGCTGTTTGGACGCCTGCACCAGGTATAAAAAGTATATTCGTTCAAAGAAACGACGAGTTTTGGTCCCAAAAAATGGAACCATTTTTGACGAGATTCTATAAATGCTGTATGGTACCTGGAATAGTTGATAGCCGCTCATTGAGAAATCTGGAAATCAAGGACCCACCGTACATTTTAGACGCTCGTCAGGAAAAAGACACTAAGAAAACTAACAAAAAAAAACCTATAAAAAAAGTTAATAAACTTCCGAAATAAAAAATTAGGACTATCGGATGGTGTTCGCGATTGTAACAGAAATCGTATAGAGCGCTTTACTCGTCAGCTTCTCTTCGTGCGTGGTATGGATCATACAATATCGGCGTAACATGACAGTAGTAGTATACGAAAAACGTATCATATCTTTCTGATTCATTTAAAATCATTCAATTATACGTTAGCGGCACGAATCGAATAAATGTACAAGCCTCAATTAGTCACGGGTGCCCGTAATCTCAGTCGAGAGCTCGGGTTACACCGTTCTGGCGGGCGGTAGTATGACAGGTTAAAACATTTCACGACGAATCTCCCGTGATATCAATTGTGTTGTACGTTTATTCTTTTGCAAGTAATTGTCGTAATCCACACTCGCACGATGGAAGCCAAAATAGTCCAAATTAATTATCTATAGTACGCGAAAAAAATTCCCTCCATTTTACGTGCGTTGAGAAATAAATTATGTTATCGCATGCTGTAGAACGTATAGCTCGGAAGAGTTGTGAAATATCTAAGATGAACATTACGTAGTTAGTCATGAAATATCTAAGATGAACATTACGTAGTTAGTCATGAATTATTTAATTACTAAGCCATTATACATTCGTCCGAGCATGCCACGATACGTAACAAGTGTTCAAGGAGATGATTGCAATATTATTGATGGCTAAAAGAGATATATGAAGAATTCTAAACTACCTTATGGGGTGACGTTTAACTATCCTGTCATACGACTGCCAGTCAGAACGACACCCGCTCTCGATTGGGATTACGCACAATGGAGATTCGGATTGCTGTCAAACCGCGACGGTTTGCCGGTAATAACAAATGGAAATATATATATAGGTGTAGCTCCCTAAATATATACAAGGCCTACCGTAGGAATGATTATGAGATGTGTCCCAAAGTATTGTCTAATAATTGTACCCATATTGGGGTGGTCGTTAATTTCTAACATATACTTGCCACCCTTTGAATCGATAGATAATGACGCAAAAGAGTGCCTGAATTTTTCATATTCTGAGCTTGATTGGAAAGGGTGCCGAAATCAAATTGACATTGAAAAAATTGAAAAAAAAAGGTTTCTCTCAATTTTCAAGTACCTAAAAAAGGCAACTATCGTTTACTTCAGCAAAATCATATGATGAAGCCAAAAGAGTTGATGACTCAATGATTTGGTCAGCAAAAAAAAAAACGGGAAACAAACTTAGAATGACAAAAAAATAAATATTTTCAGACAAAAAAGTATTCGATGGTGTTCTTATCGCATTACCACTTTATACAGACTATATTTATAATTTCACATGAAATGCTCATCTATGGTATGAACGTTATAACATATCATACGTCATCGATCGGTTTGAAAATACTCCCTTTGTTACAATCAGGAAACCTTTTTCGATGATCGCTTACACCTTGAATAATAAATTGCATTCATTTTTCATTTTTCCTATGCAATTTGTTGTACTCCTCTACTGCCCGGTTTCACAAAAGAAAGTTATCCCCAGGTTTTTGCAATTTTGCAATTTCAAATTCATTTCGGCACCCTTTCCAATGAAGTTACGAATCTGAAAAATGCAGATACTGGTTTCGCGTCATTATCTATCGATTCAAGGGGTCGCAAGTATGTGTTAGAAATTAATGACCACCCTAATGTACATGTGTCTCATTATTTTGAGGTATTTACCATAATCTGTGTTTCAATCTTTTCAGGCAGTCAATATACCGGGAAGAAATCTTGATAGTATACAGTCGATTGCGCATGCGCCAAATAATTTATTTTCATTGGTCGGTAAGGTCGTCCCGCGGCCGTATTATGACGTAGTCGGCCGCGGGACGATCTTACCGACCAATGAAAATAAATTATTTGGCGCATGCGCAATCGACTGTATACTATCAAGATTTCTTCCCGGTATTTGGGGCCATTCATAAATTACATACGTGCTTGGGGGCTTCGATTAGGGATCCATGCATTTTACGTTTGATTTGTACTTATTCTGATCGAGTTTCATTCATGGAGCTCGTCGAGCTTCGAATCGTCGCGCAGCTATAATATAGAGTTTTCAGTACTTACATGTTTTCATATGATTTTTATGGTGCCGCGAATGGAACAATGCCTTTGATATTGATGATATTCCTCCAAAATTGTATACTTTATGCAGCAAAACACACCCCGCGATATCATCGGTATTATCAGTCTGCAAAATTGTTGAGCATCCGATGCGTTGGGTACTCGTGTGAATGGTATATATGTGAATTAGATTCTCGCCAATTGGACGGGCATTTCAACTGACTTGAATTACTTCGGCTGACTTCGAACAACTGAAAGACTACGCGACCAACCACGCAACCGTAATAAGTTAATGTATCTGAGACTGTCTGAAACTAGTAATTATTGCGAAAACTTTCGACTATGACGTACCTACATGGGTATTAAACGATCGCAAGTGACTGACGGAATCTCGTCATGTAAAGGGTATTTTGAAAATCCCGTAAGGTACCTTGGGGGGTTGCCCGCAATCCTTATTATCTTCTATATGTGCGAGGGGCAGAAGGCTGCAATGCTCCTCACGTAACTTTTTTTTTCAATTCACACACTAGTGCTCCATCTTCAATTCTTAGTCAACCGGTTTGCCAGAACTTTCGTGCCTTTCAGATCATATGTATCGCGAGCTGCACCCAATCGTAGTAAATTCGCAGAAGTATAAGTATCCAATCGAAGTCAAATATAAAATCCATGATTTTGGAGTCGCGGCGAAAGGCGCCTTACGTCATTTTCAAACAACCCCTATGAGACTGTATGAATGAACCGCGGTAATACCTGTGTACGTTGCGTACCGCCAGCTCGGCGTTTCACCCGGAGTATTCAGTACGCAAGCCCGATGCTTGTGATCCACTCACAACTTTTTCTCTTTCGCCGACCTGTATGCATTAGCAATGAACGCATTCGTTGAAATCTTGACTGCTTCCGAAGTGAAAGCTGAAAACCTGAAGTCCGACAGGTTCCAGAACATGCCTCACCGAAGCTAGTCGAGTACGAACGTTGCGCTCCGGCGCACGTTTATCGCATTTCGGACATTTTAGGGTTCTTATTGGGTTTGGTACTTTTTGTTAGATGACTCCATTCAATGGTGGTAACTGTAGTATTGATGACAGTATGCGTCGCGTATTTGGTGTTTGGCAGGTGCGACTGTAACGTATCTCTGAATGTACAGGTGACCGGCAAGAGATAAACTGACCGCATACGGTTGTAGACCGTTCTAGAGTGTTCGTATTGTAACGTATCAGGCGACATAGGCCTGGTACGTTTACATACGAATCAGCCGTTACGAATATTCGAGAACGATCTCGAATGTTCGACGAACGTCGATGGCTTGGCGTGACGTCACAACAGGTATATAAAGCGTGTCATCACACAGGCAGTCAGCAATCCTAGGCAAAGCGCCAGGTTGAATCCACGCATTTAGCTTCTCAATACTTCGTACAGCAATCTCAGGCAAAGCTCTAGATTGACTCATAGCTTCCCGAGTAGAAATTGACGTCAGGCGCAGATCAGGCCCTGCAGGGGCATACCTGACTGCCTGATCAGGCTGCCGTCAGGCTTGCTGATAAGGCCCTGATTAAGAATGTAACGCTGCGTTCTAGAATTACCTGATCAGTCTGTATTTGTCAGGCCCTGGTCAGATTCGGTGGTCAGGGCCTGATCAGATTTAATGGTCAGGCCCTGGCCAGGGTTCTCCACCAGGCCCTGATAAAGGAAGAGAAACCAACTGTAAAAAACAAAAACAAAAAACTGACTTACGTGTGAATATTCGAATTTACAGTTCATAACTATCCACATGTACATCGGGAAGCATCACCAATTCGCTGAGAAAAACGACATCCTATTTTTTCGACCTAACTGGGATTTGAACCCAAGCCCGCTCGCATTTGTTGTATTACTAGTCGCACGCTCCACCTACTACGCCAAACTACCCTATGGATATTAGTCTGATATTTTCCTATTTATCGAAACTTATGATTTAAATGTCGAAGTGAGAGCTTATGATCATTTTAATTTGACCCACCAGTCTCATGATTTTCAAGGTGAGATCACACCTGGAGAATGTTGTAAAAAAATATGAGCTGGAACATGACCGCAGGGGCGCATCAGGCTTGCCGTAATAGGAACTGCTTATGCCAACCTGGTCGGGGGCATGACAGGCAAACCTTGGGGAGGATCGCCTGATGACAGCCTAAACAGGGCCATATCAGGTTTGCTTCAACACGGACTGACTGATGGCAACCGGGCCAAAGTTATATCAGGTTTGCCTCAATGAGAACTAGCTGATGTCAGCCTGACCAGGGACACATCGGGGTTGCCTCAAACACGGAGTGCCTGAAGAAAACCTGGCCAGGGCCACCTTAGGCTTACCTCAATAAGGACTTGCTGATGCCAACCTGACCAGGGGCGCAACAGGCGCACCTTACTGAGAGACGATCCAGGCTATCCTGACCAGGGGCTCAACAGGCGCGCCTCACTCAGAGATATTGGGATCGACTGAGGGCAAACTGATCAGGGCCCGATTGAGCACTCCTTAGTAAGTAGCGCCTGATCACTGTCTGACCAGGGACGCAACAAGCGCACCTTAGTAAGGGATGATCCAGGCTATCCTGACCAGGGGCTCAACAGGCGCGCCTCACTCAGAAATATCAGGGTCGACTGAGGCCATCCCGAGTAGAAATGAGGTCAGGCTCGAATCAGGCCCATGTCGGGCCCGAATCAGGCCCGGATCAGGCCTGATAGTTGCCTGATGTAACGCCATGTTCCGTCAGGGCCTGATCAGGCAGTACTACGAAATACTAGAGCCTGATCAGGCCCTGACGGAACATAGCGTTACATCAGGCTGCCTGATCTAATTTCTACTCGGGATACTGACCAGGGTCCCGACGAATACTCTTTAGTAAGTAGCGCCTGATCATTACCTGACCAGGGGCTCAACAGGCGCACTTTAGTAAGGGATGATCCAGGCAATCCTGACCAGGAACCCATCAGGCGTTACTTAGTAATGCACGCCTGATGTTAAGCTGACCAGGGCTCCAACAGGTACGCCTTGGTGACGGATGCCTGGTGATGACCTGGTCAGGGCCGCATCCGGTGTGCTCTATTAGTCACGCCTGAGTTCAACCTCATCAGGGCCTGATGGAACGTCAGGCTGGCCTTATCAAATTTCTACTCGGGTTCTCTCTTTCTTATCAAACACCATAGGCAAAGCGCCTGGTGATCTGCCTAGCCATATAACGATATGATCTTAGAAAACTCAGAAATTCAGAAACTTACTTAAATTCCAAATCATATCTCTCACAATATTATAAAACTATTAAAATCATTATCATATAAACATTGTATAAATTCTTGCATAAAGTCATGAGATTAGAGGTCTCTCTAATCAAAATTTTGTTAAAAATCTTTGCATATGAATTTAGAGTCATTTGTTTAATAAATTTAACTTCTTTTACATTCAATCAACTTAACTTCTTTACAAGTAAAATCAACTTTGCGGATTATGTCAGAATCCAAAGTCACGACCAGGAATTGGCAGGCAAGGGAATCGGCATCAATCTCATTGTAGATTAGGGATTAGGGGGCAACGAGTTGCCTAGGTGAAATAAGAAAATAAAACACACAAGATAACATAGAAAATATCTTTATTAGAAAAATGTCATCTGAAAAGGTCGACAGCGACGTTTCAGAGTCCGATTGGACAGACATGGCATCATACCCAGATAAATGGAATAAAAAGTTAGACAATGATTTAGAGTCGATGGAACAAAGAAGGCTTAAAAATCAAATGGACAATGAGAAAATAGATCAAGACCAAGAACTCAGCTTCAGGGAAAAAATGATAGCAAAATCTCTATTGTACAAAAAACAATTAGCAGATTTAGAAAAAATAACGAAAAAAGTGGACAAAATACTCGATTCAGTGGAACCAGTGATATTAGAGCCAGAATTAAAAGACGTGGAAAAGATTGATAGGCAGAAGCCTAACGAATGTCAACAAACCGATTTCGAAAAACATACGCTAGAGCCGGTAAAATCGTTAGAGTTCAAAAATCGAAATAATATCATTCAAAATGATGAGAATAACAACACCTGTCAAGCACAAACAAACATAGGCGAAACCGTTCCATTTAAAATCGAATTTTTCGAACATTTAATCAACTTAGAAAACAATACACGAAATAATCAGCTAGCTAGCATAGGAAATGTAAATAGTGTAAATAAATTAGATTTACATGATATTAATAATTTAAACGTAGAGAAAGGATTAGAAAGGATTAACATTAATCCGGTTAACCTACTAATCGGATTAGATAGAAACACTTCATCCAACTTGTAACGGGTTGATAGCCCGCTAGAAATAAATGGAGTTTTAGGACGGGGTGTGAGGGAGATTGACTATGGTCGACTCGTGTGAAATCCGTTTAACAAATTATAATAACTATTTATTCAATGAATCTTAAAAACTAATACAGGTGGGTGAGAGTGTAGAGTGTAGGGTGACGGTGTGTAATTACGATTTGGGGGTGGAATTAATATTGGAGGGAGGTACTAACCTTAACTCAAATGAGGATTGGATAACTTTACTTAAGCACTAGTCGCTAAGACTGTTGTAACTCGAGTGACTACTGAGGCGATCGGACCTCGTGTCCGATCGTACTCGGATAACTTCGTCTATTTTCGTAAATTTTGAATATTCTTTGTTTTCCCCGCGTAGCTTGGGGAGATTTGTGACTTGCTATGTCACAACTCCCCCCTCCCCACGCGGGGTGAAGCCTATAGGGTGAACCGTTTTATCTGTGTAGTGTTATGTGTACTTATATTCTATTTTCCATATTATATTATATTATCTCATACTTCATGTGTTTCTTATTACTAGCTTATTATCTATTTCTTTTCCTCTCTTTTATCTAGAATCTATCCTATCTTTTAATTAATTTCTTTCTTTATCTTTATTTGTACTTTTTATCTATTTGCTAATTTATGTTACTGACTTGTTTCCTATTTTGTACTGTTGTGTATACCTTATTTACTAATGTGTGTCAATTTCGTTGTCTTTTCCTGGTGTCGTTTCGTTTCGTCGACTTCTTCTGGTGTCGTGTCGTTTCCTTGTCGTGTCATTTCGTTGTCGTGTCTTTATGGTGTCCTGTTGCGTTTCTGTATCTCCCTTTTCCTTGTCTATGTTGTTGTTGTGTCCGTGTCGTCTCTCCCTCTGTTTCGTTCATCTTCTTCTTTTTATTGTGTGGTGTCAAATGTATTGTTTGTGTCGTCTATTTCAATTATTAGTGTGTCTGTGTCTGTCTCCATTTCGTCTGCTGTTTCGTATTCGTCGGATTCTGTTTTTTGGTCTGTGTCATGTGTGGTCTGTTCGAGCGTCTTGTCTTCTGTGTGGTCTTTTGGCGTGATGTGGTACTGTCTAGGGAATGGTGGATGTGATCGTGTACGTGTGCGTCTCTGGTGTCTTATCGTCGTGCTGTGTGTCGGTAATGTGATCGTCGGTATGTCGTGTTTTGGTGGTGATGGTGGTGTGTAGGGTGGTAGGTCTTCTAATGTAATGAGTGGGGTTGGTGTGGGTGTATTGTCCTGTTTCTTCTCGTGTCTGTTTTTGTATTTTATGTATCTGTCCGTCGCTTCCATTAGTGTGAAGCCTGCGTCTATCCTTTTTATTAGTTGTGTCATCTCGTCTCGTGTGTCTGTCTTGGGTTTTGTAGTTCGTTCGTAAGAAGTGTGTTGTCTGGATGTGCTGGGTGTCGGGTGGTTTTTTGTAAGTCGTGTGGAGGGTGGATTTGGGTATCTGTGTTCGTGTGGTGGTTGTCCCGGTGTCTGTAGCAGTGGTATTTTCTGCGTCGGTGTTGCGTCTCGTATGTATTGTCTGGGTATTGGTAGTAGTGTGCGTCTTGATTCTGTCGGTGGGTGTAAGTTGTATTGATGTTGTAATGGTCTGTCTGTTTGCATCGTCTCTTGTGTTACGTATCGGTGTGTGTATGTCTGTTGTCCTGGTGTTCGTGTCTTTGGTATCGCTCCTAGTCTGGCGCGGAGCGCCGGCGATATGTTTGTCTTAGTTTGTCTGTCCATTGTCCTTGAATCTGTAATATATCGAATGTAGAATTAATTACATGTATTTTCAAATGTATAGTTTCAAATGGTCGATGTGCCATTTTCCTATGTTTTTTCCGCTTTCTGTCGTTAATTCGTATATGGTCGGTGAGATTTTATTTGTTATTATGTATGGTCCAGAATATTTATGTGTTAATTTAGCTGCTATGTGGTCTACCTTTGATGAGAGTATGTGGGTCTTTTTAAGAACCCTATCTCCTACCTTGAACTCGTTGTTTCTATGTCTTAGATTGTAATAGTGTGCCTGTCTTTCATTTGCTTCCGTTAGGTGTCTTTGTACTTCTTCCCTGATAATCTGTAGTCTACGTAAGTGATCTGTCCATTTGTCTGTGTCCTGCATCTCGATGTCTCCCTCGTTCTCTAATTGATCTCGTAGGCATTGTGTCGGCTTTAGTTCTCTTCCCAGGTTCAGGAATGCCGGTGTGTGTTTCGTTGATGTGTGTGTACTTGTGTTTAATGCGAACTGTAAATCTTGTAAGTGTATATCCCATTCCCTGTGATCTTTTTCGACGTATGCTTGTATCATCGTTTTTATTGTTCTGTTGACTCGTTCTACCGGGTTTGCTTGTGCGTGATATGGTGGTATTGTCGTGTGTCTGATGCCGAATTTTTGTGTTAGTTCGCGTATCAGTTTGTTTATGTATGGTGTGCCGTTATCTGTCAGGATTACGCGTGGTGTTCCCCATCGTGATATGACGTGTGTGTGAAGTGCGTGTTCGACTGTCTGCGCTGTTGCTTTTTTGAGTGGTATTATTTCGCTCCCCTTTGTGTATAAATCTTGGAAAACTATTATGTATTGGTGTCGTGTTTTAGATATAGGTAGTGGACCCATAATGTCTGATGCTACTACTGTCCATGGCTCTTCTATTATTCTGTGTCCCATGAGACCTGCTGGCTGTCTTTGTTCTACTTTTGTTTTCTGGCAAATCTCACATTTCCTCACGTAGTTTACGGTGTCTCTGTACATTCCGGGCCAGTAATACTCTTTAGCTATTCTTTGGTATGTCTTTTCTATTCCTAGATGCCCTGATTGTGTTGTGTCGTGATTTTCGTGTAGTACTTGTGTGATTTTCTCTTTGGGGATTACTAATTTCCATGGGTTTGTGTCGGGTAATAGGTTTGAGTGTAGAGGATCGGGTCTATGGAAGTATAGGTGTGTGTCGCGTATTCTCCATGAGTCGTTTTTCTCTGGTCGTGTCTGTACTTGTGTCTTTTTGTATATGTACCATTTATCTGTTGTGTTTTCTATCGCGCCTACGTGTGGTTGTTCTTCGTCTTCGTGTAATCATGATAGTGCGTCAGGTACATGGTGTGTTGAGCCTTTTCTGTGTATTATTTCGAAGTCGTATTCGAGTAGTTCGAGTGCTCATCTCGCTAGTCTGCCTGTTGGGTTTTTTAGATTATGCAGCCATTTTAGTGCACTATGATCTGTGATGACTGTAAAATGGTATCCCTCTAGGTACGGTCTAAACTTCTGTATTGACCAGATTACTGCTAGGCACTCTCTTTCCGTCGTTGTGTATTTCCTTTCTGCATCGCTCAATGCACGGCTGGCGTATGCTATTACTTGTTCTGTATCTTGTTTTGTTTGTGTGAGTACTGCGCCTATACCTGTGCCGCTTGCGTCTGTTTGTACTTGGAATGGTAGTGTGTGATCCGGACATGTTAGTGTAGGTGGTGTTGTGAGTATTTGTTTGATTGTATTCGTCGCGTGTTGTTGTTCTTCTCCCCAAGTCCATTTCTGTTCCTTTTTTAATAGTCGTGTGAGTGGTTCTGTTATATGCGCGAAATTTGGGATGAATCTTCTGTACCACGAGGCCATTCCTATTAATCTTCTCAATTGTTTAATCGTCTTCGGTTCTGGGTAATCTGTCAGTGGTTGTACTTTGTCTGCGTCTACGTGTAATCCGTGTTTGTCTACTATGTAACCTAGGTATTTAACTTGTGAGCAACCGAATTCACATTTATCTGGGTTAATCGTGAGTCCTGCGTGTGATATTTTATCTAGTATTTTTCCTAACCAGTGTATGTGTTCCTCGAATGACTGTGTAACTATTATAATGTCGTCTAGATATGCAAATGCGTACGGTTCTGATTTAGGTCCAATTATTTTATCCAATAATCTTTGGAAAGTAGCTGGTGCTCCCGTGAGACCATATGGCATCCTTTTAAATTGGTATAATCCTTTTCCCGGTACTGTAAATGCTGTTATGTGTCTGCTGTCTGTGTGTAATGGTATTTGGAAGTATGCTTGACTGAGATCGAGTTTTGATATGTATTGTGCGGCGCGTAATTTGTCTAGTATTGCTGTCATGTATGGTAGTGGATATGCGTCTTTGCGTGATACTGAATTTACTTTTCTAAAATCGAGACAAAATCTGTAGGTGTTATTCGGTTTTTTAATCATAACAATCGGGCTTGACCATTCGCTTTCTGATGGCTCGATTACATCTTCTGCTATCATTTTATCTACTTCCGCGTAGATCGCGTCTTTTATTTTGGGTGATACCATGTAGTATCTTTGTTTTATTGGGGCGTGACCTTGTGTGTCTATTCTGTGTGATGTTAAGTGTGTTAAGCCTAGTTGGCCTGGTAGTGATGTGATTTTATTTCTTAGTAGTATCTGTAGTTCTGTGTGTTGTGTGTCTGTGAGTTGTTGTATTCCGCTGCAGATTCGCGGTGTCTGATCTCTGGGATATAGGTTTGGATTTGGTGGAAAATTTGGAGTTGGTAGTAGGACTTTCCGTTTTGGGGGTGTGTCTGTGTGTGTGTTTTCTGTTCTATCTATGTTTTGCTCTTGTGTATTTTTATACAGGTTTGGATTCGGTGGGAAATTTGGAGTAGGTAATAGGACTTTTCTTTTTGGTGCAGGTGTGGTTGTGTGTGTTTGTTCCTGTGTGTCTGTGATTTGCGACTGTTCTAACACTTTCTTTTCTAATTTCTCTTGTAATGCTGCTGCTTTTGCTTGTTTTGTGTGTGTCTGTGTTTCTTGTTCTCTAGTTTCTTTAGGTTTTTCCGTTTCTATTTCCGGTTTTCCTTCTTCGTGTTTTTCTTTTTCTTGTTCTGCGTTATCTTTTCGTTTGATTGGGTATTGTAGTGGGACTGGAGTTGTTTGTGGCCACCGTTCCATTACGTATGTTACTGTTGGCTTTTCTTTCATGGACCATGTGTTTTCTACGAAATCTAATTTCATCCCGAAATGTCTTAATGCATCTATTCCGAGGATGCATGTCCACGCCAATGTTGGGATTATTCCTAATTCTATCCATCTACTTGTGTGTCCTATTCTAACTAGTCTTGTTGTTAATCCTGTTATCCCTGCGCTCGTGCCGTTTGCTACTAATACTGTAGTGTTAGGTGTATCTTGTATGTCTGTGTATCTTTCTTTTAGTATTTCTCCGATCTTTTGTCCTAAGTATGAGTGTGTCGCTCCCGTGTCTACTAATGCATTAAATTCTATTCCATCCATGTCTACTTTTATGTGGAATCTCGGATCTCGTGGGTTGTGTGTGATGGCGTATGTCGCATGTTCGGGTGTGTATGTGTTTTGTGTTTGGGGAACTGCCTCCACCCGTGTTGGCTGTTCCCTTACTCGTTTCCCGACTGCTGCGGTCTTGTGCATTGCCATCTCATGTGGCCTGTTGCGTTGCAGTTGTAGCAGCGTCTCTCTGTTGTGTCTGTCTGTGTGTTTGTCTGTCGTGTGTATAGCGGTGCTGGGTATGTAATCGCTGGGCGTGTTGGTGGTTGTATCTGCGGTCTCGTCTGTGTTGTGTATGTGTATGTCGGCTTTATGTTCGGCGTCGGTAATAAGACTCTACGTTGCTGTGTTTGAATCTGTGGCGCTGTGTGTGTATGTGTGTACTCTATTTGCGGTGTATTCTGTTTCTTGATCATGCTCTGTCTCGTTTCTTCCCACGATCTATCTGTTTCCCATTGTTTACCTGCGTTTTCTAACTGTTCAAATGTTCTTATTTCGTATCTTCCTATGTATTGCTTGTATTCTAACTTTAGTTTTCTATATGTCATTTCTATTTCTTGTGTCAGTGTGTACGGCGGGTCTAATTGCGTAAATAGTGTTCTGATTCTAATCACGAATTCCAAAATCAGCTCGTTGTCTTCCTGTACGCTATTTCTTATTTCTTCTTCAATTCTATCCCTACGCCGTGTGTCTGTGAATGTGTGTCTAATATGTTCTGCGAACTCTTGTAGTGTGTTCCATCTTCCTCTGTGTATTCTATACCATTGTTTTGCTTTTCCGTCAAGTATCGGTGTGAGATTGTCCATTAGTTGTTTGTCTTGTATGTCGTATCCTATTTGTAAGTCTCTTAAATTTTGTAAAAATTCGTATAAATCTTCGCTAGGTTCTCCGGTGTATTTTATGTTCCATGATTGTATCACTTTGATTGGTATTATCTGTCTTGGTGTTTGACTGTTGTTGAAGCGTTGCGTGCTTTGTGGTAGTACCGTCTCTGTGTCGTAGTGTGTCGGGTATGTCTGTGGTGGGTCTAAGTCTATCAGGTTGCGCATTGTTTGTATGTTTCGCATGTTTGTGCCTATAAATGTGTCTGCGCCTGTTTCGTTTCTACTTATGTTCGCGTGTGTGGGGTTTGGCGATATGTTGTATATGTTCTCGTCTAGTTCGAATTGTATGGGTGTCGCGTCATGTACGTGTGTACTGTGCAGCGTGTGCTGCGTTGTTCTGTTTGAATGTAACTGCTCATTTTGTGCTTGTTCTTCCTCTAACTGCCTGTGATCTCTAACTGCATTCGCGTTGTTGTAATCGTTTCGTGTGTTACTTATAACTACTTGTCTATCGTCTCTAAATGGTTCGTGTACTTGTAAGCGTGGTTGCGGATGTTCTATTTGCGCGTATCTAAGTGTACGTTGTCTATTTTGTCCTTCTATGTCTACCGTGTTGTTTACGAAGTGCGCACGTACAGGACCTTGTGGCTGTGTGCCGCATGGTAACCGAGGTTCGCTCTGTCGTCTTTCCGCCATTTCTACGTATGTGTGTATGTGTGTTTAACCGTTTGTCTTTGAATTTATCTATTCTCTGTGATATCTCTTACTGTTTTAATTTGTTTAACGTCCTAATAGTGTGTGTGGGAGTGTGGATTATTACGTTGGGCGCCAATTTGTAACGGGTTGATAGCCCGCTAGGCAATTTGTAACGGGTTGATAGCCCGCTAGAAATAAATGGAGTTTTAGGACGGGGTGTGAGGGAGATTGACTATGGTCGACTCGTGTGAAATCCGTTTAACAAATTATAATAACTATTTATTCAATGAATCTTAAAAACTAATACAGGTGGGTGAGAGTGTAGAGTGTAGGGTGACGGTGTGTAATTACGATTTGGGGGTGGAATTAATATTGGAGGGAGGTACTAACCTTAACTCAAATGAGGATTGGATAACTTTACTTAAGCACTAGTCGCTAAGACTGTTGTAACTCGAGTGACTACTGAGGCGATCGGACCTCGTGTCCGATCGTACTCGGATAACTTCGTCTATTTTCGTAAATTTTGAATATTCTTTGTTTTCCCCGCGTAGCTTGGGGAGATTTGTGACTTGCTATGTCACAAACTTAAAACAGACAATTTCTAAACCCGATTTAAACGCCAATATTAATAGTTATTGGCTTATCTAAGGTTAAGATAAATCCAGATAATCTAGTAATCGGGTTAATTGAAAATACCTGGTCAACTATAATTTAGGTCACGTAGTTGAAATCGGTAAAAACCAGACGCGCACTGCACTGAACTTCACGCGCACATCACTGATGAAGATTCCCGGCTGGACGATACCTGAAAAGGAAAAAGATGACGAATTAATAAACTCAGTATCAATTTGGACGACACAGGACATAACGAACCTACTAAGCAAAACAGATGGAGATAGAACATACGCAGATTATCTAGTCAGTAATCCGGCTAACAATGGTCGAATCCCCATAAAACTACGAAAATATCAAAACTTGGTAGAAAACTGGCTGTACCATGTGGAGCCAGGGGGGTATTCGAGCGATGCAACTATCCAAAGTGCAGGGGGCACTACCAATATTTTCGGCGGCTGCATCATTCTATCAGTATCGGCGATCCGTTCGATTCATCGAGCCATCAGCTGTCAGACCACCAAAGAAACGACGAATGTCTGGAACAATAATACAAACGACAACGAGATCAACCACAACATAATTTAGACGATGGTGATATCAAGTAAAGAGAGAAAGAGAGACGTACCTGTGGATTAATGCGATGACATGCCATATTCCAAGCACCGAAGACTTATCGACTGAGTATTTCTGATGCATCGGGAAATTCTGAGGACGAGGTTGATGCACATCAGCAAGATGCATTACACATAATCCAGGATATAACACGAAATCCACTTCTCACACAGGCAGTCAGCAATCCTAGGCAAAGCGCCAGGTTGAATCCACGCATTTAGCTTCTCAATACTTCGTACAGCAATCTCAGGCAAAGCGCTAGATTGACTCATAGCTTCTCTCTTTCTTATCAGACACCATAGGCAAAGCGCCTGGTGATCTGCCTAGCCATATAACTGTAGTGTCGGGTAAATTTACGAAAGTCCGTTTACGTTAGAACTAAATATTAGGATATATATTATGAAGAGCGAGAGCGGATATGTTTAAGTTGTAAATCTTAGGACTAGGATAGCTATAGAGCCTAGGCGCCAGTATGACTGTTAGCAATAAGAGTATGTCTGAGTGGAGTGAATGAAGAGTGCAGGCGTGAAAAAAGAACACATGAAGGGTCTTGGGTGGTTGGTGTGAGCCTTCCCCCGAAGAAGGGAAATCGGCAGATTTGACCTGACCAGCGACACGTGCAGACGTAAGAACAGAGCCGAGCCAATAAAGAATACTTTTTGCTTTTAACTATTAAAAGTCCTTGTATTTACTGTTCACCCTATAACATCCTCGCTCACCTTGTAATTCCACACTAGTTAGTAATTTATACTACATTTTGGGGGCTCAACCGGGATCAGGGTAGTTAGCGAACGGTGACAGTGAGTGGCAAGTGAAAAGACACGAGTGATAAGTGACAGTGTAAAAAGTGACAGTGTAAAAAGTGAATAAGTTTAAGTGCAGAAAGTGACAAATTATGGCTGACCAAGTCGAACAAGTGGTAGACGGGCTCAACGCAGTAGAGCTCAATGACGAACGGGTTGCAGGGATGAGGGTCATCAACTTAAAAGAAGAGCTCAGACGACGACAACTCCGAGTGACCGGTAGGAAGCCTGAGTTACAGGCACGACTAAGGGCAGCATTGCTGCTAGAACGGGAACGCATTGCTCCGGGCGAAGAAGACAACGAAGACGACGTTGAAGACGAAGAAGACGATGCCGAGGGTAACGATGAAAGGGTCCGCGTAGACGGCAACGACCAAATAAACCCAGACGCAAATCCTGACGACGATGACGACGACGACGACGAACAAGTTTCAGAAGAAGAAGACGAAGCCCGAGCAAGACAGGCAATCCGACGCAGAAGACGAGAATCACCCCAACGCGCGCTGTTAACGTTTAAAGATGTCGAGGAGTCCCTCGAAAAATTCAGTGGTGACGATTATATGAGCATAAAACAATGGCTAGAAGACTTTGAAGAAATGGCTGAGTTATGCAGGTGGTCAGATGTCCACAAGATCGCCTACGGTAAGAGACTGCTGAAAGGATCGGCGAAATTGTTCGTCAAACACGAAAAATGTACAAAAACATGGGCTAAGTTTAAAAAAGCTTTAAGAGAAGAGTTTGACGAGGCCGTCAGTGGCCACAAGGTACACATGGAGCTGTCGCAGCGCAGAAAGAAAGCAGATGAAACGTCCCAAGAATATATTTATGAGATGCTCGAGATTGCTGCCCAAGCGGATGTCGACACGCAGTCTGTGATTCAATATATCATACAAGGTGTACCTGATGAGGCAACAAACAAAGCGGTGTTGTACGGAGCAAAGACTATCCGGCAGTTAAAGGAAAAATTTAAGCAGTACGAGGCCATGAAGAGGGAGACGAAATCTAAGGCGAAACCAGCAGAGCAGCGGAAGGACGATAAGACGAAGCGGCCCGACGGAAAAGGTGTCAAGAAGAAGACGACGGACGAAGCTACGTCAGGGAAACGGTGTTTCAATTGTGGTGATAAAAAACATGTGAGTGCGGAGTGTCCGGCAAAAGAAAAGGGCACGAAGTGCTTTCAGTGCAACGATTACGGGCATATCGCGGCGAAGTGTCCGACTAAGCCGAAGGAGGCGTACATTGTGTCGCGTCCGAATAAACAAAAGTACATGAAGGAAGTGGCTCTAGAGGACCATAAGTTTGTAGCATTAGTTGACACAGGCAGTGACCTTACTTTCATACGATCAGACGAGTACGAGAAGATAGGGTCACCAGCCTTGCATGATAGTAATCTTAAGTTCGAAGGTTTTGGCTCCACTGGCAATACAACTATGGGTGAGTTCACTAAGAATATGACAGTCGATAGCAACGTATTTCCCGTCGTGTTTCATGTAGTTTCGAGTACGATCTTAAAGCACAGCTTATTGTTAGGTACCGATTTTCTCGACAAAGTAGAACTACGCGTGAGACGAGGTATTGTGGCGTTTTTAAGACTCGACGGATCAGACGACGATAAGGGAGATACGCCAGATATTTTCAGAATTAACGTAATTGACCAGGCGGACGAAGTCGACCTGTCCCATGTTAAAGAACCTTATTATCGCGAGGAGATTCGTAAGGTAATAGAGGAGTATAAGCCGGAGAAGACAAAAGACGTAGGGATTAAGACTAAAATAATATTGAAAAACGATGTTCCGATAGCGAGTAGGCCGCGGAGGCTCTCACCGTCGGAAAAGAAGGAAGTAGAAGACTTGACGAAGCTATGGATGCACGAAGGCATCATCCGACCGTCTAATTCAGAGTACGCGAGTCCGATAGTTTTAGTAAAGAAGAAAAATGGCTCGACGAGACTCTGCGTCGATTATCGCGAAATAAATAAGTTAATTGAAAGACCACGCTTCCCATTACCGCTAATCGAAGACCAGCTAGACTCTCTGCAGGGCGCGGAAATATTCACGACGATAGACATGAAGAACGGGTTTTTCCATGTACCGGTAGACAAGGAAAGCCAGAAATATACAGCTTTTGTGACGCCAAATGGGCAATACGAATTTTTAAGAACGCCGTTCGGATTAAGTATTTCACCAATTATCTTCCAGAAGTTTGTCGCGACGATTTTTAAGGAACTAATTGATGAGAAATATCTTGTTGTTTATATGGACGACTTGATAATTCTAGCGAAAGACGTAGAAGAAGCTATGCAGCGCTTAAGGCTCGTGTTGGAAGTTTCGAGTCAATACGGGTTGATCATTAATTGGAGTAAGTGTAGGTTTCTGCAAACGGAAATTGAATATCTAGGGCATATTGTTTCAAAAGATACCATCAAGCCGTCCGAGAATAAGACGAAAGCCGTAGCGAATTTCCCCAGGCCGACAACCGTTAAGAAGGTCCAAAGTTTTTTGGGGCTGACGGGTTATTTTAGGAAATTTATTGAAGGGTACGCAAAGATAGCTAGGCCGTTGACGGAATTGCTGAAAAAAGACGCGAAGTTCAGTTTCGGGGATCACGAGGTTGAAGCTTTTGAAGCATTGAAGACGGCACTAAGTAGTGGGCCCGTACTAAGGTTGTATCGCGTGGGGGCGGAGACAGAACTGCACACGGATGCATCATGTTTAGGGTACGGGGCAATTTTAATGCAACTGGGTAGTGACGATGGGAAATTCCATCCGGTCTACTATGCCAGTGGTAAGTCGACACCGGCCGAAGAAAAGTACACCAGCTACGAACTGGAGGTACTTGCGATTATGAAGGCCTTGAAGAAGTTTAGGGTTTACTTGCTAGGGATTCCGTTCAAGGTTATCACCGACTGTCAAGCTTTCGCAATGACGATGAAGAAAAAAGATTTATGCGTGCGGGTAGCCAGATGGGCTTTATTGTTGGAGGAATTCGACTACGAAGTATGCCATAGGCCAGGTAGAAGTATGCAGCATGTGGATGCTTTAAGTCGTAATCCGTTGCCAAGTGCATTATTGGTAACCGAAAGTGACGACGGTTTGATTGCGCGATTGATAAGAGCGCAGAATGAGGATGAAGACTTGCGGAAAATATTAGACGCCGCAACACGCAACCAAGCCGACGGGTATTTAATAAGAAACGATCTATTATATAAGGAAGTAGATAATGATGTATTAGTAGTAGTACCGAAGAGTATGCAAACTCAAGTAGTGCGCCAGGCACATGAGCGTGGGCACTTCGGGGTAAATAAGACGGAAGCTATTGTCCGTAAAGACTTTTGGTTTAAAGCGATGCGTCAAAAAATAGAAAAAGTGCTAGCGAGTTGTGTGAACTGTATACTAGCGGAGAGAAAACAAGGTAGGCAGGAAGGATTCCTGAACCCTATCGCCAAGGGTGATGTTCCGTTAGATACGTACCATATAGACCACTTGGGTCCGATGACAACGACTAAGAAGAAATACCAGCATGTATTCGTAGTGGTCGACGCATTTACGAAGTTTGTGTGGCTATACCCTACGAAGTCAACGGATACAGCTGAAGTGCTAGACCGCCTGCGTAAGCAGTCCGCCGTTTTCGGAAATCCACGAAGAATCGTTTCTGACCGGGGGACGGCATTTACGTCGAACGCCTTCAAGGAGTATTGCGAGAGTGAGAGGATAGACCACGCGTTAATTACGACAGGAGTACCGAGGGGGAATGGTCAGGTGGAAAGGGTGAACCGGACGTTAATCCCTCTTCTCACCAAACTGGCCGCCCCGGTACCTGAGAATTGGTATAGGTACGTGGAAGCAACGCAGAGGTACCTAAACGCCACAGTGAGCCGGAGCACAGGTAGAGCGCCGTCCTACTTGTTGTTTGGGGTCAACATGCGGATTAAAGAAGATCAGCAAGTAAAAGAGCTCATCGAGGAGGAGTGGGTCGCCAGGTTCGAAGAAAGTCGCGACGAACTCCGAGAAAAGGCCCAGGAAAAAATCAGAAGGACTCAAGAAGAGAATCGCCAGAGCTACAATAAAAAACGCAAGGTGGCGAAACAATACGAAGAGAACGATCTGGTTGCAATTAAGCGAACCCAGTTCGGACCAGGGCTGAAACTACGCGGAAAGTTTTTGGGGCCCTACAAAGTGACTCGTGTTATGCGAAACGACCGGTACGCCGTAGAAAAGGTGGGCGAACACGAAGGCCCTCAACGAACATCAACATCGGCGGATCACATGAAGAAGTGGGTCGTTGAAGATGACCGCGACTCAGATAACCACAGTGAAGATGAAGACGACATCTGAGGCCAGATGTCAGCGCAGGATGGCCGAATGTAGTGTCGGGTAAATTTACGAAAGTCCGTTTACGTTAGAACTAAATATTAGGATATATATTATGAAGAGCGAGAGCGGATATGTTTAAGTTGTAAATCTTAGGACTAGGATAGCTATAGAGCCTAGGCGCCAGTATGACTGTTAGCAATAAGAGTATGTCTGAGTGGAGTGAATGAAGAGTGCAGGCGTGAAAAAAGAACACATGAAGGGTCTTGGGTGGTTGGTGTGAGCCTTCCCCCGAAGAAGGGAAATCGGCAGATTTGACCTGACCAGCGACACGTGCAGACGTAAGAACAGAGCCGAGCCAATAAAGAATACTTTTTGCTTTTAACTATTAAAAGTCCTTGTATTTACTGTTCACCCTATAACATCCTCGCTCACCTTGTAATTCCACACTAGTTAGTAATTTATACTACATAACGATATAATCTTAGAAAACTCAGAAATTCAGAAACTTACTTAAATTCCAAATCATATCTCTCTTACAATATTATAAAACTATTAAAATCATTATCATATAAACATTATATCAATTCTTGAATAAAGTCATGAGACTAGAGGTCTCATGCGCACATTCAACTAAATCAGTTAGTAAGTAAGCAAACCTTGTGAATATTAGTTTAATTTGGTTGCAACCGCAAATAGAGTTTAAAACATTGAATAAATTCTCTTATGTATAACATTATATCTCAGATTTGAGGCTGGTTCCCTTATCGTTCAAAGTCCGTAATTAGACAAATTAGATAGAGAGGTCCCGAAATTACATTTAGAGCAAAAGACTCGCAATAACTGTCAGTTCGCGTAGTCGCGAAACTGCCATAAAGTTACACTATATGTATATCTAACGCAAATCTCAACACAAACTCGTCAGGACTGTGGATTGGCAACGAGTTTAAAATATATCCACAGAGCTCGAGGGCCAAAGTTCAAGAACACGCGTCGTGACTGACCGAATTCAGAGCCCAAGGGCCAAAGTTCAACACGTGTCGTAATTGACCGAATTCAGTATGTCTACGGAGCACAAAAGCCGAAGTTGAATACGTGTCGTAACGACGACGATTCTCAATATTCACGAAACCTACAACAATAATTTCGACAGAGAGCAAAAATGCAATATCATCACGTTGAAATAATAGACAATACCCTGGATATGTTATTGAGAATGGTTCAACTGGTTTCAACCGAAACGATATCATCAACCCACCCTATAATTCTGCAGGCATGAATTCTCAACGCTGGAATTACATACAACAAGCCTGGAAACATGTTACAGTTGCATCTGTTACAGCCATTCGTAGTATACTGGTAGTATCGCGTATATTTGTGACACGGGCGAGTGACCTATAGTATTAGTACATCCATATAAAAGTACCAGACTCACAAAGGCCATGAAGTGATCGCGAATGCGGAAAATGTTCGCCTGCGCACATCGTTCGCAAATGAATGGCTTCCGTGGGGCATGTTTCAGGAACCGTTGCACACCGCGTTCTCAGCGTCGACTTCGAGAACAGTAGAAGTTTGGACGAATGTTTTCGTTACTCAATCCATATAGATTCGCGTGAGCGAAGGACTTGAGCACGGACCCCAAGCATCGGTCATGCGTGCGGAATACTCTTGACGGACCTCCGCGCGGACGTGACTCTGTGTGCACACACGCATCGGACGCCAAAAATTTTGTAAGCAATAACAGAAGGGTAACATTCACGTCAATTCATCCGCACGTTTCACACGATGCTCTCGAAAGTTGCCCAAAGATGTTGTCGTCTCTTGTCTCATCAATTGAAGTTATTTTTTCAAATAAGAGACGCGGTCAGAGCTTATGTGTAGTAAATTCTGAAATATTTCCGATCTAAGTAGAGCCGAGATGCTGCTCGACGTCAGTCTTATGTTATACGTGAGTTGCTGAACAAGAAACTCACATCGTTGAACGTGCTTTTCACGTTTCAAATCACATCTTCGAAGATGAATTTGAAAAAAATAGGAATCGAACAGAGATCACTTCCTAAACACGTCGTTTTTCAGGTGAATTTTTTCTTTATTTAACTTTTTTTTTCAAACAAAAATGATGGGATTTTCAATAATTGTCGTGATTTTCGATAATTTCCTTGTTATTGTTTGAGTAAATCTCAAGTAACGTAGAAAGCATAATTTTATAGCTGTCGACTACTTTTGGCGTAAACCCTAGTACAACGATGTGAGTTTCTTGTTCAGCAACTCACGTGACATATAAGGCTAATGTCGAGTAGCGTTTCAGCTGAATTGAAATGAAAGATATTTCCTTAGTTATGAAAAATAATCTTTGAGCGCGGTGAAATCGCGAAAAACTTGCTTTCTTTCAATAGATTGTCGTAAAATTACTCACAGGTACACCAAGCGTGTTTGATTGTGACACCGGTGTGTAGTTGGCCCCACAGTCTTCTGCCTCTGTCCTCTTCTATGCAACTATGGAGGATACGAGGAGACAGAAGACTGTGATGCCAACTTCATACCGGTCTAAATCAAACACGCCAGGCATATGGGTTCCTGTGATTACAACTAAAATACAGTCGTCGCGTAAAACCGATGGGAGATGTCGACGATATCAAACTACATGAATTTCTCGTTTACTCGTTTATTTACTCTTGTAATCAACGATCACAAGATTTTGAATAACTTTCACGGATTGTCATTTCAAACTATGTGGTCCCCCACCATACCGTATTAATTTCACTATCTCCATTTTCAGAACAATATTGAACTTAAAAATATTTGATATCGAAGTAACCCCCCCCCCCCCCCCCCATGCTATGTAATTTATGCATGACTCTCAGATGTAATATTAGGAAAGAATCGGGCAGCCCGCAACGCCTTAGGTTGTTTCAAGTATCAGTGCTGTGCATATGTCGCCAAAAAGGACTATCCAGGAATGACGGTCGACAGAGACGCGTCCCCCCTCAATGAAGTGTCGTATTCGCGCGGTACTCTAGAATCACAAGTCGCGGATGGATGCTGAGAAATGACGGGTGTCATAGGCTACCCGACTTATATTCGTATCGTTGCAAGTGCCTAATACAGACGGATTTAGTTTACAGGAAAGTTCGCTGGAATGATCTAACAATTGCTTTGTCATTTGCAGAACCACGTATTATGCGAGATGGTAAGCCATCTGCGGATTCACGAAGGATGTCCAGTATTCCGGAGGAAATGATTCTCACATACAACCTCTGACTTCGCGGATACCTTGACTTGCTAATACCAGATCGATATGTAATTGATCATTGATCATTGATCTGTAATCGGATCTTTCTATGGAATTATTTTTTTAATTTGTCAAATTGTTGGTAAAATATATGACATAAATAATTATTGTTTCGTAAACTACTGAAGTAACAAAACTCGTAGAAAACAAAAAGTAGAAGTAATCCGCAAATCGATGTCAATAACCAACTCGTGTATGTATACGGAAAATAAACGAAGTGTTACATGATTTAGATACGTATTTGTTTTTAATGGTTTCCCGGTTTCGTACGTTGTGAGATGAAGTATTTCTTATATTATATTCGTTACATATTTCTGAACATATATTTTTTGTTTATCCACTTGGGATTATATTTAGCCCGTTATTCAATTATCCAAACAATCATTTCTGAATACCTTTACGTAGTATTACACACATGTGGGGCCAATGCCAACTCGACCAGTGTTGAACCCCCCCGACCGTCTTGAAATCATTTCAGTTTGTAATTCAACATTCTACTTCGTGAAAAATGCGTCCAGATTTATTTTTAGATTTTTTTATTCAGCCGTTTGTTTTCTATAAATTTTTTCAGTTGATTGAGAAAAACTGAAAAAATGGGCCTTCTCAATCAACTTCAAAAATTCATAAAAAATGAACAGCCGAATAAAAAAATCTGAAAATAAATGTTAGACGCATTTTTCATTGAGTAGAATGTTGAAAAAAAATTAAATGATGTCGAGATGGTCGAGGTTTGACACTGGTCGAGTTGGCGTGGAATGCCCCATGTAAATTCACGTCGTTATTCATTCCGAACGTGTCACGTTACCATTCATGTAAAAAAATTCGAGTCGGTAACGTTGGTCAGGTTATCATTCGAGATCCAGACGATTGACCGACCCCGTTTTGTCTCCATGAGCGTTTCGCTAGCTCCCGGTAGGTGGTAGCACTTCTGACTGGTGTCATATGGGTTTGAAACCCGGCTAAACTATCCAGAGGGCGCTGTACCGAATGCTAGATTTTGGATCGAGTACTGTGGCACCTTAAGGGGCTCATGATGCCTGCAGCCTGTTCGCTGTTGAATTGAGTAAATTGAACTCTAACAGGCGACATATTAAATAGAAGAAGCGTTCTTTTTACGACAAAAAAGGTGCTCATTTTCAAATCAATTCAAAACGCAATGTGAATATCTCTGGGAATTATAATTGGTATAAAAATAATTACGTAATCGGCAGTATACTTACAATCGTCAGAAACTGCAGCACTCAATGCAGAGCGTTTATAAACATCGTTCACTTTAAAGCGTAGAAAAAACAATGAACACGAATCGTACAACTGCAACAGAACGTTGACTTCTTCGAATTTGTCAAACCCGGACTTTACAATGTCTCAATATCGCCGCCGCCCCTACGCTTCGGCTTGGCGCTGTGTGAAGAAGCTCCGAATGTACGAGTATACTACGTTAGTACGTTTTCATTGATCTATTATTTTACGAACGGCAAACATTTAAAATTATACATGGTATTTATTTTTGCTATATAGTAAATGGAACGAGATATCGTTGAATAAATATTCTGAGACATCTGCTGTCAACATTTTTTTTTATATATTCTATTATCAGGTGAAATATCTTGGACAACGGTTTGCAATCCACCAACTCGCTTCCTCCCTGTTTGCCGCCCCATGAAGTTGCCGCCCGGGGCAAGTGCCCCGGCTTGCCCCCCCCCCCCCCCCCCCCCTAGATCCGGGCCTGACATTTATAAGAGCTATAGAGATAGCTACATCGTTAGAGGCAGCAGCAAAAGACGTTATGACGATGAATAAAGGTGAATCTAATGTAAACAGTATTAAAGTGAGTGAACAATGGCGAGTGAAAAGTAATACAGTCGGACCTCCCGTAATGTGGTACCTCGGTTTGAGAGAGTCTCGCGATCAATGTGAATTTCCAAGAATTCCCCCGTCGCCCCGACCATTCCTCTTGCGCCTATACTTCATCTATGTTCGTTACAGCTAAACCGGTTTCGGTGACGTTCACCTCTCTTCGCACTCCTCTACAGCCTATGAGCTCACGACTTCCCAGAATGTGAAAATCGCCCAAGTTGAGCGAAATTCTGAGAATTATTTCCACATTACGGGAGGTTCGACTGTACTACAGAAAAAAATTGTGAGTGTTGTGGAAAGATGAATCATGTAAAGGCTGTATGTAGATTCAGAGATTATAAATGTAACAATTGTGGTGGACAAGGGCACCTTGGATTCGTATGTCGAAATAAGAAACGAAATTATAATAGAAATAGTTATAATAATAATAATTATAATAATCGTATCGGTCAACAGGGTAATTCGAATAGAGATTACAAGTCTAAACCAAATGGGTGGAATAATAATAGTAGACGAGTCAATAATATTTACAATATTGAAGAAATGTTCAACGTATCGGAGCATGTAGAAATAGAAAAAGACAATATTACATGGAAGAAGATTGAACCGTATACAATAGATATTATGACAGAAAGACATGATATCAAATTTTATATAGATACGGGCTCTGTAATTTCAGCTATTTCTTTGCAAACTTATAAACAGTACAATGATATTGGAGAATTGCAAAAAACTAACAGAAATTTTAGATCATTTCAAGGTGACGTCATGAGTCCGTTAGGAGTAGTGAAAGTTAAAGTAACTTATAACAATCAGTTGCATAATTTACAGCTATTTGTTTCCCAAGGAATCAGTAATCCGATCATAGGACGTGATTGGATTAACGCTCTTAATCTGTTTACTTGGAGTGCAGATAAAAGTAACGATAATGATATGAAACAAGTAGAAGACGAGACATCGTCGATGGAAGAAGTGATAAGCGAATTTGAAGATGTCATTACTGAAAACTTAGGAAAATATGATAAAAAAGAATTTAAGTTGAATTTAAAACCAGATGCCAAGCCTGTGTATTGTCAGCCAAGACCTTTGCCATATGCAATTAGAGATAAAGTTGAGAAAGAATTATTAAAATTGATCAATGAGAAAGTTATTGTACCTGTAGAGAGTTCGGAATGGGCTACTCCGATAGTACCGGTATTAAGGGGGTATCTAAGTCTCGAGCTCCATAAAACGTCAACACTTTTCATAACGGTATAGCATTTAGGGACATGTACGGACACAAATATAAATGATATCGTTCCAAAGTGTACAATTTCAGCTTTAATTTGAAAATAAAACGGTCACTGTAGCATCAAAATTGTCGCCGTTGCAGCTACTGAAGTACTGGTCGGCGCAAAGCTGTGCTGAAATCTGCGACCACGATCCTGGCTGAACGGAGTATCCGAAAATTATGAACTTGGGATTGTTTTGTTGGTCAACGTCTCCTTCAGGCTCCTATGCGACAGATTTTTGATAGATTGAAATTTGACAAAATTATGAATATTTTTACTGAGAAAAGTCAATTTTCTTGATTTCAATTAACGTTTTTACCTGTATTTTGGAAATCAAACGACGGATCGAAAATCTGTCGCATAGAAGCCTGAAGGGGACCTTGACCAACAAAATAATCCCAAGCTTTCAATTTTCGGATACTCCGTTTAGCCAGGATCGTGGTCGGAAATTTCATCACAGCTTTGCGCCGACCAGTACTTCAGCAGCTGCAACGGCCACAATTTTGATGCTACAGTGACCATTTTTTTTTTAAATTGAAGCTGAAATTGTACACTTTGAAACGGTATCATTCATATTCGTGTCCGTACATGTCCCTCAATGCTATACCGTTATGAAAAGTTTTAACGTTTCATGGTGCTCGAGACTTAGATACCCCCTTAAAGGAGAATGGTAACATTAGAATTTGCGGCGATTATAAAATAACGTTGAATCCTGTTCTTGTTATTGATCGACACGCAATTCCTAGAGTCCAAGATTTATTAACGACAGCTAATATGAAGGAAAAGTGTTTTCTAGAATGGATTTGCCACAAGCATATCAACAGTTACCGTTAGAGGAGGAGTCAAAAAAATTGGTTCCAATAACTACTCATAAAGGATTGTTTACGTATGAAAGGTTGTGTTTTGGTGTGGCTTCGGCAGCGGCAATATTTCAGCGCGAGATTGAAATTATATTAGGGAATATTGAAGGTGTTGAATGTTTTTTCGACGATATTTTGATTATAGGATCTAATTGGACAGAGCATAATAAGAGATTAACCCTTCGTAGTCACACTTCTGGAGAATAACACGGTAGTCACACATGGGTGAAATTCACCCAGCCACATTTCAAATGGTCGCTGTGTGAAAACTATCTGTCCGATCGGGATCGAAAAAATACTAGAAAATACTTTAAACTTTCTAGAACATGTGTCAAGAGTCGGTATGTCAAAATTCAAATGGGAACATATTGAAAAATAAAATCGTAAATAGGTCAATTTGTCAAAAAATGGATATTTGGGCCCGAACGCCTGGGTGGAATCCACCCAGTGTGACAACGAAGGGTTAAAAGAGGTACTTAAGAGATTAAGAGACTGCGGATTGACAGTTAATCCAAAGAAATGTAAGTTTGGAGTCAAAGTAATAGAATTTTTAGGATATGTGGTAAGTGACGACGGAATTTCTATTTCCAAAAAACGATTAGATGCTATTAACAAAATTTCGAAACCTGAGAATACCACTCAATTGAGATCATTTTTAGGCATGATTAATTATTATTCCAAATTTATTAGAAATTTTGCGACTTTGATGAATCCTTTATATGATTTATTAAGAAATAATGGAAAGTGGGATTGGTCAATGAAGGCCAATAAAGCATTTGAAATAGCAAAAAAGCAACTAACATACCACAGAATATAGGTACATTATAATCCAAAATTGCCTATCAAAGTGATATGTGATGCGTCACCTACAGCGGTTGGTGCAGTACTGGTTCACATACTGCCTGATAATAGTGAAAAACCTATTGCTTTTTCATAAAAATCACCATCAAAAGCAGAACGAAATTATTCTCAGTTAGACAAAGAAGCTTTGGGAATTGTTACAGGGATTAAATCTTTTCATCAATATATACCGTGAGGATTCGTGGAGGCGCACCATAGGACGCCTGCATGCAGGCAACTCAAACATCAAACGATTAGGTTTTGTTCCCACGTAGCCAATGGGCACGCATAAAACCGAATCGCTTGACTTCTGAGTTGCCTGTATGCAGGCGTCCTATGGTGCGCATCCACGAATCCTCACGGTATATGGTAGACCATTCATATTAGAGACTGACCATAAACCGTTAACATTCATTTTTGGAGATAAAAAGGGTATACCACAAATGGCTACTAGTAGGTTACAGAGATGGGCCGTATTTTTGGCGGGATATGATTTCAAAATAAGCTATATAAAGGGTACAAACAACCAAGTTGCAGATTGCTTATCTAGAATGCCAGTGAGAGATATGGGAGGAGGAAATGATGTTGAGAATGAAAAAGACGAGTATTCGTATTTGAATACCGTAATGGAAAATGTTGTATCTTTAAACTATGTGAAAGTGAGAGAGGAATCAGAGAAATATGTAATTTTAAATACGATATTAAAGTTTGTGAGAAAAGGATGGCCTGAGAATGTGTGTCAAGAGTATAAAGCTTATAAGAGTAGAGAGAGAGAGCGTTATCTATAGAAGGAGGATGTTTGATGTGGGGACACAGAATTGTAATACCAACTAATCTTAGAAAAGAAGTACTTAACGAGCTACATAGTACGCATCTAGGTATAGCGAAAATGAAAGCTTTAGCTAGATCGTATGTATGGTGGCCAAAAGTAGATTCTGAAATTGAAAGTTTGAGTAAGAGTTGTAAAGAGTGTGCGGAAACAGCTGGAAATCCTCCGAGGGCTAGTTTACATGTATGGAGTTGGCCTGAAGGTCCAAACCAGCGCATCCATGCTGATTTCTTAGGACCGATAAATGGTAAAATGTTCATCATAACAATAGACGCTTTTTCTGAATGGGTAGATATTAAGGACGTTCACCAGTGACAGTCGGAGACAAAAGTTTGACGCACGCTCGGCTGAGTTCGACTGTCGCACAGTATACCGCACCGCTCGACCTAGGCCAGAACTTTTAGCGTAGACTGTCGCACTAACACAAATAGGTCTGCGGCGCGCCTTGTACATATATACCAATACAAGCATCGTGCGCCTTTTCTCTCCCCCCGTATCGTCCCGCCGCCCCGCCGTTGCCACGACTTCGGTGTAACACGCGCGAAAATACCGTCGGACTGAGAGCTTCGAATTATCATTACGTCTAAACGACACGGCTAGGCAACCCCATTTTTTAACATTTTGTTTCTAACATTATCATGTATTATATATTAGTTTTTCATCGAAATCTATAGAAAATTGTTGTTGCTATAAATCAAAATGTCCCTTTAGATCATGATTCGGCTATACCTTACATGTTAAAACTCGAAACTTTAACAGTGAATATCTCCACTTTGGTACGGGCACGGTTCTTCAAATTTTGTAAGTGCATTGGGGACACTATAAAGAGCGTGTGGTCCAAATCTCAAGACAATCTATAGAAAATCGTTTTACTGGTGAACGTCCTCAAGGAAATGCCAAATATTACCTCTATAGCAACAATTGAGTTCTTTAAGGATTATTTTGTAACATGGGGATTACCAATGAAATTGGTTACGGATAATGGACCAGCATTCGCGTCGGATGAATTTGCAGATTTCACAAAGTATTACGGAATACGGCATTCATTCGCAGCACCGTATCATGCTGCTTCCAACGGAGCCGCCGAAAATGCAGTTAAAACGTTTAAAAGTAAATATAAAGCATTGTTGAAATCTGGATATTCTTCACAAGAATCTGTTAGATTATACTTGTTCAATTCTAGAGCTACTTTACATGCAACGACAGAATTCAGTCCAGCAGAGTTGCAAATAGGTCGAGCATTTAGAACAAAACTAGATCTATTGAGACCAACTTTAAGAAACAGGGTAGAGCACAGTGGTCCTGAAGGGGCATAAAATGCCTTGAAAATGGATACAAAATCGGGTTGTGGGATATGATTTCGGGTCATTCGTAGGTTCGAAATTCGAAAAAATCAAAATCCTAGCTGCTCCCTTTCTCGAGGAATCGATATTTTCATGTTTCCAACGTGAATTTTCACGATTTACGTTCTTTATTCGATTGGTATCGATCAAATATTTGGCAACTCGTACATAAATAGGTTTATCATTCCACTTTTAGTCTAACCCAGGACCAACGACGAGGACATAGTGGTAATATGACCTCATTTTTTTTTTTTTTCAATTTTTATCATTTTTTTATGATTAAAATTTTTTTTTCCTTTTTTCTCCAATTATGGTGATAGGAAAATTCAAGCGCGGCTTTCAGTAATTTTGAAGCATACAACTCATCATCGATATTGTTTATTTTGTAACGAAACCAGACCTTCAAAAATTCACGGTGGACTGATTCTCCGCTTTGCTCAGACCAGAAGCCTAAGCCATTATTATGCTCTATGAATTTCAAGCTTTCTTCAACGTGTGTAAGAATGATGTGAATTTTTAGTGTTTGTGAGAAATTATTGATGACCTTCAGAGCTTTGTGTAATTCACATAATATGTGTTTATTCACTCCTCAACTGTAATCGCCACTTTATTGACCTGAAAAGCGGGCGTAGTGTAGCATATTATTCCCTCTCATACTTTTTGTCCCGCAAATTAATTTTTTTCCCATTTGCGGGAAATAATGTAGATTATTTCCCGCAAATTCAGATTTGCGGGAAATAATCTACATTATTCCCGCAAATCTGGATTTTGCCGTAAATCAGATCTGAATTTTGCGGGAAATAATGTACATTATTCCCGCAAATTTGGATTTCGCGGGAAATAATGTACATTATTCCCGCAGATTTGCGGACATAATGTACATTATTCCCGCAAAATTTATAAAGATTGATAAAGTGGTTACAGTTGAGGAGTGAATAAAACATTGTATGCAACATGGGAATAAAGTGCATCATTCCCTCGGGCTTACTGCCCTTGCGAAAATTCCCTTGGGTGATTACTGCCCTCGCTTCGCTCAGGCAGTAAACTCACCCTCGGGAATTTCGTTCGGGCAGTAAACTCGCCCTCGGGAATAATCTTTCACTTTATTCCCACGTTGTATAATGTACTAATTATCTGATGGCCACTGGACTTTACCTGAGGTAAAACAACAATTCACAACTTTCATTGAGTAGTGACTCTATCGTTCGTATACCTATTCATTCATACTATTGAGAATTTATCGGACGAGACGAACCAAATTATTCAATTGAGTCTTCTAACAGAGGAAAGATTCTGCCTCTACATAGAGCGTGCAATCCCCAGAAAGACCGAAAAAAACTGAAAGTGCATCAAATTAATTTTTCAAGTAAAAATTCTTTCAGCCCGGGTTTGAACCGGGACCTGCGCATTTGTACTGCGACGCCTTGTCCAATTAGACCACTGAAAGACTGTGTTGTAACTTGTTTAACTCCCATTATTCAAGGAATGGGGAATTAAAAGGGTTGTTCCCAGAGGTGATCTTTGACAATCACTCTAAGTGCTAGATAGCGACAAAGTAGTTTTTATTTAATATTTAACAAGTACAAAAGAATTGCGTTTGGAGCACTTGCTCCGGTTCGAGTCAATGAGTATTCGGAGATAGCCTCCGCTTTCTTCAAGGTATCTGCTCAAGACTGAAGCGCGGCTCCGTCTTTAGCCTAATTTATAACTTACATAATGCTTACTCGATTATTGGCGCAACCTGCAATGCGATGCGCTTTGTCGCATTCCAGGTCATGCCTTGCTTAATTATTAAAGGTAGTCAATTTACGAAATGTATTGGAATGTTGAGTAACAATTCTCAACATCCCTCCCCCCTTAGGAGAATAGGCCTCCGGACTATTTTTCCCTTATTTACTAAGTACAAATTTCCTTACTCTTATCCTTATTTGCTAATCTTATTTTAGTCCAATCCCGGTTTTATTCATTTTGATAATAGATACAATAATTGGTGTTACTTAGGTATATATAATTTCTTAATCCAATTTAATTCAAGCTTCTAGTAAAAATCCATTTAATTTTTAATACCGGATTATGTTGTACCCGTGATCGACGTGTTCCGTTTAAAATTGATAATGGTTTCTTTGGCTACCGGAGTCCGTTTTCGCGGCTGCGGAGGCTCCGGTGCCACTGTTGGCCCTGACGTTTCTTTACATCTAAATTTACCTGTAGATACACATTTATAGATTATGTAACCTATCATGCCTACTAATACTATTCCACTTATTGGATACAAAGGTGCCACATACGGCAGGTGCCGCCTGTGACTATTGTTCTTATCGTCTAATTCCTTATGTAGGTTCTCAAGGCTAGTTCCCAATGAGTTTAGCTCGTTTGCGTCTCGCAGGACGCTCTTGAGTACTACACTGACACCTTTCTCGTTAGGCTTCGGGATTGCCTCCCAGTCTGTTTCGTGGAGACTCAGATTGTACGGTGGCAGGTAACTGAATTCCTGCCTGCTTTGATACTGCCGTAATGTCTCCATACGGAAATCCTTCGCAGTTACAGCGCATTTCCCGTTGAGAGCTATGATGCCAGTGCCTATCAATGTTTCACGCGCCGCAGGCAACCCTTCGCAAGCTACTGTGATTGCCTCGGCCTCTGGAGCTATATATAACCATGTTCCTGGTCTATTCAAAACTAAAACTATTGCCTTGTTTACCCTAACAATTCTTTTCGGGCATTGTGATAGTTCTACGTCCAGCTTTGAGAGAATAGCAATTTCACAGGGTGAACCTATTCCTATTGAGTTCGTAGGGCGCCTTGGGTCGCACAAATAGTGTTCACCTAAACGTTTACACGTCCCCAAGTCCGCCTCCTTCATTCGTAGGTAATTTCTATAATCATGGTCCACCACTGCTAATTCCTCCGTTATTTCTAGATAACAATAGGTATCGTTTTGTGCCCTTACAGGCAGAGGATATACTTTGCTGATGCTATACTCTTCACTACCTATGAGAGGTATTTCTATTACTGTGACTACCGTATCTTCCCTCCCGTAAGATTTAATATCCGCGACTGTCATCAACAATGATACCCCTGGTCGCGTCAATGGTATAGGGAAGCTGTGACCCGCCGGCAGGTGTGGTAGTGCCGACGAGAGGTACTCTAGTATTTTGGCTGGAGTAAGCACGGTGGGGTTGATAATACCCCTTTTTATTTCTGTTAAAAATTGTACCAAATCCTTCACATCACTCAGCAACGCATCTACTATTAGGCCTATTGCCTCTATATGCTCGTCGAGCTTTTGCCTCGCTGCTGTTCTCTCTATACCGTTGGAAAGACTGATACTAAGCTGCTTAGTTATCTCGAGCAAAGTTTGCTCATTTTCCTCCACTACCCTCATGGTATTATTAAACACTCCTAGCGTCGATGATACTATTTGGATTTGCTTACTCATTGCCGTTTTTAGGTTGGCTTGATCTTCCCGAAGATCATCGATCTCTTGATCTATCCTAGCCGCATCTGCTGCATCCATAGTCCCGAACAAGGATTTTGCTATCGAGCCTAAACCGTCTATCAAACCTCGGCGCTTTCGTGCCGGCCCGACGCATGTGACGTCGCGGACTAGTTGCAAACCCCTATCAACCTTATCTAACAAATTTCCTACTGTTTCACTCATAGTCTCACATAAAAGCGAGCCTGCGTTATCTGGAATCTCGCATGTCTTGCGTATATTGTTCAGGTGTGCCTTCACATTTTTTTCTCTCTCGAATACCGTGCGGAGGTCCATGTCTATTACTAAGCTCCACCTATCTTTGTACACCTGCAGCGTCCCTATTTTCTCGAAGTAAACGCCCGGATTATCCCTGAACCTCTCGATCTTGAAAGATGGGCTGATTTCTTCTTTTGCCAGCGCCATCGCCAGGCATGATCTGCAAGTCAATTTACATATTACTACTAATGCATCCCCTCCCTTTGTTATATGGTGAAATTTGTGAGGAAATGGTGAGGGGTGGGATAGGTGCTGGGGACGTGCTTCTCTCCTTCTAGTCAATGTTCTACGAATAACTTCAATCGGTTGGCGTGAACTTTGGTCTCCTTCCGACCCTTCCGGATGGTGTAGTTGACATCCGAATGCTTTTCCGTGATCTCGTATGGACCTACATACTTTGGCGTTAATTTCGCTGATCTCCCCCGCCGAACCGTCTCATCTAGTAGAAGAACCTTATCTCCTGGCTGGAATTTTGTCTCTACCGTTTTTTTGTCGTAGTATGATTTTGCTTTTCCCTTGGCTGCTTCCAGATTCTCTTTTGCTTTGAGATTAGCCGCCCTAAGTCTTTCGCGTAGTTCCTGAACGTAGTCGTCATACGCGTAAGTAAGTCTCGGCGCTTGCTTTACCGATGATGGTATTTCTGCCGGGTGCCCGAAAACAAGCTCGTACGGGGTGTACCCTGTTGCAGTGTGAGGGGTTGTGTTGTACGTGAACATTGCGTACGGCAACCACTCATCCCAGTTGCTCTGGTCCTCTTCGATATAACTCCTTAGATATTCTGCTAGTGTTCTATGTGATCGTTCCAGTGCTCCGTTAGATTCTGGATGATATGCCGTCGTTTGAATTTTCTCGATTTTCAAAAGCTTACACATATTCTTAAATACATTGCTTAAAAAATTCGTTCCCTGATCAGTAAGGATTACCTTGGGTGTTCCATATTCGCATATAATATTTTTTACGAATTCTCTAGCCACTGTGGAAGCTTCCTGGTCAGCCACTGGCATAGCTTTGCTAAATTTGGTTAAAGCATCTTGAAACGTAAGTACATACTTATTGCCTGTATTAGTTACAGTCAACGGCCCTACGATATCTAGCGCACATTTTTCGAAGGCTTTCGAAGGAGTATCGGTGATTATCATGGGTGCTTTCAGTTTCCTCTGCGTTTTATTTTTCTGACATTTCTCGCATTTACCTATGTAATCTTCTACTTCTTTGCGCATATTCGGCCACCTGTGTTCCATTTTTATGCGTTCTAGAGTACGCGATACGCCTTGGTGCCCACCCATGGGTGCGTCGTGATATTCGTACAAGATCTTTTTCTTCTTGTCTTCTGTGTATTCCGGTTCCGATTCATCATCATCTTCTTTTTCCTCTTCTTCTTCTTCTTTTTCTTCTGACATTACGAGAATGTTTGTACCTTCTGAAGGTTCCGTACCTTCTTCCAAAGGTTTTTCCTCTTCGAATTCCTGGCTGTTGCTGTAAATCTTATATATTCTGCTGAGCGCGTCCGCATTCGTATTTAGTTTTCCAGGTTTGTAGACTACATCATACTCGTGTTCGGCGAGTTTTAATCTCATTCTCAGTAACCTTGATCCAGGATCCTCGATTTTGAAGATCCATTTAAGAGGGAGGTGATCCGTGATCACAGTGAAATGCGTTCCATATACGTATGGTCTAAACTGCCTAGTCCCGAAGACGATTGCTAACATTTCCCTCTCAGTGGTCGAGTAATTTCTTTCGGCCTTGTTAAGCGTTCGACTTGCGTACGCTATTGGTAAATCTTGCCCAATTGGTCCTTGAGAGAGGATTGCTCCGATTGCCTTGTCGGATGCATCTGTTGTTATCAAGAAAGGTTTCGTGAAATCCGGATACTTTAGGATGGGTGCCGTGATGAGCTTTGATTTTAGCGTTTCGAATGCGCTTTCTTCTACCGTTGTCCACTCGAACTTGCGTCCCTTTTGCGTAAGTTGCGTTAACGGTCGTGCTATACTCGAAAATCCTTCTATGAATCTCCTGTAATAACCTGCTAGCCCTAAAAATGACTGCACCTGTTTAACGTTTGTCGGGCTCTTAAATTTCTTGACGTCCGCGATTTTCGAGGGATCTGGGAGAATTCCCTCCGACGTTATCACATGCCCTAAATAACTAGTTTCCTTTCGAAGAAATTGACATTTGTCTGGCTGGAGGATGAGATTGCTCTCCTGCAGTCGCTTTAGTACCTCGATGAGCCTATCGTTGTGCTCTTTCAGTGTTCCTCCATGAATTACAATGTCGTCTAAATAAACGTAGCATTTAGATGCTTGTAACCCTGCTAAAACGGTATTCATCAAACGTTGGAATGTCGCTGGCGCATTCTTCATTCCGAATGGCATTGAATTATACTCATAATGCCCATGTGCTGTTGAGAAAGCAGTTTTTTCCTTGTCTTCTTCAGCCATCGGAATCTGATGAAATCCCGAGGCGAGGTCTAATGTAGTAAAGTACTTCGCTTTTCCTAACTGATCCAATATTTCTGTAATATTTGGCAAAGGATACGAATCCCCTACCGTGATCTCGTTCAATTTTCTGTAGTCGACGACTATCCTAAATTTCTGCTTTCCTGATGCGTCAGGTTTTTTCGGTACTACTAGAAGCGGTGCGTTCCATTGGCTACGACTCGGGCGTATTATGTTACTCTCTAACATGGCTTCTATTTGCTTGTTTATCTCTTGTTTCTGCGACTCAGGTAGGCGGTATGGACGAACATTAATCGGTTTTCCCCCATCCGTCAATGTAATTGTATGGCTGGTCGCGTTAGTAACGCCTAGCTTATCCCCTGGTAAATAGAAGATTTCGCTATACTTTTCGCATATCTTAAGTAGAGTATTTCTCTCCTCCTCGTTAAGATGATCTGTGCGAATGGTATCATGTACTAGCTTGATTCGTTGGTTACCCGTTCTACCAGTTATTAAACCTATGTAGGCTGCTTCTTCGTCGCTCGTTTCGCTATTTTCCTCGCATAACTCCTCCAATTCCACGGTCGGCGTCTCCAATATCACCTCGTGATCGTTTAGGTTCAAAATGTCTACTATGCATTCTTGGTTCGCCGGTTTAGTTAAGCAATTTCCTAGGTATACTCCGTCGGCGAGTTCCTTCTTCTCTACAATGCCGATGAACTTACTATTTGTTTTTGCACTGACCTTCCTTATTGTTCGTGGCGCTAACCTAATTTTCTCCGTTTTTAACGGTCGTAAGAGCTCGAAACGTTGCCCGTGTATGAAAAATGCTTGAGCGCTTTTACCTATCGCGGCTTCGTGATCCTCTATGAAATCTATTCCAATGATGCCATCCGCATCTAGACTGAAATCGTCTCTTACCACAAAGAAAGGGTGCTCAATACTTCTATCTTTCAATGGGATTGTTAATATGACTTTACAAAGTGCCTCAACAACGCCTTGTCCTATTCCCGATAAACTCGTCGTTTCTTCTAAAACTGGCAAATCATCTTTCAACATCCCTATTTTGATGATGCTGGCGTCGGCACCAGAGTCTACTAAAAGAGTCATCTTTTCCTTAGTGGTTCCGTTCGCCTTTAATTCTATTCTGTTCCGACTTGCTCTATCTGCGTTGGCGACGTTCATGGATTTGTACGATCCTGCATTCCTCGTCGATTGCTGGGATCCTTCATGCCCTGCGTTTTTACTATAAGAATTTTGGGAGTAACCCGTACTAGCTTTTTGGTTTTCGCCTGATCCGCTACCGTTATTTCCTGATCGTCGTTCATCGCGACGCATTCTATCCCTACAATCTTTATATAGGTGCCCTCTGCGTTTACAAAAATTGCATACTAATTCTACACGATGCACCGATCTACTCTGACCTGCTGTAGGTAACGATTGCTTGTATTTCACCTGGGTACAATCCCGTGCAAAATGTCCCGTTTGATTACACTTCAGACACTTCACTGCTGATGTATTCCTATCGCCCGGCTGGTTCGTTCTCCGATTTATAGAGTTTACGCCGTTTTGCGATTTTTCTTCCTCTTCCGCGCCCTTTATTGAAGCCGAAAGTTCCGAGAAATGGTACGATTTTACGATCATTCTCAAATTATAATGTAGCCCGTTTTCGAAAATGGCAAGTGTTTGATATCTGAGTAGGTCTTCTATTCCTTTTCTTTCCGCTGCTATATTTGTCCTAGCTCCGCATGCTCTAATAAGATCCATCATGAGACGCGTAACCCTCTTTCCGAAATCATGCGCGTTTTCACCCGTTTTCTGTCTACTTGAAAATAATTCCACCAACAATGCTGGCGTAGAGCTTTTAACTCCGTACAATGCCAAAAGCTCGGCTTTCAGCTTTTCGAAAGAATGTATATCTTTATATCTGAGTTCCATGGCTGCTTCGCCCTGTATCTTTGTTTTTAGGACCAATTCTAACACGTCTGGTCTTTGATTCGGATTTACTTTATCTTTCGCATACTCGATTGTTTGCAACAAATCGTCCACCTTACGTGGCTCGCTTCCATCGAAAACGTTGACCATCTGCCGCACCTCCTTCAATGACAAGTAGTCCGTCATCTTGGTTGCTGTGTGTTGCCTTGATTCTTTCTCGTCAGGAACCGGACCCGGAATGGGTATTGTCTCCTGGGATGCTGTTTGAGGTAGGTCAGGAAAAAAGGAAGTGCCTGGTCTAGGCTTTGGGGAAGGAGTTGGCTGTCCCTTTCTATTGCTTTTAATAAATGCTCGTAAGGTTGCCCTAATCTCCTCTACAGTGTTTGAATCACCGACTGCTAGACCGTATCTTTCGCAAACTTGTAGGAGGACCTCTTTTCGAAGATCCTGTATCCACCCGGTTTGACCTTGCGCGACAAGTTCCTCAATCTTATTCCAAGTAGCAGACATCTACTCTAATCGAAAATTCTAATCCAAGCCTGATGAGCCTGACTGACTCGTTACTTTGACGAAAAAATATCTAAAACTCTTTGTATACTCTAAACATGAAAATTTTCTAAATGCTCGCACGCTTCTAACTGGCAGCTAGCTCTCAATGACAATGTTTGCGGCTTAAATACTAAAACTGCGAGGATTTCAAACTGACTTACATAAAAATGAATATCTTCATCTCGCTTTTCCGCTTCTGCTGGGCTGTTGCTGACCCTCTGATTCCTCTGGTACTGTTGAACCGCTGCGTTCTGCTGCTTCTGCTGCTGCTGCTGTAGGTACCCCGTGCTGGTTCCTTTGCCTTGGCCACGAATGCTGCGTGCTGTAGCTCTTTCTTTGCGATGTATCTTTTACTAGGTTACAACGACTGCGTGTTGCACCTTTAACTTTCTTCTTTTTTACTTATTTATTTTTTATTTCACTTTTCTACTTTTCTTTTAGCGTCAACTATCTTGCAAGCTCTGGTTTATCCGCTAGACCGCTGCCACCAATGTTGTAACTTGTTTAACTCCCATTATTCAAGGAATGGGGAATTAAAAGGGTTGTTCCCAGAGGTGATCTTTGACAATCACTCTAAGTGCTAGATAGCGACAAAGTAGTTTTTATTTAATATTTAACAAGTACAAAAGAATTGCGTTTGGAGCACTTGCTCCGGTTCGAGTCAATGAGTATTCGGAGATAGCCTCCGCTTTCTTCAAGGTATCTGCTCAAGACTGAAGCGCGGCTCCGTCTTTAGCCTAATTTATAACTTACATAATGCTTACTCGATTATTGGCGCAACCTGCAATGCGATGCGCTTTGTCGCATTCCAGGTCATGCCTTGCTTAATTATTAAAGGTAGTCAATTTACGAAATGTATTGGAATGTTGAGTAACAATTCTCAACAACTGGAAGAATCTTCACTCGAATTTTGTGTTAATGTAATTGACCTCTTAGTCCACAGGCCTGTGTTTTCATTGAGTAGTGACTCTATCGCGGTTCAAACCCGGGCTAAAGGAATTTTTACTTCAAAAATCAATTCTATGCACTTTCAGTTTTTTTCGGTCTTTCTGGGGACTGCACGCTCTATGCAGAGGCAGAATCTTTCCTCAGTTAGAAGACTTAATTTAATAATTTGGTTCGTCTGGTCCGATAAATTCTCATATAGTATGAATTAATAGGTATACGAACGATAGAGTCACTACTCAATGAAAGTTGTGAATTGTTGTTTTACCTCAGGTAAAGTCCAGTGGCCATTAGATAAACACATATTATGTGAATTACATAAAGCTCTGAAGGTCATCAGTAATTTCTCACAAACACTAAAAATTCACATCATTCTTACACACGTTGAAGAAAGCTTGAAATTCATAGAGCATAATAATGACTCAGGCTTTTGGTCTGAGCAAAGCGGAGAATCAGTCCACCGTGAATTTTTGAAGGTCTGGTTTCGTTACAAAATAAACAATATCGATCATGAGTTGTATGCTTCAAAATTACTGGAAGCCGTGCTTGAATTTTCCTCTCTCCATACTTCGAGTATAAAAAAAAAAAAATTTCAATCATAAAAAAATTATAAAAAATTAATAAAAAAAAAAAAAAAATGAGGTCATATTGCCACTATGTCCCCGTCGTTGGTCCTGGGTTGGACTAAAAGTGGAATGATAAACCTATTCATGTACGAGTTGCCAAGTATTTGATCGATACCAATCGAATACAGAACGTAAATTGTGAAAATTCACGTTGGAAACATGAAAATATCGATTCCTCGAGAAAGGGAGCAGCTAGGATTTTGATTTTTTCGAATTTCGAACCTACGAATGATCCGAAATCATATTCCACAACCCGATTTTGGATCCATTTTCAAGGCATTTTATGACCCTTTAGGACCACTGTGCATTCGGAATAGCAGTGCAGCTGTCGAACAGATATGATGAATTCCACGCGAACCGTACAAAAAAAAAACAACTTTTTTTCTCATTTTTGCACGAGCTCTAGTACCCTCAAAATTAGAATTTTTCATGTATATAAGGCATATGTAGTTATTTTTACCTATGGTGTACGAGCTCTTCTAGTTTTCGGTTGCTTACGCTCTTTGATGTCTTTGGAGGCAAATATCTCAGAAACGGTATGTCGAATGAAAAAAGTAATGGAGTGGTGATTTGTAGTATTCTTCACCCTCTTTCACCCCAGTCCATGATCTTGCCCATGACTATCGGTAGACATGTCGAAAAATCATTTTCCAATCCAAAACTCTATTTTTATCCACTTATGTCATTTTTAGGATTTTTTTCGTATTTTTTTTCGAAAAGCTCGGGAAATTTCCCATCAAATCACGTTTGTTTCGGAATGGACCACGGCTTCGTTTGGGAGCTACAATTTTTTTCCGAAGGCGAAACGAACGACTCGTACGTCCACTCACATTGCCGCGTCATATTATTGTATGTGCCTTCGGAAAAAAATTGTAGCTCCCAAACGAAGCCGTGGTCCATTCTGAAACAAACGTGATTCGATGGGAAATTTCCCGAGCTTTTCGAAAAAAAATACGAAAAAAATCCTAAAAATGACATAAGTGGATAAAAATAGAGTTTTGGATTGGAAAATGATTTTTCGACATGTCTACCGATAGTCATGGGCAAGATCATGGACTGGGGTGAAAGAGGGTGAAGAATACTACAAATCACCACTCCATCACTTTTTTCATTCGACATACCGTTTCTGAGATATTTGCCTCCAAAGACATCAAAGAGCGTAAGCAACCGAAAACTAGAAGAGCTCGTACACCATAGGTAAAAATAGCTACATATGTCTTATATACATGGAAAATTCTAATTTTGAGGGTACTAAAGCTCATGCAAAAATGAGAAAAATCCGTGATATCAAGGTTTTTTTGTCCGGTTCGCGTGGAATTCATCATATACAGTTTATTCATTGCTATTGTCCTGACCCATTATCCAGTTTTAGAAATACCGGGATTTTCTGTGGATGCGGCCCAGCAAGCATGCTAATCTAAAACTCGTCAGCAGCAGTTTAGTAACTCACTAGATGTTTCTGGTAAAATCACTGGAAATCACTAGATTTTTGCTGGACATTCCTAGATTTTTAGTGATTTTACTAGAAACATCTAGTAAATAAAAAAAATTAACAAGTTAATTAACAAGAAACGAGCGTCAGTTTGTCGTTGTACGTTCGACCGTGCGCTTGTCATTTTATAATTTTCTCAAAAAATTTCCGGTACAAAAATGCCGAGAGTAAGCAAAGTTCCGAGAGAAGGCCGACAAAGTGGAAGGGCTTATTTGTGTCGATCAAGAAAAAAGTTTAATCCGAATAAAATAATTAAAGATGAGGCTACCACAAAAAGTGCTTCATCGAAGAAAATCAAGCTAAATACCAGTGCAAGTGTACCAGAAGACGTTGAAAAACATTACAGAATCATCGATTTTTTGCTTGTTTTCTCAACCATCGCAAGTTTAGTGAAATGTGCTCAGTGTGATGGTTCAGTTGAGTTCAAAAGCTGCAAAAAAGAAGGCCTTGGCTTCCAAATCCAAGTCAAATGTGCCAATTGTAATCCACGCTTTATACCGTCGAGTGAGAAAACTGGTCATCCCTATGAAATCAACACTCGATTTGCCGTTGTAATGCGTACATTAGGTTTGGGTTTGGCAGGCTGCAATAAATTGTGCGGGCTCATGGACATGGCATGAAGTTTTTTATCCAAACCATCTTATTGGGATCTCATGAAATCAACTTGCTGCAGCGTCAAAACGACTGCTGAAAAATTTCTTGTTTCCGCCGCAGACGAAGAGAAACAGTAAACACGTGCAAATTCTGAGTCAGACACTTTGACCGTTTCTGGTGATGGCACGTGGCAGAAGCAAGGCTTCAGCTCTTCGTTTGGCGTCACGTCCTTGATTGGACGTTGGTCTGGAAAAGTTATCGATATTTTCATAAGTAGTTTGCTCTGTCAGGCTTGCAAGTTATGGAGAAATAAATTGAATACTAATGAATTTTAAGAGTGGTACCAAGAACATATTGAAAATGATGAATGCCAAGCCAATCACACCGGACCATCAGGTAACATGGAAGTTAATGCTGTTATCGAATTGTTCCGCCGATCAGAAAAAAATTACGGAGCAAAGATCAGCAACTATATCGGAGACGGTGACAGTAAAACTTACGGCATTTTAGTGAAAGCTAAACCTTACGGTGAAAATTTCACTATAAATAAAAAAGAATGTGTAGGTCACGTGCAAAAAAGAATGGGTAAACGTCTACGTGATCTAGTAAATAAAACTGTTGAAAATGAAGTTGTCAAATCCGGAAAAAATGCTGGTAAAACAAGGCAAAGTAAGTTACTCGGCGGCAAAGGAAAGCTCACTGGAAAAGTCATCGATAATTTGAGTCGATACTACGGAGCAGCAATCAGACATAATTGTGATTCGCTAGAAGGAATGAAAAATGCAATCTGGGCAACGTTCTACCACCAGCAGTCAACAGACGATAACCCTCAACACCATAAGTGCATGAGCGGTGAGAACTCGTGGTGTCCATACCAAAAAGCTTTGGCCACAACAGGAGTGGAAAATTTCAAACATGACTACACTCCACTTCCACAAGATGTCATAAAAGCGATCAAACCGATATATGAAGATTTGAGTAAAGACGAACTTCTAGAAAGGTGTCTTGGAGGCTTTACTCAAAATGCCAACGAAAGTTTGAACCAGCTGATTTGGAGAATAGCACCGAAAAAATTATCTGGCAGCAGACAAATTGTTGAATTTGCATCCTATGTAGCTGCATGCACTTTCAATGAAGGTGCTGGTGCTTTCCTAACTTTTACTTCACTGCGTGTGATTTTCACACCTCCTGAAGTAAAATTCTGTACAATATTCGACGGAAAAACTTCTTCTGATCTCGTGTGATTGCAAAACTCGCCTTTGGCTCGTTCTGCAACCTCACACTCGTCAGAAAAAGTTTTACCGGACTCTTATTGTAATGTACTATTCTGTCTGACATGAACGTCAGCGTCGGCCCAAGCGCTCATGATTATGCAACATTGACGGACAGCAATCGCATTGACAGAGCCGAGATTCAAGCTGAGCAGCAGAGCAAAGAAGCCAGAATAAGACGAAGACTTGAGAGAAAAAGGGCTGCAGACATCGACAATGCCGCAGGAAGTGTGCTGTATGGAGCTGCAATCGATGATTCTGTGTAGGTTGGAAAAAAAAAATTTTCTTCACTTTTTTAGTTGAAAAACTTTGGATGCGTTTTTCTCAAAACTACTTTTTCAAAGTCCGTGTTCACTGCCATTTAAAAACTAATTGACCGATTCATTTCAAACTTCGTACACATTTTCTACATATAAAATACCTCCCCCCTACGTTTAGATAAAATTTTTTTTTTCATATGAAGGCTGTTTCCCACCCACAAAATGGCGGAATTTTTCGTGGAAAATAACAGTTCACACTTTAGATGGCCGCCAGAAATTTTTAAATGAAAAAAAAAATTATCAGAGAACGTTGGGGGGGAAGATTTGATTATAATTTAACTAAATTTTAATGGTTTCTCATTTTTAGATAATTTCCGGCCGAGTTATAGTGAACACCGCAAATTTTCTTTTTTCCCAAGACCTTCTATAGGAAGCTCTGTTACCGGCTTATGCTTCAATATTGCTGCATGATGAAATTATACAACATAGTCAAAAGTATGCTCAATAATGTACAAAAGGTTCGAATAAAATTGCTCAATCTATACTTGAGAAAAAAAATCGCAAAAAAGTGTTTTTTTTGACGCTGAAACCCTAACCCCTCCCTTAAGTAATATTATATTTTTTAACAAACAAAAAAGGTGGCGTTTGCCCCGTCTTGCCCCGCTAGTGGGGCAAGATGGGGTGGGCCGTGGGGCAATATGGGGTACAGTGTACCCGGTTCATCATTGATGTTCATTGCAGTCAATGCACACAGATATTGCTTCTTTATCATCATCTATAACCCCTATTACACGAGCAATGCGCCCATTTTCGGCAATTTTGGCAGGCTATCCAACCTTCAGTTGAGTCCATGTAGTGCTCATTGCAAGTGAGGCATTTTGCGTCATCTTCTTCTTTACTACTTGCCTTCACTACTATCCTCGATTCTGTTAACAAAATAGTAAAAAACCAATGAAGCAGCCACGACTCTGTTCCACCTCACAGCTGTCAAATAAATGAAACAAAAAAAAAAAAAAAAAAACGCTACGCTGTGCACAGGTCGCGTTCCTCTCCTTTTGTAGCGTATTTTTTTTCTTGAAATAGTTCAGATTTCTTGAATGCGAAATGGATGGAAAAGTTTCAAGAGAATCGAGAAAGAGTTCTCGCGTTTATAAGTCAAGAAACATCAAAAGAAAACAGAGTTTTAATCCAAAAACTGCGGAGGGTCACGATGGCGGAGCAAGTACGTCAGCGAAAAAACTAAGAAATCAAATTGAATATCATGTGCCAAAAACGAATAACGTTGGATTCAGAATTTTAAATTTCTGCACTGTTTTCGGCGCTATTGCAAATCTCGTTGAATGTGCAAAGTGTGATGGTAAAGTGTTTTTTGGCATAACATGCGAACGTGGCCTTGGCTTCAAAATTTCTGTTATGTGTGATAATTGTGCTCCTGAATACATGCCATCGTGTGATTTTATCGGACATTCTTATGAGATAAATCGAAGATTTATTTTAGCAATGCGTGTATTAGGCGTTGGTTTAAAAGGTACAGCAAAATTTTGTGGTTTGATGGACTTGCCGCCGTTTTTAGCTAAATCTTCGTACCTCATGATACTGAACCAAATATGTGAAGCGAGTAAAAACGTCGCCGAATTTTTGTTGAAAACGGCTTGTCGACAAGAAATTGACTTGAATTCTAATAACAGTGAAGTAAAAGATACTGATTTGACAGTATCTGGTGATGGATCATGGCACCAACGTGGGTTTACATCTCTGTATGGTGTTGTTTCGCTAATAGGTCATTACACTGGTGAAGTTATAGATGTATTAGTGAAAAGTTCGTATTGTAAAGCGTGTGAATTGTGGAAAGATAGAAACGGCACTGCGGAGTATGAGGAATGGTATGCATCACATGAAGAGACTTGTTTGGCAAATCACACAGGATCTGCAGGAAAGATGGAAGTTGATTCTGTCGTAGAAATATTTCTTCGTTCGTTGAAAAATCTTGGTCTAAGATTTTTAAATTACGTCGGCGACGGGGACTCAAAGACTTACTCTGGCATACTAAAAGCTGCTCCTTATGGAAAAACTGTTCTGACGAAAAAGGAATGTGTTGGTCATGTTCAAAAATGAATCGGTACGCGTCTACGTAGGTGTAAAAAAAATAACAAAGGACTCGGCGGTAGAGGAAAACTGACTGGCAAAATGATTGATAAATTGTCAAAGCACTTTGGTAAGGCTATTCGTGATAATTGCGATTGTGTTGACAAAATGAAAAATGCCATTTGGGCCACGTTCTATCACTATAGTTCGACCGACGCAAACCCGCTCCATCACAAATGTTCAGCAGGTGCTGACTCGTGGTGTAAGTATCAGCGTGTAAAAGCCGAAAAAAAGTTACGCTCTTTCAAACACGATTACAATGCTTTGCCAACGAATGTATTAGTTGCTATAAAACCTTTCTACGAAGATCTTACAAAGGATGAATTACTCGAAAGATGTATAGGAGGATTTACGCAAAATAGTAATGAAAGTTTTAACCAAAGCGTTTGGAAGGTCGTCCCAGAAACGTTGTCTGCAAGCTTCACTACGGTTAGCATAGCAGCCAACATTGCTACTTGCACCTTTAATGAAGGTACACGTGGCTTGTTAGCAGTGTTCGATGCTGTGGGGATTAAGTTAGGACCAAACGCCCACAAATTTGCCGCACAGCAGGACTCTATTCGAATTCAAGTGGCCAACCGACGTGTGGCGGAAAACACCCGAGAGGCAAGAGTACTTCAACGGCGGAAGAAGATCGCTTCTGTTGCGGCTGCTAAGTCAAAGGAAGGTTAACTTTATGGTGCCGGAATATATGATTCGATATCAGTCCAAGAAAATTTTTTTATCTACATGTAAAATGTACTCAAAACTTTGAACGCATTTTTCTCGAAACTACGTTTTCGAAGTCGGTGATCACTGTAACTCCGGAACGGCTTGACCGATCGCTTTTAAATTTCTATCACTTATTTTATACATAATTATCCCCTGTGTGGACGAAGGATTTTTATCTGCGGTGAATAGTTTTTATTTTACAGCCGAAAATATGAGTGAAATTTCGGTCGAAACAACAATTTTGATTTTAAACATCCGCTATTTTGAGAAGAATCAAAATTTTGACTAGTCCTTCGTCCATCCAGGGCCCAATGTGATTCACTAATGAACCCCGTAAACTTTTTTGGTTTCAGATGATCCAGTGATGAGCAGCAGTGATCTCCGAAAAACGCATTTTTTTTGGGGCCCCTCGCAGACCGGCTATATTTCGCTTATTTTCCACTATTTTTCAATTCAAAATTTATCGTAACTTCTTGAAATATGTATCATTCCGTTGGAAAAACATTTATCAATGAATAATGAAACGCTGCCTCACAAAAAAAAATCTCAAAAAAGCGATTTTTTCGGCGTTACAAGTAGCCCTCACCCCTTAATCCATTTCTCCTCTATATTTCTATTTTTCTATTCTCCTAGTGAAATTGCCTGTCTTGGCGTTAGTATTATAAATATTGCTACATTGGGTCAAATCACCCTTATTCTATTAAGGGGGATTCCTCATGAGAAAAAAGTTTATTTTCGATTTTTTTTTTTTTTTGCTGCTTTGCTATCCTTAATGTCTCTAGAATACTTTAAATGCGTTTTTCTCAAATCGTTGTTTTTTAAATCGGTTGCAAGGATTGTGATTAAACGGATGGCTGTTTGCGCCTAATTTTTTTGCATATTGTTCAAAAATATGTTCTTTAGTACTTATAACTACAAAATTTGAAAAAAAAATTTTTTTAGATTCATTTTAGCTAGAAAATGGCGGGAAAAAAGGTCATTTTTTCAAATTTATTTTTTAAACTCATGCCATTTTTTGAAATTTTGATTTTCGAAGGTAATTGTAGGTATAAGTACTACAATCGTACCTTAACTTTAAGAGTTTTTTTGGTTTTTTCTTTGAGACCACTGGGAAGGGCGCTAGGCTTGCAACCACGGAGCGCCTCAAAAACGAAGCGTCATCTATAACGCCCTCTACATCCGAACACAATACAAAAATAAAAATTTGTTTAATGGTTATTAATACTTCAAATTATACTTTTCATTGTGTAGAAAGTCTTTTTAAATTTTATAATCAACTAAACGAGAAAAAAAATGTTGAATTTTGACATATTTTTCACACTTTTCATGAGGAATCCCCCTTAAGGGGGGGGGGGGGGGGGGGGGTATGCCGGATGTGTTACCGACACCGCCTATATCTCCGAAACGGGGCTATCAATCGACTTGTCCTTTCGGCAGCCGATGTTTGACGAGTAATGAGTCCGAACTGGTACATTTGATCGAATGAAATCGGGATTTTTTTTTTTTTTTTAATCGAAAAGGGTTGGCATGCTATTTATGTCGACTTATATCAAAGCCTACGCATAAAAAATGCAAAATCGAACGAGAGAGCCCGATTCTGTCAGGAATTGCGAACACAACCATCCCAAAACATCTTTGTTTTCGACAACGATGAAGGGGCCAGTTGTATTCCACGTTTTTGTGGTAATTTTCGCGATTGTCAACCGCTGAGAGCAGCTGAGAGCGGCCATTGCCGCTAATGTCATTATATTAGTTCCCACACCGCCCGTGAGATGTCGCCACGCTGTTACGTTGATACACCTGTAACCACGTGACTCGACCTGCAGTCCAATTGCCTCTCACTAATAAGCTAAAAATTTGCGCGTGGCTACATCTCACGGGCGGTCTGGGAACTAATATATTACCATTAACGGCAATGGCCGCTATCAGCTGCTCTCAGCCGTTGACAATCGCTAAAATTACTACAAAAACGTAGAATACAACTGGCCCCTTCATCGTTGCGAAAACAAAGATGTTTTGGGATGGTTGTGTTCGGAATTCCATATAGAATCGGGCTCTCTCGGTCGATTTTGCATTTTTTATGCGTAGGCTTTGATATAAGTCGACATAAATGGCACATCAACACTTTTCGATCAAAAAAAAAGAAAAAATCCCGATTTCATTCGATCAAACGTACCAGTTCGAACTCATTACTTGTCAAACATCGGCTGCCGAAAGGACAAGTCGATTGATAGCCCGGTTTCGGAGATATAGGCGGTGTCGGTAACAAATCGGGTATACCACCCCCTTAATGTCATATGAACACCATCTACTATCGGGCCGTAAAGTAGGGGCACTTGGGTTCGACACACTATATCTAAGTGAAAAAAAATCGGACAGTTTCCGGATATGAATCATTTTCAAGCTTGTCCTATTCCCCATTAGATCAACCATAGACCATTGTTGTATAACAATCAGGAGGGGAGTTATCGTTCAATGTATGTAAAAAGACGTAGTTTTTACACATTGTTTTTCGTAGCTGAACTTCAACTCATCGCCATTCTTCCAAAGTGGCCGGAAAAAATATTTAAAAAATCATGTGCAATCTTTGAAGCCTCCTGAATGCAACGGTCTTTTAATTCGAGAGAAATTTCTAAAATTATGGTCACGGCAGTGGAAAATAGCCCAAGTGGTGATCTCGGAGACGGGTAACAACAGAAGGTTCATCGATGGCTGAAAATTTAGAGAAAAATTATGGCAAGCAATCGCCATTGCGATTTAATATGTTCGATGTGTTGTTAAACAGTTATTGCAAAGTTATCGCTCCTGCAGCCATGGGCGCCGCGCACCGGATATGAATACTTTGCAATAACTGTTGAACAACACATCAAACATATTGAATCGCAATGGCAATTGCTTGCCATAATTTTTCTCTGAATTTTCAGCCATCGATGAACCTTCTGTTGTTACCCGTCTCCGAGATCACCACTTGGGCTATTTTCCACTGCCGTGACCATAATTTTAGAAATTTCTCTAGAATTAAAAGACCGTTGCATTCAGGAGGCTTCAAAGATTGCGCATGATTTTTCAAATATTTTTTCCGGCCACTTTGGAAGAACGGCGATGAGTTGAAGTTCAGCTACGAAAAACAATGTGTAAAAACTACGTTTTTTTTACATACATTGAACGATAAATCCCCTCCTGATTCTCGTACAACAATTATCTATGGCTGATCTAACGGGGAATGGGACAAGCTCGAAAATGATTCATATCCGAAGACTGTGCGATTTTTCTTCACTTGGATATAGTGTGTCAAAACCAAGTGCCCCGACTTTACGGCCCGATAGTAGTAGCCTATATGATGAAAGATATCTTTTAAAATATAAGAACCTCGGTTGCTACATCAACAACTATTATTGTAAAAAAAATCAGTCTTGCTCTAGCTTGCTATCAGTACAGACCTGTATTTCAGAATACATAACCAATTCCTCAAAGCATATAATTTTCACTTTGATTCGCTTTATTTCTCTTGGGAACCTACTTTTATAACTTATTATCACTGCAAAACACATTTTGCAACAATATTCTTAAAATTATTGTTCCTCTAATTATGTCTGGTGTGAATGGTACTACAGTAGAACCTCGATTATTCGAACCAATTGGGACCGGGCCTAGTTCGGATAATCGAAAATTCGGATAATGGAACAGTAATGTTACACAATGTGAGTTTGCCTGGATTTAAATAAAGACTACCGGTAAGAATAAATATGCGAGCTCACTAATGCCCTGACAGGCGAATCGAGCTTGAACACGTTTGACCAAACGCTTTGTTTGCAACATTGTAATTGCGCGCAGTCCGTGCATATAAATTTTCAAATTTCGCGCTGTCGTTCAAATAGATGAATACTATGTAATAAATCAAACGGGGAGTCGTGAAGGGTCGGAAGCTCACCTCTAATTGCACAAGACACAATCACAAATTAATCAGAAGTTAATTTCAATGACTCTAGGAATTATATGAACAATTAGCGATCATTCGCACAAATTAGCAAATAAAATTAAAAGATTCTCTACAACAATGACTTGACTGCACGAAGCACCAAATGAGAAGAAGGAATTTGGCTACGTTACTAGGCAAATTCTTATTAAGGGGGTATCCACACCTTTGAATGGGTTAAAATTCTGAAAAAGATATTGATGTTTTACAGCGAATTTGAGAGTCTGATCAAATCCAAAAAAATCATGAAGTTTGGGGAGGGTTTGACCCTCATTATCCATACCTAACATTCGATATTACTTTGAGTCCGATAGTAGTTACGCTCCATATAGAAAAATACCAAATTACTCGGTTGTCGTAAAGAATCAGGAGTATCGTTGGACCAATTCTGGAGTTTTTGGTCTTCAAGTGTTCAGAAGAGGTGCCTCTATCAGATGAACAGACAACTTTTTGATATCGCAAAAATTGCCTGACTCGCTTAGTTTTTACTGAGATTTTACTGATTCTTCAATTTTTTTTCTATATTTTTTCTATTATTTCAACCAAAAATAGTGATATCAAAAAGTTGTCAGTTCATCTGATAGAGGTTTGGATTCTACAAATTTGAAGACCACAAACTCCAGAATCGGTCCAACGATGCTCCTGATTCTTTACGACAACCGGTCAAAATATTCATTCTCCAGAAATCGACTTTCAAACTTTTTTATTTCAATTTTTTTTTATTTCCTATTTTTCCCAGAGAGGAAAATCTAGTTACAGGAAATCAAGTTTTAAGATTTTGCTTATGACTAATATGCTGGATCCGCGGCTGCCCTCGTATCGATGAGTTATGAGTCGAGTCGAGTCTAGACACATGTGCCAGGCGGAGGTTTGGAGTGAGTTTTGACCCGTTCTGTACAACAACAGTGTCGGTTAGGTGTCCGATGAGGCTGTTAGGAAAATAATGAATTGCTTTAGAAAAAATCTGATCAAAATTGTTCAAAACATAATAATTCTGTAAAATTTTTTATCTTCAATATTTTTGAGATTCAGAAGATGCTAGCACAATTTTTGTCAATACTAAGAAAATTCTTTCATCTTTCATCAATCATACCTTTTTTCTTATAATATTTAATAATTCTTGCAATTAATATATGTATTATGGAAATACTCATCTTTTTGGAAATCCAAATGTGTAGTCTCCTGGCATCGATTTCAAACGCACTTTTTGATGGATCATCTTCTTTCGATTCCGAAGTATCATCTCAGATATATATACTTACACTATGTTTATCCGATAATGGAAATTACTATTGGTTTGAATTCGTACTGAGAGCACGACAATATATACGAACAAGTGGACACCTAACCTCGAAAAAACGTAGATCGCAGCCATGTGTTCTGTCAATGATCACAAGTTGAAAGAATATTGAAAATTCAATATGTGTAAGAATGATAATTACAAACAATTAAAAGATCACAAAATCAAATTCAAAATCGAAATATATCAAAACCTCATAAAAGTAAGCAGTGGTGTTGGCGGTGTTGTACAATACTTATGGCACCAATCTGAGCGTTCGCGCGCCTCGCCGCGGCGCTTTTTCGCAATTTGGCACTGCCATGGCTGTAACTTCCTAAATCCTCTAGATATCTTGACACCGATTTATTTGCAGGTAGAGTAGGTCACTAGCATTCCAAATAAATTATAAAAAAAAAAACGATTTTTTGAAAATTCAAAGGTGTAGATACCCCCTTAAGGGAAGAAGAGGTTCTACGCATAAAATTAGTAGGCGTGTCGTCGTCTTCTGCCGGGTTGTGTCGCGGCCTTTTGGCACTTCGAGCTTTCGCCAGGGGGTTGTTAGATGTCTCGTCGTGTTCTCTATTTTTCAATATCCTGGGAGGCGGAATATCTGCATTTGGACCGGTGGACCAAGCCGGTTCGGGACAGGTAGAGGAAGAGAGGGAGCTACTCCATGTGACAGATTATTTGCAGCGCTCTTCCAGGCATATCTCTGGATACGATGACTCTTTTTCCCCCGGCTAATCACTCGAAGACCTGGTGATTTGCCCGGTAGGATGAGGATGAGGGATGATCTCCCTCCTTGTTTTCACTCAGGAATGGCACGGAAATATAAGACATGGGGACGGGAAAAACATTAATACACAGAACTTATTACATAATTACGGAAACCTAGTGAATTTGAGCTTTTCGTTGACTTCTCGTCTAGTTCAATTAACTATGGGAAAAGGGTCGCTTTCATCTCAGAAGGAAGAGATGGTCATTTACGAGGCGCAAAACTCCCTCGTTACAGTACACATATGAAATAGTATTAGTAACTACAAATACTTATGCAAACACAATAGATTTCTAAGCTTTTAATAGTTAAAATTTTAACCACCAGACGTCGTGACTCAATTTGTGAGTTCCCAATAGTAATATATATATGTTATAAATATATATATATTATAAATATATATATATTCTAAATATATATAAATGCATGAAATAGGAACAATTTGTTGAAAGAATAAATTTATTTCAACACCTTTCCGCAATTATTAAAACTTATGAAAAATCAAGTTCCTAAATCCCGGAGTTTACCGCGCGCCCATCAGTTCGCCGCTGCGTACACGGAAAGAAAAAAATACGAATGGTTACTGTGAACACAGGAATCAACGAAACTTATATGATAAAATGTCTGAACACAGCAGTGGTTATTATGTTAAATAGGACTCAGTCACGTTTACAAACTAACCTCTCTCATTGAAACCTCAGCCAGTAGTATGTTCTGTGACGTTGCATTTTGCAACTGTCACAGTCGGGTCACTAAGTTCAGTGACGACGTGAGGACGGACAACTCCAGAAAGTAGCCAAGGTCTCAGGTCAGAATTTAGTTAATTATCGCTTATATTATCTATCATTTCTTCCCTTCTATTCTATGAAATTCTGTAAAATGTCGACGCTCGGAGGACTACGCCAGGACGTCGAGGGATTCATCCGACGTCTAAATCGAGGTCCTTCCCGAGTTATTGGTTCCCGTCTCTCTCTCCAACGCTCTCAGTCGTGGATGCCGCAGGAAAGGTCGAATAAGGGGGACTCACTGAGTCCCTCCTCCCGTTCCCGCAGACTCCTCAGCCTGGTGCTGGACCACTTCCCGTCAACTATTTCTGGACGTCTCGGCAATGGTTGAATAGAGCAGGGCGAACACCCAAAAGTAACCCGACCAAAGCTTCCCGTTGCCGAAGACTTATCGACCTGGAGTCGAGCTAGACCATGTCATCGACTTTCTCGTCATCGTCACGCTATCGTGGGGTTACCCAAGAAAGGTCCCGATAGTAGAACTGCAATCGTATGATGCAGGCCTGTCCGTAAGCCTTCCATACCGCTCATGGGGAATTCTGGATGCAGATCCGGTTATTGGGGCATCAGAACTTCCGCCAGATCCTCTAATTGGTCAGTTTTCTAGTTAAAGCGCAACTAGGGTGCACTTCATCCCGACGATGATCCCGAGGAGTCCCGAGACGAGAGACCAGAGCAGAAAAGAGAAGAGACGAGGAGAGAAACCGTCGAAGTCCCGTCTACTACATTTGAAATATCCCGCCGTACCGTGTAGCTAACTACACGCCTGGACAAATATTCAAAACTCAGGCGAAATAGGACAACGTGTTCCCGAAAGTACGTCCAACCGTACTCGGCGCCTGATTGGTCGCCTAAGCTACGTGCGAAGATCGGCTCATGGCATGGAATTCCCGAAGCTATAAAATGTAGGACGACACAGGACTCGATCTACTTCTACGCTCGTCCGTTCTCACGTCAAGAACATCAGATCCCGACAGTGATATACCGTCTATCCCGAATATCCCGACTTTTACAGTGCTTCATATTTTTCTATTCTGTTCTTCGCTATTCTGTTCTTTATTTCTTTCTTCTTTATTCCGTACTTTAGTCTTTAATATAAATTTAGCTTCAGTTAAAACGAACACTAAGTGCCGTTTAGTTCTAAACCCGTACTTGTACGAGGAATCTTCTATTTCATCAATAAGGTAAGACCTATTTTCTGTAAAACCACGAGTTAGTTCACGAATCCCGTCTAGTTATTTAGTCTGTTATATATTATATATTTGGTGTGACGTAGGTCACGAAATAACGGAACGCAAGTCTTCGACTTCGTCCCGAGTTTTTAGTATTTTAGTAGTCTGATTAAGGACGGATTCACGAGCTGACTCGTGCTTAGTATCTCTTTGTGGGTTTTCCTTTTCTTTATTCTATTCTATTCTTTCTCTTACGCTGCTTAACGCATGCCGTAGAGTTTAGTGGCTTATTCTTTTCTTAGTAGCGAATAAAATGATAGCGATCGACCTGTAGGCAATTAATTTCTGGAGATAGCGAGTGTAGAAGCAAGCATTTGTTATTTAATTTATAGTTCTTAGTTATTAATATTCTGTTTGATTTATTCCGCATGATTATTATATTATAATATTATCGTCTTATATCTTTTCCCGTTCAATTGAATGGTATATTCCGTATTATATCGGATCGCATTGCTTTGATATTTTTGCTATTATTCTATTGTATTTTCTGTGAATATTATTTACGATCTAATCCCGATATTCTTGAAACTGTCTGAGGCATAACGATAATTTTGTGAATCGAGTTCTATATCCCGTAAAATACGGCAAATTTGTTAATAAATCAATCAGATATGAAATGTTAAACATTCTTGTCTAATTTGGCACCCCGCCCCTCTACCGTAATTAGTTGATTATATTCTGAGCTAACTGGCAAGTTCCGCCGTCAATCGTCTAGTATTTGTTATATTTATAATATTTCAAGTGACGTTTTCACGTCTGGCGCCCAACTCTAGTTTTTGGTCTTATTTCTTTAAATAATTCGTTTCTCACGTATATTGACGCCGAAGTGCACGGATTACCGGGTTACCCCTTATCCCTGAAAAAGTGGTATTCGTTGCAGTTCAGATATTTCATCACATAAGTTTCGTTGATTTATGTGTACCACAGTAACCATTCGTATTCTTTTCTTTCCGTGTACACTGTTGCAAGTTTGTCACGCTGATTGTGTCTCCGTTCCGTGTCGAATAGAATGAATATTTTTCGTGAGTCAATATCCTCGAAACTAAGTAGTAGAAATTGACGAATTTAAAAAAAAATTAATCCCACAATAGTACTGCATACAGGAGTGGTTTTTTTTTGAAATCCTAAGATTCGTTCGGCGTCTAAAATGAAAAATGTGAGCAAAGTCCTATCCTTTCACGTGTTGGGTACGGGCATCGCGTAGGAAAAGTCCGATTTTTGATTGCAATTATCTTTATTGCAATTAAGCAGTGGATCGAATCAAAATTTCAGATAGGGGTCCATGAAGGTTGTACCTACACCATACTGAAATTTCAGGCAATTCCTAAGATTTGACCAAAACTCCAGAACTACCTCAACGGACAAAAGGGGACTGCTGGACATATTTGGGAAATTCTTGCTGAAAAACTTGGTTGTGGTGCCACGGGAAACATGTAAAAGGGAGTGGGAAAATTTGATAGTTGAGTACAAATCAATTATGTTTCCCCGCACTGGTGAAGGCTTGGAAGAAGAGGGACATGGTGCACACGAGTGGGCTCCTCTCGCAGCTATCAACCAATACATCGCACCTTGGCGACGAAAGTGACACAACTCAAAATATGGCGTTTTTGAGATAATGCCATATTTAAACTGGCAAGGTTCGATTCTACAACCCAGCAAAATGTCATTTCTGTAGTGGCCAAAGTTGCCTGGAAAGAGAAAGAAAAAGAAAAATTGACACAATCGAATGCACCCTTAGTTGCGGTCATCAAGGGCTCCTTAGTAAAGTCGAACAAATCCAAACTTTCATTCGTGTAATCCTAAAGGGATTCAACTAATTGTTTGCCATGAATAGTTTCCTCCAGAAATCAATGGGATGATTTTCCAAACTCTTCAATTTTCTGTATTTGTCCGTGTCGAAGAATGACATATTTTGAGTTGTGTCACTTTCGTCGCCAAGGTGCGACATGTCCGAACGGAATGCAATGAAGCTGTTACTATTGATCGAATCATCTGCTCCGATCGCAATTGCTGGATGTCCTTCGACTGTTCCGAATTCTACTTCTACTTCAAATTCAACTACTCCAAGTACTACTCCTACTTTAGCTTCAACTGCTCGAAATCCTTCATGTCGTCCTCCACCCGCTGTAAACGCGGGTCCTTTGACTTTATCTATTCGAAATCCCGGTCATTCCTCTCGGAAGAGATCATTTAATACCACACTGAGTTCGAGCAATGTATTTGAATCTCCAAACTTCACTGAAGAATCTACTCCAGCACCCGTGATAAATTCACAGAGACGTCGTGTCGCCAATAACCTGTTAACTTCGGATTTGGTGTCACAATTTCTTTCATATATCAAACTAAACCAGGCACGTGAAGCAGCGGCCCAAGCACGTGAAGAAGAAATGATGGAATTTGTGCGGCGTATGCTGGATAAGTTATGTGTGGATGGAAAATCGTATTTTTAATTTCGAAGAAAACTATATCAGTCTGTACGTGGGCAGTAGTCTGCATTCAGGTGACGATATAGTTACCTCTGACATCCAAAATACACATTTTTAATTTATAGTGTTGCGAGAGTTACCTTTTTCGTTGCCTCAGAAGTTCTGAGAATTTGTTTGCCTTACGAACCATTTTGTTGATGAATAACTTTCAAATTCAAATTTAAATACTGCTAGAATACACTTATATGGGTCATTCTACGATAAGAGGTAATGTGTGCGGCAATCATTATAAAATAGATTTTTCATTCAATGTGTTGTCATGTTATGCAATAAATCGCAGCATCTTAATGTGTTTTATAAATAGCATAATGATTAAATGCCCAATTAAAGCACATTTTCTCGAAATTTAATATTTAATTCTGAAAAAGTCTCTACCCTGGCATGTCCCCTTGACGTTTTGAGTTAAACACGCAGACAGTACATACCTTCTTTGTCGCAATCGACAATTTAAAGTATATTTAATATGAATTTAAACAAGTATAATCAAGTATTGTGAATTAAAAATTGAAAAATATTCGTTTATATTCAATAATTTTCGAAATTCATTTTTGTCCCGCTTTTTTTGTGTATCTACCCTGGCGAATTTCAGTCCACTAGTACAAACAGAAATGTGAGCCGGCCATTTTGACAGTGGCGCTGAAGGACATCCATTAACATAAAGTTAGTAACACTAAACACACGAGCCGTTGATACGCTGTCATTTGTTAGTTGGCGCGACGCAACAGTGTGGTGCAGTGGTTGCGTACAGTCATTGTGTCTCTCCACTGGTAAGTTATAAAATTTATAAAATTCATTTCATTTATTTGCTTTCACTGCCTATATTTAATAATACTGAAATAGTTAAGGTGTGATATTATTATTAACCCAAAATTAACTTACGTCAGTCAAAAAATTTGAAGTTTTCAAGAAAACGTCTCTCCCCTGCCATATTTCCCCTGGCTAGATAACTACCAGGGGAGATACTCACTGACCAGGGGAGATAATGTGAGTGATAAGATGTTTGTACAGACTAATTCAGATAATAACTAACTTCTATTAACGTTCGCAAGAAACGTTTTAATTGATTATGGTAAAAAAAAAAGAGTATGGTAAAAAAATATACGAGGTTTTCAGTTTATCCGTCCTATGTTTTTTTATGTGTGTACGCGGCTTATTTCTTTGCTTATGATCCGATTTTAATGATATATTGTTATTATATTGTTGTCCATGATATTGTTACATTGGGTAAATTCACCCATATTCTATTCAATTTATAAAACACCATCTAGTAGCCTATATGATAAATGACATCCTTTAAAATATAAGAAACTCGGTTGCTGCGTCAACAACGATTATTGTAAAACAAATCAGTCTGTCTTTAGCTTGCCACTGAAGCAGACCTGTATTTTCTGAATACATAATCTCATTGCAAAACATATCTAATTCCTCTACGATTCACTTTATTTCTCTTGGAGAACTCACATAATAACTTATTAACTCAACGTTTATCTTAAAACGTTACACTGGTGTCAGAAGTGGGATTTTTCCGAGACCGATAGAGTGAATATTTTGTGGAATCTACTATAAACGAAAAACGAAATGTCTCGTCGACGAGCTACTGCTTCTACTGACGAACCCACTGGAAACCAGCAAATACCACCTCAAGTCGACACGATGGAGCGACTATTTCAAGCTCTGGCCGCCCAACAACAGGCAAGTCTAGCTGCTCAGGCAGCACAACAAGAAGCCAATTTGATCGCTAAAAGAGAAGAACGAGAGGCCAATATCGCGGCTCAAAAAGAAAGAGAAGAGCGAGAAGCCCAACTTCGACGCGAAGAAAGGGAAGAGCGCCGAGCAGAACGCGAGGCAAATTTGACAGCTCAGCGCGAACGCGAAGAGCGGGAGACGACTCGTCTTCGTGAAGAACGTGAGGCAAATCTGATGGCTCAACGGGAACGAGAGGAACGCGAGACTCTTCGTCTGAGGGAGGAAAGAGAGGCAAATTTGGCAGCCCAACAAGCTACCCTCTCCCTTCTCGTGAGACGCCTGGAACCTCAGGAGATGATCTCGCAGACCTCGACACCCAGACGTTCCCCGATGAGGATCGAGGAAGTCGTTGAGCCAACTGTCATTCGGTCTGTACATAACTATGGGGAGGAAGAACCCTCCCCAACTATTCGTAGACCACGTACGGGTGGAGCGGCGACTTTCACGCCGCACACTCGTACCATCCCTCAAAGCGACCGAATTGAGCGATCAATTCGGGACGCAAGTAATGTACACCATGCTGACCACATGGCTGGCGATAATACAGTAGAAAATAGAATTATTAATAACACTGTGCCTCTTAATTTGTCTTGCGCCGGGAGTAGTCGCGACAAACAATTAAACAACACGACTGTCATAAATAACGAGACTGTAACCAAATCGTCTAACCTAAAAGTGAACATCTTTGACGGGACAATACCGTGGGCAGATTACGAAAGACAATTCCAAATAATAGCTAAAGTTAATTCGTGGTCTTCAATTACTAAAGCCGGGCAACTAGCCGGAAGTTTGAGAGGCCCTGCCTTAGCCGTCCTATCGACTCTTGCTGATTCCGATATTGAAAATTACGATAAACTCAGCGGAGCCTTACGTCTAAGATTCGGTAATCAACTGATTTCTAAATTATCTTTAACTCAATTGGGACTTAGGAAACAAGGCAAAGAAGAAGGTCTTCCTTCGCTCGGTGTAGAAATAGAAAGACTAGCGAGAATAGCTTTGCCAAATTGTGATGAGTCCACTAGGGACATGTTAGCTTGCGACAAATTTATTAACGCCTTAACGGATCCAGACCTAAGACATACTCTGAGCTTAACAGGACCTTCTTCGGTCAATGAAGCCGTAACTAAAGGGATGGAAATCGAGGCCTTAACAAAGCATCATTTGGGGGTAGGAAAAGTTCGTCAAATCGAGACAGAAACACCTTCCACTGACCCAACTAAAACTTCCGTTACCCAGAAAACTACTCCCAGACAGCAGACAAATAATAATAATAATAGTAGAAATAATAATAATAATAGGAATAATTATAATAATTATAACAGAAATAATAATAATAATAGGGGACAGAATTACGGAGACAGACCCCCGCTAATATGCAAATATTGCAAGAAAATCGGGCATGACGCGAATCGTTGCTTTTCTCTAGAAAAATTAATTCAATCTAAAGACGGTAATATTCAAAATAGTCAAACCTCTTGGAGGAAAGATAACGAAAATAAAACTAATAATTCTCCAAAATCCTCAGAAACTCAACAAGGTACTTCTAACCAAAAAAACTAATTGTTGATGATTTAGAAGGGCGAAAGTCATCAAGTGCTCGACCCAACGAAAGCCCTATTTTAACTCATTTCCTTTTAAGAAGTCTAAGACAAACAGGCTTATATGCGCGTGGGACTGTCAACGGAATTAACTGCCTCTGGGTCATAGACACTGGGGCAGAAGTTACAGTGGTCCGTTCGGATCTCTTAAAATCTATTGACCCTATTCAACCATTTACCTCTTTACGTACTGCTACAGGTGAAATAACTCCAGTTTTAAAAGAAGTATTAGTACAAATCAATGTGATAGGGTGTATCGATTCTTCACATAAAGTCTATGTAGCAGATATCGAGGATGAAGGGATCTTAGGGATTGACTTTCTTTCCGCGCATAATTGTGTAATTTCAACTGAAGGGAATTTATTAACATCGGGTCGACACGAGATAACTCTTCTAACTAACAGAAAAAAGGTTTCTCAATTTCCTCAGGTTCAGATAATTGACCTTTCTAGTGACGTAGTAGATTCATTTCCTACACACTTGCAGAATCTTTTAGAAAGATCTTCTTCGTGCTTAGATTCCATTCAAAAGGAAAAATTTAAAACTTTGATTGAGGAGTATCAGGATACTTTTGCTAAAAATAGTAACGATAAAGGGAGAAGCACCTTAACAACTCATACCATAGATGTAGGGGATAATGCTCCGATTAAACAAGCAGCTAGAAGACTGCCATTAAACGGTTGAAAAGAGGTAGAGAAGATGGTAGATGAGATGCTCGCCATCAACGTAATAGAACCATCTTCAAGTCCTTGGGCTTCACCTATCGTACTGGTTTCTAAAAAGGATGGTACCAAAAGATTTTGCATCGACTACAGGAGGCTAAACGACATAACCAAAAAAGATTCGTACCCCTTGCCGAGAATTGAAGAAACTCTCGATTTGATAGCTGGAGCAGAATGGTTCAGCACTATTGACCTACAGAGCGGGTATTGGCAAGTAGAAATGGACGAAAGAGATAAAGAAAAGACCGCTTTTGTAACTGGTTTAGGAGGATTATGGCATTTTAAGGTTATGCCTTTTGGGTTATGTAACGCCCCTGCGACTTTTGAAAGAACAATGGAAACCATTCTACGAGGAATAACTGAAAAGAAGTGCCTGGTGTATTTGGACGACATAATCGTTTATGGAAAGACGTTCGACGAACAACTTGAAAACCTTAAAGAAGTCTTCTCTCGCCTACAACAAGCTGGACTCAAAATGAGTCCAAAGAAGTATCATCTGTTACAGCGCGAGGTTCATTTCCTTGGACATATAGTCTCTGCAGAAGGGGTGAAGACGGATCCTGCGAAAATAGAGAAAGTGTCAGATTGGCCCCGTCCTGTAGATAAAGAAGGAATTCAAAGTTTTATAGGGCTCTGCACTTATTATCGTCGTTTCGTTAAAGGGTTCGCCACTATAGCTAGGCCTCTCCATCATCTAACAGGCAGTAAGGTTCAATTCGAATGGTCTCAGGAATGCGAGGATGCTTTTATCCAATCAAAAAATTACTTAACATCTTCTCTTATTCTCGCTTATCCCCAAGTAGAACATCCTTTCATTCTGGATTCAGACGCTTCTCTCTCGGGAATAGGTGGAGTATTGTCTCAGATCCAGGATGGGAACGAAAGGGTAGTTAGCTATTTCAGTCGTGTTCTTAGTGAAACAGAAAGGAACTACTGCGTTACTCGTAGGGAACTTCTTGCTGTGGTAAAAACAATAACACATTTCCATCATTATTTATACGGGAGAAAGTTTTTGATTAGGACAGATCATGCTTCTCTCAAATGGTTGCTTTCTTTCAAATCTCCAGAAGGACAGGTAGCTAGGTGGATAGAAAGACTGGGCCAATATGACTTTGACATCCAACACCGCGCAGGATTACTTCATGGAAACGCAGATGCTTTATCCAGAAAACCCTGCGAAGGATCAATAGAATGTAAACAATGCACCAGGTTAGACAAACAACTAGATGAACCCTTTAAGATCCGTTCGATTACTTTTGAAGGAAATTTGGAGCCATGGAAAAAGGCTCAACAAGAGGATGAGGTTCTGTTACAAGTAAAGACTTGGAAAGAGTCTGGATTACGCCCTGAGTGGCAAGATGTTTCTGCTAAGAGTCAAGAATTAAAAATTTATTGGACTCAATGGGATTCCCTCTTTTTGATGAATGGGATATTGTATCGAAAATGGGAATCTCCAGATATGAAAGAAATCAGATGGCAATTACTAGTACCAAAGAGCAGGACGGAAGAAATCCTCAAACAGTATCATGATACTCCTTCGGGGGGTCATTTCGCTTCTAATAAAACCTTAAATCGGATTAGAGAACGATTCTTCTGGGCTCATAGTAGGATGGACGTGGATGATTGGTGTAGGTTATGTAAGGTCTGCATAGCGAAAAAGGGTCCACGCAACAAGGGTCGAAGTCCCCTACAAATATACAACGTCGGAGCACCCTTCGAGAGAGTGGCTATGGATGTCCTTGGGCCGTTGCCTCTTTCTAGATCTGGAAATAAATATGCCCTAGTTATTGCTGATTATTTTACTAAATGGCCCGAGGTCATTCCCATACCTAATCAGGAGGCAAAGATTGTTGCCGAAACATTTGTAAGAGACTTTGTTTGTAGATATGGGGCTCCCCTTGAATTGCATACGGATCAGGGTCGAAACTTTGAGTCAATTTTAATGACGGAAATATCTAAGGTTCTAGGAATAAGAAAGACTCATACAACCCCCCTTCATCCTCAATCTGATGGAATGGTAGAACGTTTGAACAGAACCCTTTTGAGTTATTTAGCTTCTTTCGTAGACAAAAGTCAACGAGATTGGGACGAGTGGATTCCTCTATTTCTTCTTTCTTATAGATCAGCTGTACACAAGACGACGAAACAGTCTCCAGCTTCTATGCTTATGGGAAGAGATCTTCGTTTACCTTCAGATTTAGATAAGGGACCTATTCCATCGCCAGATCCTCTTCAAACCGATTTCGTTTCTACTCTAAGGGACAGATTAGAACAAATACATAATTTCGCACGGGGAAGGATACAAGTTATTTCAGATAGGACAAAGGCCCATTATGATATTAGAGCTAGGGATCTTGCATTTGATACAGGAGATTCAGTCTGGCTCTTTCAACCCAGAAGGGAAAAAGGACGATGTCCGAAATTACAATCAAATTGGGAGGGCCCTTACACAATAATTGATAAAATAAATAGCGTGGTTTATCGCATCCAACGCTCTACACGCACTAGCCCTAAGGTGGTTCACTTGGATCGCCTGGCCCCTTATGAATCAAATGGACTTACCCATGATAATAAAATCAAAAACCTTCGTTCTTTAAATCTAGATAAAAGCCGACCTATAGATAATGACTTCTCTCTCCAAAGGGATGATCAAACCTTTTCATTGGATTCTTCCAGGTGGTCCGAGGAACTACCTTACGGAATTAAACGAAGAAATTATAGACCTTTAACGATAATCATAGAAGGGAATATCGGATGTGGTAAAACGACTTTCACTAAAAGATTTTTAAATGATAAGAATATCCTCACTTTACTTGAACCCTTAGATGAATATCGTAACGTCGCTGGCGAGAATCTCCTAGAGATGATGTATAAAGATCCTCATAAATACGCATATCATTTCCAACACCACGCCGCGATGACAATGAGAAATAGGCATTTGATTAAAACCGCGTTACCTAATAAAATAATGGAGAGGTCCATTTATAGCTGTAATTGCTTTGTAGAGACACGTCGGAGAATGGGAGATTTCGAAAATCTCGAAGCTCATTTATTAATGGAAAACGTTAGGGTTTTAACTGACGAGTCTCCGGCATACGAAGTAGATCTCATTGTTTATTTGAGGTTATCTCCAGAAGAGTCGTTTTCGCGAGTAAATTCACGCGCTCGTTCCGAGGAAGAGGGTATTCCCTTGGATTATTTGAAAGTTCTTCATGAAGTCCACGATGATTGGTTAGTTAAAAAGAAATTTGCGACTCTTCCAGCACCAGTCTTGATCTTAGACGCCGAAGCTTCCGTAGATGACGTGTATATAAATTTTTGTGAGGTTATGAAACCTTACGATTCTTAGTTTAGACTCAGAGGGAGCTCAGAACGACTCAAGATAGTTCGGAACAATTCGGATAAACTCGGAAGGACTCGGTTGAATTAAAGATGGCTTCATTGAGCGCGAAACAATTTAGATCGAATCGATCATATCAATTATTAGAAATGGTAGACGGAACGTATCCTACAATAACGTTTAATAAAATAAACTCGACATAAAGAAATAAAAAAAATTTATTTATTTCAACAACAATTTAACGAAACGAAACGAGGAACAGAAATTTTTTAAAAGTTATTGAGAACGCGTTTTTCTACTACATGCTTGATAAAAATTTTCAAGCCGTCAAACTTTCACAACGGTCAAATTTTTCACAATTCTCCTTTTCTGATTCGAATATTAATGGTCGTCGACACAAGCAGCAGGAAGAATGTCTTCCATAAGTGTTCAAGACGCCGACATAAAATCGGTGGAGCGGTATGGGTCCAAATATGTCTCTCTCCGAAATTCTAAATACATAGAATAAAATTCATCAATAATTGGAGTCGTTGAACACATAAAAAAAAAAAAAACTTACTGGTAGGTATAACAGGCCCTGCAAGCAATCGAGATTTCATCTCTCAACGCCACCCCGTTCCCAGTAGCGCACTTCACCCTTTCCCATTCGCGCTCGAACCACTCTTGGGCTTGTTCAGGGTTCATACCTTCAATTACGTCCCAATTTAATTGAGAAATTAATATCGCTCTACGAATATTCTCGTCTTGCTCGGTAGGGTCCATGTTTACGAATGACGCTATCTTTATGCTTCTCCTTCATAGCGATTGTTTTCTTCATCCGTTTAAACAATTTTCTCATTGGTCTAGAGATAATTTTATTAAAATATTCGATAAAAGTCGTTTGATTGACCCGCTTTTATTCAATGTCGAATCGCGTCGAAATATAATACACAAAAATCACGATAGGCGTCGTTTAAGTATAATCAATTTATAATGGAGTATAGATAAAAGGGATCCGAGCGGAAAACTTTAAATATAGGTTATGTTTTAGTTAACAAATAATAACCCAAGTTTTTCAGCTCCCGCTATTCTGATAGTAGGATTCTCTATTAAAATGATGAAAATAATTCTGAGACGACACGAAGGAAGCCTGACCCATCCCATCCCGACCTAATAATCCGGTTTCCCTACTTCCTCCCAGATAAGGCTGCTCCAATTTATATTCTTTATATTTATTCAATATAATAATTTAATTTATTCATTTAAAAAACTATTCAGTCTATATCCAAAAGGATTAATTTATTATTATAATTCAAAAAGACTTTAAAAGAAATTTAGAATCTGAAAGAGTTTTGAAGAACTCTAATTTATGACCTAATATTTCGAGGAATAATATTTGTCCTCCTGTCTAGGTCGTTTTTGATTTATTTCGAAGAGGTATGGAGTTGGACCCCTTTTGGACTTCTTGGAAATCCTTGAGTCTTTCTATCCTGGTCCTTTACCCCTCCAACCACTTCCAATATGCAGGACTCTCTACGCAGTAACTAAGGAATTCTTCCTCTTGTTCCGGATCATCCTTCTTGTTCCTGGTTCCTGGTTCCTGATCCTCCATTTAAGATCCGAAGAATATTTCACACTTATCACATTATACACTTTTGGTTTGATTAGATTCACTATCTCCTCAAGGTTTTCTGTGGTTTACCTTGAGGCAGAGGGCGAATGCCGGATAGTATTTGGGGAAACTTTTAACTTCTTGAGCCACAGCTCCAATTCTCCCAAATAGAACACTTTGATTTTACAACTTGTTGATCTTTAAGATGATTTTACACACTTACGAATTTAATTATACTCACCTCGAGAGTCGGGACGACTCTTTTACTAAGGGGGGGGGGGGGGGGGGGGGTAGTGTTACATTGGGTAAAATCACCCATATTCTATTCAATTTATAAAACACCATCTAGTAGCCTATATGATAAATGACATCCTTTAAAATATAAGAAACTCGGTTGCTGCGTCAACAACGATTATTGTAAAACAAATCAGTCTGTCTTTAGCTTGCCACTGAAGCAGACCTGTATCTTCTGAATACATAATCTCATTGCAAAACATATCTAATTCCTCTACGATTTACTTTATTTCTCTTGGAGAACTCACATAATAACTTATTAACTCAACGTTTATCTTAAAACGTTACAATATTGTTACAGATCATGTCACCCATTAATAAGATAACACGTGAAAAACGATTAGAGAAGAAGCGCCAGGCAGAGAGATTACGCTATCAAAAAATTAAAAACGATCCCAAAAAGTATGAAATGCAAAAACAAAAAGAAAAGAAAAAATATTCAAATAACAAGGAAAAAGGAATTGTAAAAACTGTCGACCAAATGACTCCTAGAGAGCAGCGTAAGGCACGAAAGTTATGGAGGAAGAACGCAAGAGAGCGTAGGAAACGAATCGCCCTTCAAAATGTTCTGACAACACCATCTACTTCGGATGATGATGCTCAAATGCCTCCAGAGAATGTTAATAGAAGAGCTATAGCTGCTAAAATTAAATCAAATCGAGCTAGGAGACAGAGATATTCAAATAATAAAAAAAAAAATGAAGAAGTAAGCAATTTAAAGACTAAATTAGCAAATTATAAAAAAAGATTAGAAAGATTACGAAAGCCTAAAGAACTTACACCTAACACCAAAGTAGATCGAGTGATGAATTCTCCAAGTGCCAGACAAACAATAAAGAAAAAATTACTATTTGCAGAAGTACTCGAACAACAATTGAAAAAAAATTATTCTGCTCTTCCAAATGAAAAGGAAAAACGAATTTTTAAAAGAGGTATAAGTGGGAAATTGGTGAACAAATATGGCATATTACAGAACGAAAAAAATATGAAACCTTTGAGAAAATTTGGAAAGGTAGGATTGATGGAAACTAAACGAAAAGTGAAAGCAAGCTATGAAATAACGAAGAGGGAAATTATAAATTTTCTTGAAGATGATTCTAATTCGAGGTTATGTGCCGGTAAAAGAGATTATGTGACGAAGAAAGGAGACCGTAAACAAAAGAGAGTTTTTTTAGATACTTTGAAAAATCTCCACAAATCTTTCATGAAGAAGTGCAATATCACGATCTCATATTCTTTATTCTGTCGCCTAAAGCCATTTTGGATAGTACAACCGAATTGTGACAAACGTGACACTTGTCTCTGCATTACTCACGCTAATATGGATCTAATTCTTGCGGCCCTATTCCAAGTTAAAATTATATCTATATCGAAGCATCAAAGTCTGCTTAATATAATTTGTTGCAATAGGTATAACGAGCAGTGTCTCTTACGAGAATGCGCAACTTGCAAAAATAAAGGACTTTTATGCAAAGAATTTGATGTTAGCATCCAAATTGTCTACAAAAAATGGGAATCCGTCTCCGTCAACATAACTGATCCGAAAACGCATAAGGAAAGAAAGGTGACAAAGTATTTAAAAAAGTCAATTCAGATTCATCCTCGTGATTTAATCATGCAGTTAGAACATAACTTGGAGCATTTTCTTCACCATGAACGGAACATAGTGCACCAGCATTCTGCTTTTAAAATTAAAAAAACGACTTTGACCGAAGAAGAAGCAATGATTCACATGGATTTCAGTGAGAATTACCTCACTAAATACGCAGAAGAGATTCAGGCAATGCATTTCGGAGGTTCGCGTCAGCAAATAAGTCTGCACACGGTTGTAACTTACACGAAAGAAGATTCATCAGGTGAAGTGAAGACTACATGCTATTGTTCCATGTTACAAAATTTGTTACATTCACCTCCAGCTATATGGGCACACTTACAGCCAATTTTGAACAGCTTGCCACCCGAAGTGAAAATCCTGCATTTTTGGAGTGATGGACCCGTAACACAATATCGCAACAAATACATGTTTTACTTTCTTGTCACTTATTTAACAGAATTTTACCCGACCCTAATACGCTTTACTTGGAATTACCATGAAGCTGGGCACGGTAAGGGGGCTCCTGATGGTGTTGGTGCTGTCTGTAAGAGAACAGCAGACCGATTGGTGGCTAATGGCAGTGATATAGCAACTCTGAGCGAATTGTCACATGCTATCCAGAAACACTGTCCTAGCATCAATGTTCTTCTTATTGACGACAAAAAGATCCAAGAGAAAGATGCTTTTTTTGTTAGTGGTAAAGAATACATAAAGACTTTCCCTGGCACTTTACGTGTCCATCAGGTGTCATGGACATTGAGGATCCAAAAAAGTTGAAAATGAGGTCTTTAAGCTGCTTTTGTGATGGAAATATAAATTGTGATCACTTCAAAATTGGTGTCATGATACACTCATCTCCTAACAAATCTCGTCTCCGAGTTGAGGATGTTTACGGACCAGATTCAGAGTCCGAGAATGAGAAAGAGAATTCACCTGACAGTGAACAAATCACAACACCAAAAAGTGACAGACCTCAGACAGAGGATGAACAAGAGCCGTTGGCATTAACAAAAAAATTAAAGAACGGCGACTTCATTCTCGTTAAACTACTATCAAAAAAAAAAAAGAGTACCGATACGTGGCTATGTGTACGGGATCGGAAGAAGATGGCGAGATCCAGGTAGTTTTCTGTAAAACCCAGCAAACCAATACATAACTGATACATAACTGTAAGAGCACATCTAGAGATCGGAGTAATGTAACACAGTTATGTCTCGTATATACGACATATCTTTAGAATGTAAGATATTGTTTACATAACATAAGATGCATGAATGATACGTAATATTGAGGGCATTACGAAGTAACAATGTAATATAACAAAGTTACGTAGAGGAGAAATAACATAACGTCAATTCCGTGATGTATGATGTACATTACATGAGACCCACAAGTGATACATAAAATTGAAAGCATCTTCAGGGATCCGGAAATATAACATAGTTACATACATGGGACATAATATTTCTGCAAATATGACATGTGTCGTATATATAACATCAGACCCATGGATGATACGTAACAGAGATGGCAACACCAGGGAACAGAGTCACATAACATAATAACATCTATGATACGTGCAATATCTTTAGTTCTGCAATTAAAACATCGCAAAATAGGATATCCGTATCTGCTCCCGATAATTTCTGAAACTTATGTAAGTGACTAACATGATAGTACGCATCAATCGAGGCATAAACGCTTCAGAGCTGTTAGATAGCGAGATCGAAAATATAGAGAAATCTGGCAGTATTCACTACACGATACTGTGGTGTAGTGGCGAGAGCGTGCGACTACTAATCCAAGCGAGTCCGAGCGATCATGGTTCGAGCCCGGGTTAGGTCAAAATAATGATGTCGTCTTAAATGAACTAAAAATGCGTTTTAATCTATCTGTGGTTGAATATAAATTGTTACTATGTCATATATACACCATAGATGATGGAAATTAGTAATAATAACGGCTTTTTATTTAGCTTTTCCAGTGTGATAGTTGATTGTATCAGATGCATCTCTAATATGTATCTGATACATCTTGCAACATGTCTTTGACATATCTTTGATATGTCTATGATATATCGGTGAGCCGTCGCTGATATGTATCACCAGCACATATCTAATACATTGATGATACATCCAATGTTGCTGACATCGTGCTGTACCAGTAACATACTTTCTTATGAGTTTGATACATAACGTGTAACATTCGTTACATAATATATACGTATTTGATACATATTTTGGTTTGCTGGGAATAGGGGACAAAACCAGAAAATTATTTCAAGTCAATGAAGAGGATATTTCATTTGTCTCAAATGACCAGATTGTCCAAACACTGCCTACACCAAATCTTATTTTGAAAGGGCAGAGGGTGTTCTACTCTTTCAAAATGACGGTGGATGTGTCTGAAAAACCTTGAGCATATTTTTATTTTTTTATTTATAGCTTTTTGTTCAACGGCAAAAAAATGCCTTTTAATCTACTGTGTTATTGTTTTTTAGTTTATATCATGAGTAAAATATGTAGATTTAATGGAAGGTATAGTATAAGTATAGGTGATATAAAAATTATTCTAATTATCACTAGTCTGATTATCATAAGTCTGATCATCACTTAAAAGACGCTAGTCTACTTAGTTACTATTGATATAAGAATACTTCATTATTTGTTGAATGGGCGATGTTACTTATTACCTGAATTACTTATATTTTTTGTCACAGACACTAAAAAGCTCTAGTTTTAGGTTTAAAAAAAGGCTGTCATACAAAAATTTTACTCCGATTAAAAGGTAAATACAATGTTTAATAAATGTTTGATTTTATTTATTGTCTTATTACGTCAAAGTCTCTCCCTTGGTCAAAAAAGTATTTACCCTGATTTTGATGTCCCTACCCTGTCCGATGTATTTACCCTGGCCTTCCAAAAAGTAACTAAATATATTTAAATTGACCTGCCCTTACGCTAATGGGGCACATAAGAGGGGCTAAGGTCATAATATATGTATTAAATCAAAAAACTCCAAGTTTTCCCCTTGGCCGTATCCTCTATGGTTTCGAAACCTCTTATCGTAGAATGACCCATATACGAAAATTATACGACTTTTCATGATAAAAAAGACATCGGAAAAAAAAATTGAATTCGCAAATTTAGGACAGATCTATATAGACATATCGACGCCTCGTACGAAAAGTAGCATCGTCCAGCCGCTGATGAAAACTAGCACCGTACGACGCTTTCAGCGAAGTGTAGCACGGTTCTTAATCCCTTAACGAAGAGAAACACCAGATGCCGAGCGCTGGCGAAGAATAGTATCACTCGCCGATTGCTGACGAAAAGTAGCGCCACTCGCTGTACGCTGGCGAAGCCTAACACCACTCACCGATCGCTGACGAAAAGTAGCACCACTTGCTGTGCGCTGGCGAAACCTAAAACCACGTGCCGACTGCTTGACGAAAAGTATCACAGCTCGCTGAGCGCTGACAAAGCGTAGCACTACTCGCCGATCGCTTGAATGATGAGATTACATGGTAAAATTTTTAGTAATCCAAATCTATATGCTGAGAAAGATTATATTATTATTTTATTTCAATGTGGCATAAATTATTGAAAAAAAAAAATTGGAAAGTACTAGCTAAACACTTTCTATATTTTTCTCTAATAAGAAATTGAAATACAAAAAATATGAAAAAAAAAAAAGGGAAACGTCGTTTCTTTTATTATAATAAACGTATTGCTTTTCATCAACGTTTCCAGAATCGTGTTTCTCTTCGTTAGCGCTCTATGAGGCGTGCTGCTTTTCGCTAGTGCTCGGCGAATAGCGCTACTCTTCGTCAGCGCTCAGCGAGGGGTGCTACTTTTCGTCAAGCGGTCAGCGAGTGGTGTTAGGCTTCGCCAGCGCTCAGCGAGTGGTGCTACTTTTCGATTGGCGTTACGAACGGTGATACTCTTCGTTAGCCGTTTTCAACCGTGCTACTATTCGGCTAGCCTCGTGAATGGTGCTACTTTTCGATCGGGGCGTCGATATATAAGAGATAGACCGCGTATCGCAGCGACTTACACGCTAGCCCACGACTCACGCGGTCTATGATCGATATGGTCTGTTGGGTAAACAAGTTCTGAGTGACAATTTTTCTACGTGCTATCGTTGAGCGTTAACCATCTTGAAAAGTAATTATTAGTTTTAAGATTGATGTGAGACTTGCAATCTCTTTAAACGTATACTACAGGATCGTTCATTGTCCTAAAAAGTCATTACTAATTTCAAAGTTCTAATATGAGACTGTGATCTCTTCAACTACTTATCATATTCATTCTTCAACTGTGTGCTACCTTTTTTTTATTCATACTATCGTCAAGTGTATGAATAAAAAAAGGTAGCACCACATTGGAATGTGTTTCTAATATATATTACAATAAAACATACATTGGCCACACAGGTAGACAATTCCACGTCAGAGTGACAGTACATAAAAAAAACATCAAAGAGTCTGCTGACCAGCACACGGCATTGACCAAACACATTACCGATTTTGATCATAGATTTGACTATGATGAGGTTAAAATCTTACACAAAGGACCTAATTACAGAAAGCGGTTACTCCTTGAAATGTGCACCCAGATAACAATTGTGCGACGTACGGAATCATCACAACGTGCGGCTCACATCGTGCGGGCGAAAACGCGCCATTCTTGCTAGCACGAAGTGACGCCAACACATGTGTGAGCGTAATGAGTTACATCTAGCCCTCACGCGTGCGAAGACATACAATCACGTGTGCCGCTGTTGTGCGACGCACCGCGTGCGGGCACCATGATGTCAGTGTGCAATCATTCAATATGAGATGATCAATATTATTTTCATTGTAAAACAGTTCGTATGATTGACTCGATGTTTCAGAATTCATGACAAATATTTTACAAGATCAAACCTAACTGTCAAGATTGGAAGCAAAATTTGTTGAACCTTTGTTGCGAAATAATGTTTTTCATTCGCTTTTTCTCTTAATTTTTTTCTCATTCGCCACTTCTACAAGATTCTGAGTGACGCTTGTACAAAATGCATTGTCTTCTCTTCATTTTAAACTGATCAAGATATATGAAGAAACAAATTCCTGAGTAAAAAAGATTGTATATAATTTTTTGTAACATTCACGATTTTTGCGTTTTTTTTACCCATTAAGCGGGCCTAAAGTGACAGTTTTCAGACCAGTGGGCGTTTTTATTATATTAGCACCCGCTACGTCGAGCAGCGGGCGTTTTTATTATATGAGCGCCCGCTACTCGAGCATGAGCGAGCGCTAATAACCTGAAAACGCCCACTGAAATATTTTTCAATATTTGCAAGAAAATTATGAATAATGAAGAAAAAACGCGAAAATCGTGCTGTCACAAAAAATATGGTGTGCACCAAGGGCTAAGTAGGCTTTTTGACCTTGTGTGGTTGCAGTATTCGTCTTCGGCTCGCAGACGCACTCGTCTTCGACTCGTGCTACCTCGCCTCCGACTCATACTGCAAACTCCACACTCGGTCTAAAAAAGCCCACTTTACGCCCTTGGTACACAATATACTAATATGTCATTATATAGATTTATATAGAATTTATATACAATTTATATACAATTTATATGGAATTTAATACAGATTTATATACAATTTATTTGGAATTAATTACAGAATTTATATAGAATTGTACATTGAGAAAAAAAAATTATTAAATCAAACAAATGATTTCTTTGATGTTCAATTCACTTGATTCAACCATTGTTTAATTTCACGCAATCACGCGGTACTGGGAACAACAAAGCACATGCATTGATTCAATGTTATATTTCTTCGAGTGTTATCTGCTTGAGACAAGTGTTCATTTATTTGAAATGATTAGAAAATTTAGTCGTTAAAGCCAAGAAGTGTATTTGGAGCAGCCAACGTAATTTAATTCATAACAAATAATGACTTTGAGAGTCGATGACGTTCATCCAACTGCCACAAATAATTGAAGGTACTAATCTAGAGTTAGCCGAAACATTTATGTTACGGTTGAATATTGTATTCGGTGTAAGAAAATATTCATTCAATGCAATGAATACGTACTTGAGTGAAAATCATATTTACTACCCTCAAAAGTACAATTGAACCGCCGGATCATAGAAGGGCATATAAAATTATTTTGCGATTTTTAGATGGCCCCTGACCACTTCTAGAGAAAATGTCAATTTTTGATTTTTAAAACCCATATCCTTATCGGAAATTTGATTGCGTATCTTTTATTTCCTCTGGAAAAAAGTTGAAAGTTAAAGTGGTCAGGGGCCATCTAAATATCGCAAAATAATTTTATATGCCCTTCTATGATCCGGCGGTTCAATTGCGTAACGAATCGAATTTTTATTTCTATTGGAGAGCATCTTTTTGTTGTCTGAATCTTCATATTTATTGCGATAAAAATATTCTTTGGTGCACCATACGATGTTGCGTTTCAACTAAATAAGAAATGAGTAATCATGCAATACGTCAACATGCCCTTGATTCAAATGATTATTCGAATGAAATGAAATCAATATTATTCTATTTTCAATCAAATGCACGTTTTTGAAAAATGTACATTTGTACTTAAAATTCATTTTCAAAAGTATGTGAATACAATCATATGAGTGCTTGTGGTGAATAAATATTGTGTCGTGCCAAACATATGTTATTTCATAGAAGTGAATCATTCGTTTAAGATTGTCAATATTCCACGATCAAAAAAATTGTTATCCAGAATATTTCTGTTTTGCGACAACGTTATAAACGTGACAGACGATATAATATCTCATATTCATGACGAATGACAGAATATATTGCTTCAATGCAACAACTTCATTAACGTGAATCCCCAAATCCTACCACTAACAACAAAACACCTTTCACTTGAGAAAATCATCAAGTATGTAAATGATCAATCAGTTCGCTTGAATCAATGCGTGAAAATGATAAAAACCTGGTGTGGTATTATATAGGCGCTCGAACGTGAGTTCTGTGGCCGGCCACAACGTGGCGAATCCGTACCAGCATTCTCGCTAAGGAAGCAGCGTGGAGCCAACCATAACTTCATGCCTCTCCGAACTATTTATTAACCAACCAACTCAGGAGCGATGGGCTTCAGAGTCAAGACAAGTTGGACTTATGCCTTCTTACGAAGGTTGACCAAGCCATTGCGGCATTTGAATTGAATTTGGAATTCGCTTCAACGGCCAAGACTCTATCAATGATTCAATTGCACCTCTAACGTTTCTCAATGAAACCATTATTGGTTCAACCGGTGAAATAATCATTTTCCTTTGATTGTTCTAATGCGTCAATAGTATAATACACGTTTCTCGTGTTACAATAACAATATAATTGTCCAGCTTGAATGTCTCGTATTTTCATTCAAATGAATATCACCGTTGCTGTGAATAAATTTTATTTGTTACCAAAAAATATCTCATTAGATACACAAATTATCTCGTTTGGTTAGTTATGAGTTTTTTTGCAGAGTATAAATGCTTTATTATTTATAATAAACTTGCGATTGTAAGGAACGTGAATTACTTAACAATAGTAAAATATTTTGTTGTTGCGTGAAAATACGACATTCTTCCAAACGATCATCGTATTTCATCACTGATTCTTGTTTTAGGTTCTAATAAGCAGTCACTTCTTATGATTATATTTTAATTCATATTATGGTGTGTTTCTTCAGAATAATAAAATATCCCATCTGAAGTATTATGTATCGTTTGATTAAATATATCATTTTCTCAACATGAGATATGAAACACTTGACTCAAGATATTGTACTAATAGACCAACTCGGTGAGTGATGTCGCTGAATATCTGTATGGTTGATTGAAACTATTATTTCTTGAAATGAATAGTACATTACGACCCAAGGCCAGAAAGTTGGATTTCCATGCCAGGGCATCCAATATTCTGGCCGCGTGTCGTATACTATTTTTCTTCATTTCCGGCCGAAAGCACGTTCAATAATTGATGTTAATTGATAAAATAGCCTTGTCGGGTGCTAGTTCACACTTGACCATATTATACATGAAAGCACGGTAGACTAGGGGACGGGTTTAGGGTGAAGCCCCGGCCGGGGGGTTCGGGGGGCGGAGCCCCCCGAATATCGGGCAACGAGTTTCAAATTGAATCAGAAAAAAATACAGGCATGAAAAATCGCGTAAGCCATGGTTGCGTTATATAAAAAAAAAACTATCACGACGGAACAGAATGATTTCAATTATTTATTTAAACATAAATATTCCCTTTATCACAGATGAAAAAATTAATTATTTTCATTTTCATATAATAACGTAAATTTTGCTTTTTATTTGATACATGTGCAGGTTCTGGAATAAACAAACAAAAAAAAAAAAAAAACAACATGAAATAAAAACATAATTGACTATTGCAGAGGAACAAATAATATATTGTTAATTGGGATTTCGCATCAAATTTTTTTTTCCTTTTTGGGGGGTGCATAATGTAGAGTAAATAATGAGCACGTATTTTTTTTTTTTCGTTAAAAATGATAATCGTCCATGTTATAGGTAATTGAATTTCACTAATCATGATATATATGGGTCAAAATCATGGAGGTGGAAAATTCTGCTATTCAAATTTCGAAAAATTCAACTTTGGTTTAGAGTCAAGATTACTTGCTGAAATCATAGCTTTATTCTTTATCAATCATTATGTAAACGGGCAGCGCACAAAATTATCTATTGAATAATTTATTGACAATATGGCGCAAGAAAGAATCATTTCGGGAATGTTATTTGAATAATACAAAAAAAATGTTCGATTTCATTGATATGGACCTATTTTACGGTATTTCAGTTCAAATTGGTAAGAATATAATAGTACATGTTGCTTATCATTTCAAGATTTGCATCGTTCCCTGAATGATGGTAGTGCATAGCATGTACTTGACATGTATGAATAAACTATTATATTTTTGAGAAATCTTTTTTGCACAAGGGATATTCATCTCTAATACATTTTTTTGTCAATAAAAGATCCTTTCCGAAAATGAAAGATCACATAATTCCAGAAGAATTTGCCTCACAAAGTCATTTCGGGAACGCTAGTCATAGTCCGGGAACGTTCCCGAAATGACCGTTCCCGAAATGACGTTTTCACATTGATTGTCCCATAATTTCTACACACATCGTCGTAAGCGATATTTCTGAGGTAAGAATGCAAGGGATTTTCATCATTCATCATAATTTTTATGAAAATTCTCATCATTTGCATACACAGATTGGTTGACAGCGTTCCCGTGATGATGCTGAATTGATGTACGGTTCTCAAATATGAAATTGAATTGTACCTACTTATCAATTAAATAATTAATTTAATCCGGAAGAACGAAAACACGCCGGCAACCTGTTCACTGTCATTTTACATGACTGCTAGTTAGCATCGTCCACTACGGCAGACGCGCAATATTTTCACAGATTATGATTGCGTTCACGGGATGACGAATTTTTTCTCGGACAACATTTGGTAAAACTGAAAAATATGTGTTTTTTGTATTTTTTCCGAAAATTTCTGATCATCCCAAACATTATATTAAGTATATTGTTTTTACTAGAATAGTGATCTTTGCAAAGTCGATTTCATTATATTTTTTTCCACGTAAGTAACAGAAAATGTAATATGGACGCGTTCCCGGAATGATATTACGACTATGTTAGATTGAATAAAAGTTAAGGGCGTTGACTAGCTGAAAAGCACGGGCTACTCCGCTTCCCGCGTTAACTGTGACGAGCGAGACAGCAGACAAACTTAAGAAAGACAGAGCATCGTAACTGAACTGTGGTTGGCTAGGCTGAAGACGGTAGGCTCCCACTCCTCGGCTGCGCTAGAAATCGCCCAATTTTGCGCCAAAAATCACTGTTCAATGCTTCAGGTCTTTCCTCATTACTCCTTAGTCATTGATCCGATAGTATCGATCATGATCTTGATTAGGAGGTGAAGGATGTAGCTATGTTATGGCTTTCGCCGAATATTTGAAAAAAAATCGCTGCTCGTTGTACATCATCGCAAAGATGGCTTACTTTCAAGATTATTTTTTGCAAAGCTTAAAGTGAAATCGCGAATTCGGCCAAAGCCATGACACGGATACATAATTTATCTGTAAGAATTTTCATCGAAAAGTCCGTTATCTTGAAAAATGAGGAAATGAGAAGGTAAATGCCGAGAGTCTATTTACGCGCACTCGGCGAAGCCTAGTCAACGCCCCTAAAGTGGAAAAATTTTCTTCGAAATGACTTGATGTGGCATTAACTACCATCAATATTAATCGATCAGAGTCAACAAGACTCTGATATTATGTAATTTTGATAATAAAAATCCTCTCCAACCCAAATTTCCCACCTCCATGATTTTGACCCATATAGATATATCTTAACATGGGTGATGTCATATTGTTGTAGTTTTTAATCTGTTATATCAACGGCGATTTGTGTTGGATCGAAAAAATAAAAATCAGTCCCAAATGGTTTTTCAAAAACTACCAGAATAATAAATAAAAAAAATCATGCAAAATCCCAATTATTTCAATAATGATGTAAAATTAATTTCATACGTAGCAATTTTTTACGAATGATTCACTTTATCACGTTTGCACGAAGTAATGTTAAAAACACAATTGTTGAAAGTACAATGATGGAAGTTTAAATTTTTGTCAAGTGCTGAACTTATAGTGTTGTTATTTTGATCTTGATGATCCGGATCCGCAAGTTTTCTCTTTTTGTTCAATGAAGGCTGATTGTGAGCAGTGAGTTGATCGTTGAGATTTACTTTCAACGGTGGTTTTGCAAACAATAATTATTGCCGCTTGGAACTGATGAGGGATTATTTTTATTTGCTGGCAGTGTAAGTATTTTCCTGTTGCTTGCTGTGGCAAAACCACTTTCTACAACTTCATCTGAATAAGAGTTACTTATGAATGATAATGGCATAGGTCTACCTTTTTCACTATTGGTAATAAAATTAGTACTTTTGATGTTTACCTGGAATTCGATTAAGGCTCTCAGTAGTAAATTCTTCTGAAAAATCTGACCAATTCAAATTGGGATTACATTCAGTTTCCTCGTGCGCAATGGTGACCTCTGTATTTGTCGATGGTTTTAAATGAGTATTTGTTGTTGTAACACCACGAGTAATGCCATAATAAATCAGTTGTCTATTATGCATAGAATTTTCTATATAGCCTTGTGCTATAATGTCTGAATGCCATCTCCCTAGCTGCTTAATCATTTGCATGTTTGCACCAGATTCAGCAAGAAGTGTGGCTGCTGTTCTTCGAAAGCAGTGACCAGTGTATCTTTTTATATTTTCTAAATTTAAATAAGAAGCAATACGTTCTGGTACTTCACCTATCTTATGCCTTCCAATGTGTTGACGAGTACATTTACCATTGTGATACTGGATGAAAAATCTATCGCTGAACTGGTCAGTTGGTCTTAATAAAATATACTTCCTAACTTTGTGGTAACAAAGGTTTCCAATGAAGAACTGGCCAGGGTACTCATTTTTGTTATATTGGATCGATACAAGAAACTTATCGCCCAAGTCTTCTACATCTTTAATCTGTATATTAGTTATTTCATCACAACGGAGTGCACCAAAAACTCCAAATATAAGTATAATCTGCAAACATTAAAAAAATAATGCAATTGAACCGAGCATAAGAGGTAGAGTATCAATTGGGATGCGAATACGTAAATAATTATTACCTTTAAGCCTGAATACGTATGATCCGATGCTTCTATCATAAATCTCATAATTTGATTCCATCTTAGAACGAATGCTTTTTTGGGTTTGTAACCTTTGGCATTATTTTTTATTATACTTTTTAAATTTTAAAAATTACTGATATCAACATTGGCGTTCGCACTCAAAGTTTTTCGCAGCATACTCCATACACTCCATAGAGTTGGTGGTTTCAATTTTCCTTTCAAAGTATTGAAATAAACAATTAAATTGCTTTCATGTGAGTTTGATAGTGAATATTTATGCTCCTCTTGCCACTTATGGTAAGTGTTATAAACTAGCAGGTACCGTTCGGAAGACTTTTTCGGTAATGTTTCACTTTGTACAATTATTTTTGCCTCTTCTTCAAAATTTTTCAACACTTCTTCCTCGTCTGCGGAACCATCGGATGAAGATTCATTCATTTTGGTGTTGTTGCACGACGCTTGTTTATTCGTATAATGTTCAGTTCTGAGTTTAGAGGTTAAGTGCAGATTATAGAACAACCATAGACTTGTTACACACAACTGACCGGGGGCGCTGTCGCGAGCGCTTCTACGTAACGAGCCACGAAAATCTCGCAGCCAATCAGAGCGCGCATTGGCCAAGCAGGCCACAAACGTCGCTCTTTCCGGAGCAAAATCAAGCCGGGTACTACGTACTTTCGGCCAGGGGATGGAGAAAATGAATATTTACTCTATCTAACTCTACATCTGGTGTTGTTTTGATCGAACATGCTTTCGCGAATATAGAAATAGTACATTACGATACAAGTGCGCCGATCACGTACGCGCACGCGTGTCGTATACTATTTTTTTTAACTCAGTGTGAGAAATTCGTACCCTGCAAAAACCAAAGTGGAGAGGGAAGTATAGTATAGTATACATATATTGCGATATATTAGTGTGCGAGGCAGGGCGCGGAGGGGGTCCAGGGGCAAAGCCCCTGGTAGGGTCCAGCGGCGAAGCCCTGGTAGGGGGTTTGGGGGGCAAAGCCCCCCGAGTACCGAAAAAATAAATTTCATTTGATTCAATAAGAATAGTCAACGTGTTGAGAATAAAATCTGAAAAAGAAATCGGATCTTGCGCACTCAGGAAAAATATTAGGTTTGATGAAAAGGATACTGATACTGTAACGCAGTTTTTAACTTGGAGAGGAAAAACCACAGATCTTGTTACAATTCGGCACTTTTCCGTGTTAATTACTTAATTACCAAAGTGTTGGGCGCCAGACGCTACTGCGTCGTTTCGATACGATAACACAACTTACTAAAACCAGAAAAACTTACGGAAATGCGTCGAGCAACAACTCGACTAGCTCAGATAATAAAGCCTTAGATAGAGGGGCAGGGTACACCACGTAAAACAAGATTATTTCTTTGAGATAGTTGAGATCACATCAATCAATAATTTATCAATTATTTTAGGTAATTCAGACGAATGATACAGAATTGGCGATAGTATTAATTATTTGTTACGATAGTTCTCCTAACTGTTCAGGACAGAATTTACTCGCTTATGATACAATTAAATCAGAGGAATGTGTCAGAGCTGACTCGATATAAAACGAATAGACTAGACTCCAGGCTTGGTATCACAGAGCGATACTTCGTACCCAACGCAAATTATGTCATAACACATCCTGAGATTAACGTACTAGAGTTTTGAGATATTATGAAAGAAAAATCGATAACAAACGATACAGATCCCTACTAATTAATTAGCCACGCTTGGCCATACAATTTACGATACTCCGAAATCTACTGCTAAATAGAGACCACGCGGTCATTCGAGAGACGCGAATTACAGGTTCAACGTTAACAAATTAAATTAGAACGATAGAGATTGTTCTTTAACCAAATTCTGACAACTTATTTTGATCGAAACGATACTGAATCATCCAAAATTAACTATAACTTACTAGATTTTACATACGGATAATAATTTATCCAAAACGGAGTATATCTTACTAAACTATAACAAATTAACGATAACAGACTAAACTATACGCGAGGTCTAAGCCTTCGCGGCTATCTTCGCTCAGGGTACTCCAGGAAAAGGTATTTTTCTACAGTATTTCATGCACAATATTATTCTAACATACTAAATCAAAAATAGAAGCCATACGAGAAGCGATAAGCAATAAATTATAGCCAAAAAGCAATGAAAGATCTATGTAACTCAGCCAGACTCGAGGTTGTTCGATAATTTAAGAGATAGACTACGACAGACGAGCTGCTTAGCTCAAAAGACAAAGACGAGCCTCGTGGCTCGATAACCAAATTAATAACCAGAACTTTATTACGAACGACCTCGTGCCTTCACAAAAGAATTAAGACCTTACCTTAATCAAGTTGCTCAATGTAGCACAAAACTCACTATTTTATATAACACTCGATAATTCGATAGGATTGTTTTATAGAACTCGATACGATAAACGATGTGAGGAATGCTGGAGATGCGTAGCGCAGACTAGAGCGAAGAAGTAGGCTGTGTAACAGGTGTACCGGCCTTATATAGTCGGTGTTTTCTTCCACTAGTTCATCCTTCAGGCTTAGCGTACTCACGTGACATATCGATGATCTAATTGGTCGGTGAGCGACAGATTTTGACGAACGTAATTTAGGCGAAGTCTACCTCACCCCTGCCGCTGCTAATACCGCTCCTATTCCCACATAGCACAGGACGTCAAATGGATATCTTCATTTGGTCCCAAATGAGACCAAGATGTCCTGATGTCCTCTGGATATTTGACGGATATCTTACTTACTGATTTGCAGATTCTTTCTTCTCATTTCTAGTATAAAGTTCCCAAGATATCCTCAAGATATCTTGTGTTGTCCATGGATTTCAAATTTTCGATCATATTTCACATATCCCCAGGAGATCCTGCAGATATCTTATAGGACTTCACAAACTTTATTTCGAACTAGGTTATATAGTAATAAACTTCCACGTTGCAGATCTGATTGAACTTAAAGCTTATTCTTCCCAAGAGTTTTTCATATCATTACTGCACATAGCTAATTTGGTTCATTGTGCGTAGAATTCATACGTGACAGCATTCATAATACAGATAACCTCAAATTCTGTTACTGTCAAATTTGCGTCGGTTCGTGAGGTTCGTGATTAAGTGAACATCATTTTGACACAAAAATGCCGAAGGAGAAAAAATTGAAACCTGCTCGTCAAGTATCTCAGCGACAAAATCGAAGACGCATTCATAAAGAAAGTTTGCTCCATTTTCGGAACATTTTTCAATCAAATACAGCCATCGATGGAATGCAACCTAAGATGCAATCATCTTCCGATTCTGAATCTTCAAACGTGTCTACAAATTCTGCACACCCTGTCGGCCCTGATGTTAATGTCTTATTGGACGATGAAATATCCGAAGCGAGTATTCTCTCTGCTCAGAGTTACGTCACTGAAGATAGCTTAGTATCTATCGCGGTTGATCGCGGAATATCTGAGTCAGAAATATCTGAATCAGTAATATCTGAGCAAGAACATGTCGATGATGTGGTACCTGAGCTCGAAAATTACGACTTTCAACCGTTTCTTGCACAGTGGGCGATATCGCACAATATTCCACATATTGCAATATCGCGCTTATTGAAAAAACTCGTTGAACATCCATGTCATTCGCATTTACCAACAGATGCAAGAACATTGTTGAAGACTCCGAGAAGTACGACAGTCGTTAAAGAAGTTCAACCGGGACATTATGTTCACTTAGGATTACGTCATGGAATAACACAATCACTCAGCAAGTATTCAGATGAAATTGATACTCATATAGCGTTAGCTATTGGAATTGATGGTCTCCCTATCTCTAAGTCATCCAGAGCATCTCTGTGGCCAATTTTGGGATCAATTGTCGGGTTTAGCGATGTATTTTTAATTGGTTCTTATTACGGCAATGAGAAACCGGCGGTGGCGAGTGAATTTATGGATGACTTTATACAAGAGGCGAAAGACTTGTGTCAAAATGGAATTGAATTCCAGCACAAATTGTACACATGCAGCATAGAATCTTTCATCTGTGATGCGCCAGCGAAATCCTTTGTGCTCAATGTAAAAGGTCACACTGGATATTCCAGCTGCACGAAATGCACTATAGAGGGTGAATATGAAAGGGGACGAGTTTGTTTCCCAGTATTGGGTGCACAAGAAAGAACAGATGTAGATTTCAGGAATAAAACTGACGAAGAATACCATTCTGGAGATTGCTGTCTGGAAGATATACCAAACTTGAATCTTGTCACGAATATACCGCTTGACTACATGCACTTAGTTTGTTTGGGAGTTATGCGAAAACTACTATATCTATGGTTATTCGGGGACTTGAAGTACCGTTTGCAGCATCGCAAATCAATGTTGATTTCTAATAGTTTAGAAGAACTCAAAGCTTCTATTCCACTAGAATTCGCAAGAAAGCCACGATCCTTGGACTACGTGAAACAGTGGAAGGCCACAGAATTCCGACAGCTGCTTTTATATACTGGTCCAATGGTTCTAAAACCTATACTGGCATCTGATATCTACAATAATTTCATGACACTTCATGTAGCAATCAGAGTCTTATGTGGTCATAATACAAATATAATACTCGTCGACTATGCTCAACAACTACTTGAACATTTTACGACATCATTTATCAGACTTTACATGAAACATAATGCAAGTCACAACATTCACGGTCTCATCCACATTGCGCAAAATGTAAAAAATCATGGTAGTTTGGATCGCTTCAGTGCTTTTAAATTCGAGAATTATATGCAAACTCTCAAGAAATTACTCAGGAAAAGTGATCAGCCATTACAGCAGATTTGTAAACGGTATCTTGAAAAAGAAAGAAGTTGTAGAATTGCGAAATTAAAGATTCAGAAGCCAACACCTTCTGTAGTGAAGCGGTCCTCTCATTATGATGGTCCACTGCCCAATGGCTGCAGGAACCCGCAATATAGAATAATTACATTTTCGGGGTTTCAATTAAGGGCCGGTACAAAAGCGGATAGCTGTTGTGGCTTAGAGGATGAAACAATAATCTTGGCTAAAAATTTTGCATATGATTCGCAAAGAAATATTCGTGTTGTGATAGGAAATGAATACATGGTTAAAAGAAGTCTGTACGATCAACCATGTGACTCATCTTTACTAAGGATATGGTCAATCGGACAACTAGCGGCCCGATTAAATACGTGGCCTGTTAAAAATATCAAAGAGAAATACATGATATTGCCTTATGGACCGACAAAATTGGCAGCTTTTCCCATGCTGCACGTAGAAGTTGGAGTTTAGTGAAGAGATGTAAAAACAGCACTGACCTATGGACTCTCCCATCAGCGGTCGTCAGTCATCTTGATGAGCTAAACACAGCTAAATAGATAAACAAAGTCCGCGGTGGCGCCCGAAAATTTAGCTCATCAACATGGTCGACGTATCCTGCCACATGTACTCTCCCCAAGATTCATACCCCTCGCCCACAATAGGGTGGGTTGAAGAAAAAAATTTCTCAACATGGGGGTAGAATTTGTACCTTATGAAAAAAAAAAAAAATTCAAAAAAAAAAAAAAATTTTTTTACTCAACATTTTGAGGTGGCCCACTCGTTTTTTAAATAAAATATTTAATCAAATGGGGTAGTTACAACGGGAAATTTTTTTTGTGGTCCGAAATCGTGGAAAAAATGTAAAAATTGTAGAATGTGATTTTTTTTTACTAAATTTTCATTCCAATGCAAAAGAAAGTGCATTTCAGTTCATTTCAAAAAATGAAATGCACTTTCTGTTGTATTAGAATGAAAGTTGAGTAAAAAAAAATCACATTCCACAATTTTTACATGTTTTCCACGATTTTGGACCAAATAAAGAATTTTCTTGACACATGCACCCAAAGTCCTCCTTTGCGCATCGTCTACGCGCACCCAAAGCAGACTTTTAGCGTACCGGTGTGCAAAATATTTTGCGCACCGCTATGCGGTGCGCAAAGGGATTTTGCACACTGGTACGCTAAAACCGGCTTGGGTGCACGCAGACGGCACACAAACGAGAACCTTGCGTTGCATGTATCGAGAAAAATAGTGTTCGAGATACGCGAGGCCAAACTCGTTTCTTGCTCACCACTCGTCTCGGCTTCGTGCTGCCTTCAGACTCGCGGTCCGTAAAACGCTCGTTTGGCCTCTTGTATCGAAATATACTATTCCCGTTGGAACTACCCCATTTGATTAAATATTTATTTAAAAAACGAGTGGGCCACCACAAAATGTTGAGTAAACATTTTTTTTTTTTTTTTCGAAAAATTTTCTTTTTTTATAAGGTACAAATTCTACCCCCATGCTAAGAAAAAACAAAAAATTTCAACCCACCCTAGCCCACAAGCCTAGCGCGCGCTCCGTCCATAAGTCCGTGAAAAACAGTAATAAGAAGATCCAAGAAAAATAAGAAGAAAACAAACAAGAACCAGAACAAGAGGACGGAGCGAAAAATACAAAGATGAAGACGTAGATGTTTGATGATTCTTGGTTTATAAAAACTTGTGAATTTATCGGTTTCCGTGTGGCGTCGAACGCGTTCGAACTATGATGCTTTCGCAAACCCGTCATATATGCGCGAAATTGATGCGCAATAAACCTCGACAATCACTCGAGCGGCTCATGTGCCATTTCGCATCGTGTCCATCATAGTCATAGTCAAAGCACGTGTTGGCCAGTGTCGATCGAATATCGATTAATCAGGATCTTGACGAAAGAGAAAAATACGCGGGCAAGATATATCTTTGACTCACTGGGGTAAGTACCATTCCCTCATTCCTGTTCTACAAGATGTATCTAGCTAGGTAACGCCAGAGATTATACACGGAAAGAAATGTATGGCGTTTACTACTATACTGGTATGGTATTGAAGCAGATACTGATACAGTATCCGAGATATTCCTATACACTATCGCAACGAGTCCCATAAGTATGGCATTATTTACCATACTTATGGGACTCGTTGCGATAGTGTATAGGAATATCTCGGATACTGTTTCAGTATCTGCCTTAATACCATACCAGTATGGTGGTAAACAACATACATTTCTTTCTGTGTAGTATGGAGACTCCATACTGTGTAGTTCCATCACGTCGCCATGCTCGAGTTCGAGTTCAATTTAACATGATAGCCAGATTTATCAAAATATTGATTTTTCTAAGCATATATCATGAATGCATCACAGTATTACTGTATTTTCAATATGAAACTATACTATTGGTAAAGTTGTATTACTGAATGTTTTAAAGTGCAAACCTAACCTATACCAACAATTATCTTCATCCTAATAAAATCATTTATAATCAATTACCGTTGGGTAAAATATGGGTATTTGTGTGGGATTTTATATTTCCTTATTCTTTGAGAAGTAGAAGCTGGAGGTTCTATAGGAGCAATTGTGACCCTGACACTAGAACTTTAGATTCAACTAATATTATTCATCTTACAGAAAAAATTTGAATTTAATATTTGGTCGATGTCATCTTGAGGGTGAAGTTCCACAGTTTATAGACAAAAATTATAAAAAAATTTAGCCCCGGAGCGATATTTTTGAAACGAAATTAACCTATGCCGGTACGGTCTCAAAGTTTCCAATATGTAAAGCACATGTATTTCTTCCGCATTTCTTTCCTCGATTGTTCTTTATGTAGTAGTACCTGATACTTCGAACATAGTTTAGGATTATTTTGATTATTGACAATTACTGACAATTAGCCGCACAGTGCATTTTTGATTTGAGATCCGTAAAAATTCATGCGTTTGGCATGGGAAACTTTGAGACCTCACCAGCGCGGGTTAACTTCACTCCTCGGTCGTGGGCCAAAATTTTCTTATATTTTTTCGTCCATAAACTGTGGGGCTTCACTCGTCAAGATGGTATTTAACGTCAGTATATATATTAGGGTGTCCGTTATTTCCCAAGATGGTTTTTTTTTGCAGCCGCCCCCTAAATTTTTAGTTTATAGCCTAAAAACAATTATGCTATTTTTTTTTTTTTTTTAAGTGCCATTAAACCCTGCCGGTAAGACGATACTTGTTACATTTGATTATCATGGGATTTTTGCCCTTTTTAGACTTTAATTTTTTTTTTCGCTTACTACTTTCATTACCTCATCAAATATTGTTTATCCTATTACTGTTCTGACCTCTTTCGATGGACATATTTTTACATTGGTGAAAAAAAAAAGTTCCATAAGGTTTGAAGTTTTGTTCAAAATTTATTTTTACTGTATTTTGCAGTAATTTTCGAATATTTTTGAATATTTTTGAATTTATTGACTTTCCCATGCTTTTTGTTTGAATTGAAAAATATTCGGAGGATATTAAACAATATAGTAAATAAAAATTTTACCGCTTCAAAACTCAAATTTTTTTTTTTCCATCAATGTAAAAATACGTCCATCGAAAGAGGTCAGAACAGTAGTAGAATCAACAATATTTGATGAGGTAATGAAAGTAGTAAGCGAAAAAAAAAATTAAAGTCTAAAAATGGCAAAAATCCCATGTTAATCAAATGGGACAAGTATCGTCCTACAGGCAGGGTTTAATGGCAAAAAAAAATAGCATAATTGTTTTTAGGCTATAAACTACAAATTTAGGGGGCGGTTGCAAAAAAAAAAAAAACAACTTGGGAAATAACGGACACCCTAATATATATATTGTAACGTGGCAAACGTTTAGACCTCCTCCGTACCAGCCTGAACGAGCGTATGTATCCCCGAGAGCCCAAAAGTCCCGTTAGCTAATTTGAATACTGCCGCCCTTCGTCCTAGCGACGCCTTATCGACCGTAGATCCTCGGATTGGTCTATCGATGACGGCTGGCGCTAGCAGGACGAACGGCGATAAGCAGCAATTAGCATCCCGGAAACGAAGAGCCATTCATTGCCTAGCCGCTGAGTAAAAACCCGTGTGCCATAATAGCAATTGAATCGAGAGAGTAGTGTAGAGTGTTTTGAGGAGTTTTGTAGAGTTTTGTGAGTGATTTTGGAGATATTGTGACCCCTGCTATTGACTATTGGACTTTTGATTTGGATATTTGGACTTGATTACTGCTGATTTTGAATTATACGACCCTCGCCTGCCCACGGACACGAGCCGACCACGAGGCCGAGCCAGCGTATCGATCAGGTAGGATCAATCCAGTCCAGACCCCCTAAGATAGTCTATATTCTTCCCCTAGAGTCCCTAAAATCCCTTTTGAGTCTCGAGATATTTGTCAGGAAGCTCTTCGTTCCCCTAGTACCGTCTTTAGTCCCGATTCCCCGAATACCACGTGTCGGTTGAGAACCGGCACGTTCGAACTTGTTGTTGTTCGCTAAGTGGCCGTCGATTCTGCGCGACAGCGTTCCGGCTTGCATCGCCGCTGCGCAGAAATTCGCCAGAGTAGAGTCGCCGCCATATTGCCCGGGTCTCTGACGTCACGCGTCGCAGATAGTCTGCTGCGTGTCAGAGCACTCTCGTGGCCGAGTCCCGAGTGAGTACCGATTCCCTTCCCCTCCCAGCTGTTGAGTGATCAGCTGTCAGTTAGAGACTAGAGGCAGCCGCCTCGAAATCAACTTGACAGCCAAGCCTCCAGCTGGTCGTAGGAGAAAGGCTATTCCCTACTGTCTGTGATAACCGTCAACCATACTGTTCCTAGCTTTATTATAATATTTAATTATTTCAAGTAGAGCCACGTTTGAGAATTTATATAATTTAGAGTAGAGTCTTTTAATTTATTTTCTTTTCTAGTCGTTTATTTTATTTAATTTAGTTTATCGTTATTTAGATTACACAACATAAAGTAGCGGTGAGAAAAGCCGAAGCCAGGTGATAGGCTGTACAAATTAATATCACCTTTTTCTTTTTTTCTTTTTAATTAATAAATAATATTTCAAACCTAATTCGTATTGTGTCAAGTGTTTTTATTTCTCGCCCCCACGAACTATCCCTCTACCGATAGCTAGCCGAAGCAAGAGAGAGAGAAAGAGAGGACTCTGAGCCCGGAGTCTGGCGCCCAACTACATCCTAGAGCTAGTCGGAGGAGGTAAAGCGTTGGTGCTAATTTGATAACTGATCGTAGTTCCTGCGGGTAACACCCGAGCCCGCGGGAATCGCTGTTACAATATATATATACTAGGGGGGCTCCGCCCCCCTGCGCGCTTCGCGCGCCAACCCCCCATGGTATCCTCGGGTATTACGCATTCGGCCCCAAAGTAACGGAAATTCCTAACGGCCCTATTAATATCGATCATTGTACATCCTTTATAAGATGCACATATATTACTAACAAATTATAATGAGAAAAAAAAGAAAAATACGAATGCAAGTTTTATTCGAAATATTTCTAAAATTAGATATGATGTTAATCAGTTAATTATGCTAATAAGTTAATGTACGTATGTAGAGTATAGAAGTGGTCTTCAAAATTTTTGGCAAGTATTCTAAGAATAGCTTTAGGCACGTCGAAGCTGACGGGCCTGTCAACAGATCACGTAAGCCAAAAAGGTAGGGTAACGGTAGCGTTCATCGAAATATTCGGCAACTTAAATATTATTATATCACATAATTGACTAATTAATATTAATATCCCATACATAACTTATATAACTCATCGATATCAACATTGAATATTTCATAGTCGGTATATTTTAAATATAACAACCTTAAATTTTTTTATTTTTTATAATTTTTTGATATTGTATATTTACAAATGATTTATAAATGATTAACATTATAATTGTATTATCATGACAGTATTTATTTATTACAAAGAGTAAAACTGATTTTTAATAATTTTTAAGTCATTTTGGTTTGTAATGAATTATTGCCGCTACCTTGTCCAGGTCTTCGGCTATGTGGTTCACGTATTTCATACTCTCCGCTTTTTAGTTCTCATAGCACCGGTCTTCTGCTCTATAGATTATGGCGCAAAGCTTCCATCTATCAAGGCGCAAAGCAGCCATATATGCATGTGCAAAGCAGCTGGACATGGTCGTCGGCCTCGTATTCCATGCTCCTTGTCTCGAAGCTTTCGTAGTACAGGTCCTCTGTTTTATATAATATGGCGCAAAGCAGCCAGATATTCATGCGCAAAGCAGCCAGATATTCATGCGCAAAGCAGCATGGTCATGTTATATTTTTCTATGAATAAAAAGTAATCAATCGAACTTTAGCGGGAAATTGTTTTTGATAGGGTCGAATCCTAAAGATGATAATTCTTCCATATCTAGCAAATATCTAGTATTTTCGAATATATATCATTAATTCAACCTTCCACTTCTATTCCTTTTTAGAACACCGCCATCAAATTTTGAAATCTGAAGTTCTCCTGAATTCTTAAAGTTTTCTTAAGTACTTCTCTCTCTTCAGTTTCGCTGTTTTTGGATTTTTGCACGCGTAGGTAATAATCTAAAAAAAAATCGATTATATTAACACTGATAATAATTCAAAAATTAACCGAATTTGCAGGGTAATTTTTGGTGAATATTATGTGACACGTATCTATATATATATTTAACTTCCATGCTATATTATTAGGAATTTCGATTATCTTCCGATTCTATTATTTCTTTTTCGTCGACGCGTCTTCGTGTCTCTCCATCTTGCCATTCGTCGTCTGCAAAATCGCGTAATATTTCTGCCCGTTCCGCGTCACGTTGGGCTTCGAACTCGGCTAACAACTCCTGCTCTCTCGCAATTTGTTGTATCTGTTCCACGCGTTCCATGTCTGCATCGTGCAATATTTCATCGATTTCCGAATTTGTTAAGTGGTCTATTACAATAATTTAACTAATCTTTAGATCTGATATCACGCTTCAATTAATTTATTAATCACGCTATTACGTAATTAAATACATATCAATATTACATACTTTGCTCCACTGGTGGCAATGCGAATAACCCGCGTCGTTCCAGCTCTGGTTCCAGTAGTGCTAACGCTTCTTCCAATCCTATATATATTGAGCGTGTGACTGGTGCCGAAGCGATTAATTCCTCATCCAGCTCTGTTTCTATCTCTACTATATTTTCTACCAATTCCTCATATAGACTGCTTATTTCTTCGTCTGTTAGCCTGTCTATTATGATAATTTAACCAATTTTTAGTTACTTCATGCTTTTCCGTCGTTCGGTTTGGTAATCAAATACATATTGATATTACATACTCTGTTCGACTGGTTCCATTATTCAAATCACCATCAATTTATCACCACAATTTATCCACGTAAATTTATTTATTATAGGATACGAAAATAAATGAGGAACCTTGAAATACAAACCGTAATTATATCTATTAAAAAAATGACGAAGGTTCGTCAAATATCGAATATTTGCGCTCACGTTTTGTTCCTTTAGCATCGATATCAGCTACTTCTCTGTCAAATTCTGTAGGACTTTTCGTGCTAAAAAAAAAAATGACGAAAATTCACCGAATATCGATTACATGTCTTGAAATTAAATGAACATCAAATGTAAACTGTAACTATATTCATCTGAAAAATCAATTGTTCTTGTTACGTTTGGATAAATTTTTGTGACTGACATATTTATTTATTATATTCTGTTTGTTGAATCCAAATTTTATCTCTTCGAATTCAATCCTTTAAAATGCCTCGACGCGCAAACTCATCTAGAAGTCACTCACATGAACGACCAAAATCAAAAAAACCCAAGACTGACGATAATATTCCTTCGCTTTCTACGACGGAATATATCGAAAACATTGAGATCGGAGATAAATTTGCGTAAGCAATAACTTTACTGATATTATTATTATCTTAACGCAAAGTCTGAATTATATTTCCCTTTTTTGTCATGTAGAGCTATTATTGGATATGTTGACTCTATTCAATGCAGTAAAATCAAACGGAAAACTTCGCTAAATAAGGCAGAAAACACCAAATCAGATTTGGACTTATTTAAATTTGTCCTAAATAATAATGACGGTAAAAGAGTATCTTGTTACAAATGGGGCGATCAGGCCCTTCAATTATCAAACGAAATAAAACAAAATCAGGTAATAGTATATTTTGTATCAAGGGCACAAAATTTTATACCCGCGTGTCATCGCCGGTTCCGGCTTCGCCGACCCTCTTGGTCACGGCATCACACGAGGGTGTAAAGTATCACGCCCGTGTTGCGAACGATATTGTTCGATGCAATTTGGCGTAAAATTCGATTTTATCCAAATAGAAATGTAAAATCGGATTTCACGCTCACTGCAACGAAAATCATATTTACATTTGTCTGTATCAGATCACTTTTGGTGAACATTTTTTTTTTTAATTATGTACCCCTTGTTTCTAGATTTACCTTCTTCAAAATGTTACCGCTAGTGCCGCCTCATTGTACAACCTAGGCAACGTTAATTTCGAATTACAATTAAAGTCTTTCTCGAAAATAAGTTGTTTCGGAGTATTCCACGTACTCCAAAACTCTGATCAAATTAACTCCTGTGACTTTCCTGATATCCCTCACAAAACCGGAATCATAAGTAAGATTATCTTCGATCAACCATTGTCCGAAAGCTTGTCTAATAACTTGTTTAACAACCTTAACTGTAGAAATCAGAGGCTATGTCAAAGACGAATTTATTCAGCCTTCCAAAATTCGAACCGACGAATACATTGGCACAGTAACTGACGGCGAATTCAAAATCGAAATTGTTTTATCTAATGTTGTCAAACTAAGTCCAATTTCTGCTGGCCAACGAATAGAAATTGTCGGCGATGTTCAACGAAACGGTAAATAATCTGTGATCTGGTCTTTAATGTAATGACGAAATACAAAATATTCTCAAGATTGAAAAAACGAAAAAACGAAAGAAGACTGCATCATTATTATTGATTAAATGTTTTCCTTGTACTTTTAATACGTTTCTTTAGATCACCACTTCTTTCTGCACGTGCAGACTTTGGAAAACATCAAAATCCTGGATGATCCCCCCATGCCCCTCGCAAAATTATTACGCGTTTCCAGAATGTTAGCAATATAACAACATAGCATCCCTTTGTTATTATTGAATTGTTAATTTCTTATGTTTTAGTAATCTTAATCTTAAGTTTTAGTACTTATGTGTAAACATGTGTTAAAAATATATAGTGGATTAGGCTTTCTGAGGAAACCACTTTAAAAAAAACGCGCCGAGTTATCTACTGCAAAGTGGTGTGGAAACTATAACTGTCGCAATAATTGTTACTATCTTTATTTACATACATCTATTATTATTTTCAGACTGTTCCCTACTTACTGCTACCCTACCCTTAGTGATTACTTCATCCAAAGACAGGCCATTAACTTTGGTGGATGGAAGTACCACTCCCCCTGAGGTGGTGTGGAAAAGATACGAATACAGAGATAGATTCGATACGAATACAGTCATACGTTTTTAAATCTTAAAATCATTAAATGATGTATAGTGTTTAAAATTAATAAAATATTAAACCGTACGACATACATTCTCCAAGTGGAGTGGTATTTTTATGTTAATATCAGAAATTGAATAATTCAGAAGATTTGTATGAGTGGAATATATATTTTTATCGATGAAATTCAGATATGGTCATGAATCTTTCTTAGGTCATCTATTAAATGTTAGATTTCATTTATGTTACTGTATTACACAATTTGTTAGCCTTCAGCGCATATGATCGTTTTTTCATAAATAAACGTGAGTTTGAGATAATCAAGAGTTTAATATTGCGAGAGTAGTTACTAATTTCACATGGTGATATGGAGAGCCGTTCCGTTGAACGTACATTCCTATGGATTGCCTATTGTGTATATGGAGAGCCGTCTTCAATCGCAATCCGACATTCCATCATATGTAAAAGAACTCGTAAGCGTCTCAAGGTAACAACCGTGAAAACGATTCAATGAATGCAATGTATCATAATAATCATGTATAGGTGTTACGTAATACTGAGGACTTGCGATTATATGCATGCCGCCATCTGTCGGTAATCCGATGGATTCACGCGACAGTTATGTACCGGCTCATCACTAACATCATTGCCGCCGATCAAGTAAAGGGTCACTTTTTCAAGCGCTATTATCGCGCTCACTTTTTGTTTCGCGTAACCACGTAATAAATAAATAACATTTGTTTCATTTTAATTCTGACAGTCGTAGAAGAAGGTTCTCGTCTCATCGTGTAAGTATAGATAATTATCAATTATATTTAATATCAATATGTCTGAAATCTCATTAGTTATTTCTGGATCATTAGATGCAAAAGTATATAAGAGATATGGACCTTATTGAAAGTGGTATGTTATATGATCTTCTACAATTATTTTTCTTCACGTATTCATGTACATTCATAAATAATAACACGAATTCGTTTCTACATTTTCATTTGAAGAACAACAGCAACAGCTGCCGCAGCAGCAGCAGCAGCTTGATGAGCCTCAGCCCGAGCCCCAGCAACAGCAGCAGCAGCAGCCCGCGAATGGTATGGATACTAACGTTGCATATTTCTATTGATACAAATGAAATCACTTTCAATTCGTATTCTTTGATTTGTAATCTTAATCGTCGTTCCAAGGACCTCGCAGACATCAGCGGGCAGGGCAGCAGAGGTGGCGACGGAGGGCGTTCTACCGCCAGGCCAATTTAGTGGCCATGCTTTATGCCATGGCTAATCCCGTTAATCCCCTGGGCCGGGGCCGCGGCCGCGGCCGGGGGAATCCACCCGGTTTATAGAGAATAGTTAAGTTTTGTTAGTTAATAATTTTTTTTATGTTAATTAGTTCATTATGTTATGTTATGTTAATAAAATATATTCAATAATTTCATCTAAATTGTGTTGATATTATCTCGAACGAAATAAATTTTAATGTGTATCATAATTGTGTTACCATGGATAGTACTTTTTTTCCATTATCAATAAAGTTATGTTTTATACATCGTATTAATTATTTATCGCATTACATACCTCATTGCTTCCATCATCCAAATCATTCCCAATAAATTCAATTTTTTTTTAAATTCGTTCATGTAAATTTACTTATTACAGAAGTCCAAATCTCTAAAAGCTACTTGCTCCTTAATTTTAATCTGTTTAATGCTTGATCTGCTACCCTAAACCTAGTCATCACGTGATCTAAAGACAGGCCTTTAACTTGGTAAAGTACTTACGGAAAAATTACCGCACATTTTATATAGTCTACTTCTAGAGCTTCAGGTTACGAAGTGTAATTTAATTCAGTTGAATACCTACGCTTCATAAAGTAAATACGCAACGGAAAAATGAATCAACCGTTTACTCTAATCTTGGAGAATATGTTATCTAAAGACAGGCCCCTTATTCATGGGGAAGTACTTACGGAATAGTTACTGAACATCTTGAAGTCTACTTTTAGAGGCTCGAATTAAGAAGTGTAGCGGTTGTGCAATTCAAAATATTAACCTTCAATCTTCAGCGCGGATAGAATTATTTATTTAATAGCAAAGTACATCCCAAGGTAATGTGGCAAATCAATACGAATAATACAAATACGTAATGGATTTTGTAAATGATGTATAATGATCAATATTAATATATTATCAATCTGCAATCTTATATGTGGAAGGAATCTTCTTCGTTTTGCCAATTCTTGAACTACACGTTGATAAATAGCTCAAAAGGGCTTGATTACTCGATTGAAATTTTTCACAAGAACGCTGGAAAAGGAATGAAATTGAGACAACAAACAGTAGGAAGTCATATTAAAAATAAAGAAAACAAATCCAGTTTCGAAGCTTTTCTTTTTTCGAAACTTTTCTTGATATGCCGGCGCGTCGTTTTCTACATAGTGGTATCCTCCTTAGGCTCTATGATTCGGTCTTCAAAATGGTCGGTAATTATTCCATAAATAGTTCTATCTACGCCGAAGGCTAAGAGCTCATTTTTGGATTACATAATCCCGAAGGCTAGGTAATGCAGTAGGTAGGGAAAAATCTGCAAATAATAATATATATATATGAATAACGATAATAAGAATCATTGCAATAGTTATCGTTTCCACACCACTTTGCAGTAGATAACTCGGCGCGTTTTTTTTAAAGTGGTTTCCTCAAAAAGCCTAATCCACTATATATTCTTAATATATATATGTCATTTGTGCTTACTTTAAAAATAAGGTATTTATAATTATAATAAAGTTCTCAAGTATATTATTAATTCAAATTTCGCAGAACCCTGACGCCAATTATAGATATTATCGCTTCTTCTAACGGTTCCCTCCAGGATCCTTTTCGTTCATATGGAAAGCGGTCTTGAACTGCAGTGTTGATGCCCTGTCAAATGTAAAACAACTCTTTCGCTCCTCCGTTCTATACACGGAAAGATTTTCACCAGACTGGTTACGCTTGTGCACCAGAATTCGGTATTTTTCGCTAGCACCCGATTGAGTCGTGTGCAGAACCGTAACCAGTCTGGTGGAAATCTTTCCGTGTAGTTCTCGTAGTCCGTAATCCCCTACTTTATATATTATGGCGCAAAGCATCCATATATTATGGCGCAAAGCATCCATATGTTATAGCGCACAGCAGCTATATATCCATGCGCAAAGCAGCAATGTTTTTTTATACTTCTCTACGAATGAAAAATAATTAAACTGATGTAGATTTACTACTTTGCGCGAGACTCCTTCGAGTCTCTTGATTATAACATATAACATGAATTGATAGGTTGATATTTAATTTTTTTGTAAAGCATGATATGTCGACGCTTTTTTTTTGCGTGGTTCCCCTTTGGGTTCATGGTTGTTTTTGAATTATAGCTAATCCTGTAAATATGTTTACTTCAAAATTTCTTTCCAGACTACATTTTTAATTTCTTCCGAATTTTTTGAATTGTTTTGTATGTATATTTGATTTGAATCTCGACATCTAGAAAGAGCTACATATAATTGACCGTGACTAAATAAATCTCTACCAAAATATAATCCTACTTTATCGAAACTCTGTCCTTGAGATTTAATAATTGTAATCGCAAATGCCAATACTATAGGGAATTGTCTACGATATAATACGAAAGGTAAGCTCGAATGCTCTCCTGTATCCAGTACAATTCTTGGAACAAACACAATATTTCCAACATTATCTCCCGTTATAATTTTTGCTTCAATATTAAATTTGAACAATCTAAGTATTTTCGGTCTTGTTCCATTGCACAAACCATCATTTATGCTTAAATTTCTGATGAGCATTACTATAGCACCGGTTTTCAATAATAATTTATGTACTGGTAAACCGGGAAAATTCAAAGAATTTAAATATTCGACGGGATAATTTAAATTCGCGTCAGTTTCAGTTTGGTCCACTCCTTTATATTTTGCTCGATCAATACTAAAATAAGTTTTTTCAAAGGTTTTCATCTTTTTTAATATCTTATCGTTTAATCTGTAAATGTCCTGATTATGACTTGCTAAAATCGTATAATTGGACAAATCTGCCATGTTATCGTTAACGGTACCGTAAATTTTTTCGCAAATATCATCAGTTTTCCATTCTTCAGGGATTTTAAACGATTCTATCACTCCTTCTCCAATGTTTAATAAAAATGATGAAAATTTCATGTTACTATTTCTCATATTTTTTTTTAATGTTAAAATTTTGAAATCTTTCCATAAGTTTGAATATTTAATTGTCTCTTGAATGATACTTAACCGCGAACCATTTTTTACGACCGGTAGAATTTGACGAAAATCGCCACCTAGAATGATTAATTTACCTGCAAATGGAAGATTATAAATATTACAGCAATCTTTCGATGTTTTATCGATAATTTCCAATGCTTTTTTGGGGATCATTGACGCTTCATCCCATATAATGATATCACATTCCCTCAATTTTTTTTTATCAGAATCTAACTTTAAAAATGAAGTTTCGATGTTTGATAAGTCTAAAGGTAGTCTAAATGTTCGATGACTTGTCATGCCACCTGGTAATAATACAGAAGCTATCCCTGTCCACGCCATAGATACAACTTTTTTGCCTTGACTGATATAATAATGAATCAACGTTTTGTATAAAAACGTCTTTCCGGTACCTCCAGGACCATCAATAAATATCAGACGATTTTTATTAGTATTCGTTATATAATCAAATATATGTTTTTGATCTTCATTACATTCCGTAATCATTTCTTTAAATAATTTTTCATTATTCATCGTGAATATTTGTTTTTCTTCGAAATTCTCATTATCTATTATTGGTTCTGGAAGTTGAAAATCCGAGCATGTCATATTTTCTGAATTTAAAATATCATTTATTTCTTTCAAAGCTCTGCCTTCGTTATTGTCTTTAAAATCTTCGACAAAATATTTTTTATACTCATTCCAAATTTCTTTGGCAAATGACACATTGTCCGAAATAAGAAACCACGCGAAGAATTTACGTAATTGTTTAGGCATTCCAACACTGCATACTTCTTCAAAAATTTCAAAAATGTGTTCGTCACTTTCAACTAATCCCATCGCGATAGCCGTTTCTTTATAAGACGGATAGATATTATTTTCATGTTCCTTTAAATCGTTAAAAGACATGGCTCCTTTCTTTCTATTTAAAATTAATTTTAAATGAAAACGTTCCGAATCTTTAGGACTCACGCTGTTGATACGTCCTACCACTTTTGAAAATTGTTTACGTTTCATCCATTTCTTTTTGGAAAGATCAAATAGATAACTTTTCGGTATGTTAATGTACAGAATTTTTTTTGCGATATCGTCTTGTTGATTTAATTTAAACCAAGCTGTTAAGGTGCTTTCATAATTTTTCAATGCAACTTCTTCTTTATTTTCCTCAAAAATTATTCTTTGTTGGTTCTCGGTATGGACTGCTAAACGAATAATGGTATGAGATCTAGCAGAGAGGGGTAATTCTTCTATTCGCCAGGCAGATTCCATTGGACTTAAATACCGACTATCAATATACTCAGAAATTTCGTCATAAGTTTCGTCATTTTTATCAACCTCTGTCTGCGGACCCTTCTGTAACTTGACGTATGCCCTATCATGTCCTTTATGTAGGTATTGATAGATGTATTTTATACTCATAACCGAAGCACAATATTCTATATTTATATGACATTCATATTTTCTCAATAATTCAGGATTATAAGGTACTACCATCGAATTGTCTACGTTAATAAATTCACCGTTAATTTTCTTATTGTACACATATCCTTTATCGCGATTATCGGTACGTCTGTAAATTGGAAAACCATTATCTTTAAACGCAGTATGCTTACAAAATGCTTTCGAAAAATTCTTGGTACAAATGTTTTTGTTGGAATCATAACATACTGAATAAGATGTATGTGGACCATGCAACATATGTTTGATTACTAAATTTTGTAAATGGATATCATTGGAAGGAATTTCCGCACTGATAAATTTATCTACTGCTTCCGGATTCGACAATTTGTTAGCGTAGTCCAAGACACATAAAATATGAGAATGGGGTAAACTGCGTTTTTGAAATTCAATGGTATAAACAAATGCTAATATCTTTCCAAACATTTTTCCACTAATGATGTCAGACATGATAGATTTAAGTTTAGAATAGAATAGCCTTACGATTAGCGTTGGAATATCGTTGCAAGTTGTTCCAGGTGGAAAATTATTTAATATCCTCCTAATTTCTGGCCAATTCGGATTGCAAGTAACAGTTATGAACAAATCAGGTCTACCGATATCCCTACAAATAGCAACTGCATCTTGATATAATTGATACATGTGTCGCGGACTACCTATATACGAAGATGGTAATACAAACATATTTCCTAACCTTTCTTTAATTTCGAAATTACCTGATCTATTCATAGCACTTCCGGCAACGTGGTCCACTAATCCCTGATAACACTCGATTCGTAACTGTTTTTGGTTGTACCTGATGTAATTCAATCTATTATTTTCGATTATTATATAAGCTTGAATTATATATTGTTGTGTCAACCTTCCACAATACAGAACGGGATTAAATTTACTTTTCGGTCTGTACGCTAAACGATATGAGTAATATTGAAGTGCTGTTGATCGTTTTTGAACATCTGGATTTTGTGTGAATATTGAGCTCCAACCTAAATCACCACATGGGAACATCAACGGGAAAACCATAGGGTCGATATGAAATGATAATTTGTTCAAAGATGTATAACTATTTACACCAGGTGGAAGATCTTTTGGATAAACACACGTATCAAACGATGATGGTATCTGACCATCTTTGGATATTATTAAGGCAGCACATTCCACAGTTGTAGGAGTATTGTACCTATTTTTATCTAAATTTATATCACGGACAAAATATAAATAATATTCTGGTAATGATTCGTCTTGACTGAGTTGATACAAATATTTATATTTTTTGGCATACGGGTTATTATTATTCAACAAATTTTGTATATGCTCAATGTGACTTTGTACCAAATTATTATCCTCCTTTAGGCGTTTTTGTGTTGCTTCATAATCGTCATATATATAAATTTGTCCAAAATTTGGAATTTCATCATTTGCCGAAATGATACTGCTCGGTATTGTGTGACACACCTGACCTTGTATTTTCAAATTATAAACACCTTTCTTTGACTCGCTCAGCACATTTACACTGAAACTTGCGAATGAAAAACGATTATTATAATATCTAATTAGGTCCCTAAATTTTTTGTCATTTAACACTAAATTTTTTAATATTTCGTCGTAATCACTCATCGGAGGAAGTTTTATTTTCCCATAATGACAGCAACTTTTTTCTGAAAATTCTACTGACCAAAATAGTGCTGAACAATGTGGGCACGTATAATTTAAATCCCCGAAATCGAGATACCAATTTTCTCGAGGTAATGCTTCTATTTGATTATTTAATTTTGCAGCTTGCTGGGTTATTCTTTTCTTATTTAATCTATATTCCGCCATATTTGTCACTTTATCTTTGTTTCTTTTCTTTTCTATACGCTTTTCGTTCATTGCTGCAACTAAATCTTTCTTCCGTTTTTGATCTAAACGCTTTTCATTCATTGTCTTGACTAAATCTTTATTCCGCTTTTGATCTAAACGCTTTTCATTCATTGTCTTGACTAAATCTTTATTCCGCTTTTGATCCAAACGTTTTTCATTCATTGTCTCAACCAAATCTTTCTTCCGCTTTTGATCCAAACGCTTTTCATTCATTGTCTTAACTAAATCTTTATTCCGCTTTTGATCCAAACGTTTCTCATTCATTGTTTCAACTCAATCTTTCTTCCGCTTTTGATCTAAACGCTTTTTATTCATTGTCTTAACTAAATCTTTATTCCGCTTTTGATCCAAACGTTTTTCATTCATTGTCTCAACCAAATCTTTCTTCCGCTTTTGATCCAAACGCTTTTCATTCATTGTCTTAACTAAATCTTTATTCCGCTTTTGATCCAAACGTTCCTCATTCATTGTTTCAACTAAATCTTTCTTCCGTTTTTGATCTCAACGCTTTTCATTCATTGTCTTAACTAAATCTTTATTCCGCTTTTGATCCAAACGTCTTGCATTCATTGTCTCAACTTAATCTTTCTTCCGCTTTTGATCCAAACGCTTTTCATTCATTGTCTTAACTAAATCTTTTTTCCGCTTTTGATCCAAAGGTTTTTCATTCATTGCCGTAACTAAATCTTTTTTTCGTTTTCTATCCAGACGCTTTTCATTCATTGTCTCAACTAAATCTTTCTTTCGTTTCTTATCTAAATGCTCATCACTCATCGTTTCAACTAAATCTTTCTTTCGCTTTTTCTCTATTCGCTCTTCGCCCATACCTCGAATAGTATCCCTTAACCTTTTTTCATTCAATCTATTCTCGGAAAGATTTTCTACCCGTCGTTTTTTATTAATTCGTTCCTTGTTACGATAGTAGTGTAGGCGATTAATTCTATCTCTACCTGTTAAACTTGAATTCTGTGAATTTATAATGTCATGGTGACCTTTGTCTAAACAGCCAGATAATAAAAGAATTAATTAATTTATATTCATTTCATCCCCATATTTTCTTGGATCCTCAAAATGATTTATATATACCGATACGTGTATATTATAAATCGTGACGAACGACTCTATTTCTACTTCCCCCCCGAAAACTCCTGTTCTAGACATATGCGATTGGTATGTATATTTATCTAAAATTTCTGAATTGTATGATTCATCGCCCACAATAAATGATTTATACACTGACCAGTTGTGTACTACATTAGAAACAATTTGCAACCTTATCTTTTGATACTTTTCTTGATCATTATATAAAAAATACGAAAAACATCTAAATAAACAATTACCGTCTCCAACTATGCGTACTGTAATAGCCCGGTTATGATTCATTTCGATTAACTATCTCCTTAACTAAGTTTTCAATTAACGATCTCCTTAATTATTATCCGCAGTTGAATACCTACACTTCATAAAGTAAATACGCAACGAAAAAATAAATCAACCGCAGTAAATAATATGTTTATTCTACTCTCACCTTGACTATTTCACGTGATATCCGATCCACGGAATCTCTTCAGGATTCAGGATTCAGGATCAGATAATCAGATCTATTTTTCGATATCCCTTCAAATCTGTCAAAACTCAAAATCTCAAGTTTCATCGAACAGTTGGCCTGCGTTGTTCGTCTATCTATTGTTTTCCGCAAACTGTCAATTTGAAAATAGGTTCGTCTCCCGTCGCTCCCATTGGAACAGGTTCGTTCCCTTAACATCAAGGCCCGATTCCGAATTCTCAATTCATATTCTTTTCATGTCCTACGTGTATCAAAAAATGTTCTCGGGATCCCCAAGATTACCCAATATTTTTTTTCAGATATATCAAATCTCCAAATGTCGAAAAAAACATACAGTGAGTTTGCGTGGATGAGCGACATGCCTGGAACCGAGGATGCCCGAACAGGTACGCATATGATAAGAGGTACCTGTCCGGGTATCTTTGGTTCCGTGGCTTTATTCTGATTTTGTATCATGCGCGATAACAGAGATTTCCCATGTAAAGCGGCTTCATGATTGGCCTAAACGACGTTTATCACCATTGTCACCGCTAAAAAGAAAATCAGAATCCTGGGCATGTCGCTCATCCACGAATATTCACGGTATATATATGTATCCAAGGTTTATATATATATATATATGTATTCTTCATATTTTATGTTTGTATGAGATTACAAATTTATAAATATACATTTATGATGGTGATTATCGGCGTGAAAAAAAGGTGTATCGCGTGAACATCGTATTAACCGTACTTTTCTGTGGTACTGGCACGGACGATTTTGGGTAAACCGCGAAAATTATAAGGAATTCATGAGAATTCTATGGGATGCGTAAATCCTGGGAAATCACCTGAAAACCCATTGGAAATCCGCGGATCCGTTAGCTCGGGAGAATCCCCGGAAAATCTGTGGGAAACCATGGCAAAAGAGAAACGGCAGGAAAACCGGCGGGAGAAACGGCGGGAAACGGCAAAGAAGGGAATGGGTAAGGGGGAGGGGAGGGAAATGAGCCGAGCGGGGTCGAGAAGGCCGCGGGCGAGGGAGGGGGGATTCGAGGGCGGTCGAGGAAGCCCAGGGAAAGAGGGGGGGGGGGGGGGGCGAAAAGAGCCGAGCGGGGTCGAGGAGGCCCAGGGCAAGGGGGGGGGGGGGGGGAGCCGAGCGGGGTCGAGGAGGCCGTGGATCAAAAAGTCTGACACGGCGGCGGCGGCGGCGGCGGCGGCGATATATCTTTATAATATAGAGAGATATATATATTGTAACGATTCCGGCTGAGACGGTAAAGAAATATAAATCAGCCGACAATTTCGAAATTTGACGTTCAAATAGGAAAAACAGGTAGCTTCTCTCACAGAACCATCTTTCCCTTCCTAACTCATGAGGAGTCTCGTAATGAATCAACTTATATCCTTGTTTTTTTTCTCTCAAACTGAAAACGTTACAATATATATAGACTTCTACATGACTTATGTGCATGATATGGAGATAAGTATTTCTAGTCGAAAGGCAATTCTGATCATGCCTCGTCGTTTAGATAGCATTGCTCACAATAAATTCATTTTTGGAACACCATTACATGTATACCTATGTTGAAAATATTTTTAATCATTGTAACAGCTGAACATGAGTAAAAATACGCAGCAAGTTAGACCCTATGTTGTCGTTGAATTTGAGGACGGCATGCAATTGACAGCAAGCCATTGGTTAAAAGAGGATACCATGGAAGCCTACTGGCCTAACTTTATGACAATGAAAAGATATTACACAGCGGTTCGAGAATTAGAACCTGTAGAAGATTCGTGGAAGCTATACCCCGTCAAGCGTATATTTGCTAGAGCAGGCGAGTTCATTCTTCTTTATATTTAAAGATGAATTATGACTTATGAGTAATGATACAAGGTAGAAGATGAAATTATTTGACACACCTACACGAGAACAAGTAGTTGAAGCAGTGCGAGCAGTGAGCTAGGTCTTAGTCTTTGGATAGGGTGCGCATGTGCGATGAATTTCCAGATCACATAATGATTTCTCTGATAATTATCATCGATGTAACGATTCTGAAAAAGTTTTTACACGTCACTTTCTCAAATTCTAGCATCCTTTGAAAAGGGATTGGAAAATTTGAAAGAGGCCGAAGTCTATTCTGATTTCAATTCAGATGCCGATACAAATAGAAAATCTCGACGAACAAAACGCGCACGTGTAATACAGTCAGAATCGGAGCAGTCAGATAAAGAAAATGAGAGTGAAACTCTACTTCCACCTCTCCCTCCTCCACCAGCTATTGAATTATATGAGAGAAACGCATATACTCCACCGAACAAACGCTTGAAACCGAAGAAACCATCCAGTGTACCAAACAACATAGGAAATAGCAAGTCAGCGAACACTAAAAGTTCAGACTTTGTTGATGAAAAGAAATATAGACACAAGCAGCGTAACAAATCTCCTGATTCTCAAGAATTGCATAGAACGAATAGTCCTCTATCTGAACTTGTGCTTACACCAACCACGGCGACTCATAAAGATTGTTATATTAAGAGTCGTCAGCGTACATGTGACAAAGAAAGCAACGTTGTGAGTTTCGAAACCATTTCACCTGACCTAGCAGCACCATCTACCAGCTTGATTTCTTCACGTTCAAAAATCTCCACGCAGAAGGAAACTGCTGATGACCCTTACATATCTCTTACTAATGCAGGTATAAAATTTGATATTTCACAATTAATGTATTCGAACAATAGAAATATAACTTATCTCTTGAGTATTTTTCCAGACTTTTTAACTTATCAACGGTATGTCATACGCTCTTTTGTCATACTGAAGGGGTCGATGAAGATTCTTTCTGAGACTATGCAAGGAATGGATAAAAAATTGGACAAAATGTCATGCATTGACAATACCGCTGATAGGAATGAAAAAAATATCGAAGCAGAAATTAATCTGATGAACAGTTTTCCACTGCAAAGTCTTGAAGCGTTGCACAAACTAGAAAGACAGTTAATGCAGAATTCGTTCAGAAAAGAATTAGTGAGAAAAAATTTTACCATGTTTTTGGAACTTAAAATCTCATCAAAAAAATGTTAGGATGTATCAAGTCGCAATTTCTCGTGACTCACTTTAATTTTAAATAAAAATACACATAATAAGTTTTATACACGCTTGGACACTTAGTATGTTGCGAAATTATAGTCCTAATTTCTATATTTAGACGGCTGCTTTATTGAAAATTGACGGAAGCGATTATAAAACCAATACAGTTCGATTGATGGAGCGACTTTTCACTAACTGTGTGGCTGCAAAATTCAGCTGGGTTGGTATGAAACAGAAGAAAGTGTTTTCAACACTCCAACTGTGCAGTGTTATTCTCGGTAAAGTACATTACGTCATAATTAAATTACTAATACTCTCATACTTGACAATGATGCAGATTTAAGAATCTCAGGCTATCAGACCGAAGGGAAAAAATAATAATACAGTGATTTGAGTATCACACTGATTCTGTTCAAATTAACCGTTTGGGTTGCGGAAATAGATTGTTAATACAGAATACGTGTTAACATTTTGATGTTCATGATTGTAGATGTTATTGGAAAATCAAGTAGCGCTAATCTGGTGACTGAAGATATGACTATTAAAGTTATCAAAGACTGGTTGCGGCATGCTAAAGAACGCCTTTCGCGAGAGAAACTGTACGTATTGGATTTATGTATTTCGTAATGATATCGGGCAATTAAATCAATGATCTTCTTATTTGGATGAAGAAATATAATCATCGCATTGATCTGTAACAATCTTCTTTCAAATGGGTAACTGCTTGTGTAAATTGAATTCCAGCTTTCAAATTTCACTTTCAGGCCTTTGTCATTAAATGCTGCAGCGCAACAAGATTCAGATGCAGTGGGTGACGGTGAAGATATTCATCGCGAAGAAGTAGATGATGATAAAATTATGGAGATTGAGAAGAACTAGACTGTGATCTCATTTAAATAATGTACTACTCTTTCAATAGCATATCTATGATCAAAGTTTCATTACGAGAAGCCTAGCCAGGTATTAAGAAAACCTATATACGTTCAAATCAGGGTTGAAGCGATATTCACCAGAAAATTTAATTGTCTATGTGGGTGCAGAACTATGGTATTAGCATGTTATCATGCATTTTCAATTATTTCGGATAACGAGTCGAATAGAATTTTTTTTTTCTAGAATTCAAGTTTTTTAAGCGCTAAAGTCAAAGGAGGAACTTTAATTGATAGTTGTAAAAACATGTTCGTACGCCTCACGGCATAGTTACAATTTAAAAGAACCTTTTGTGTTGCCGGTTTCATGAATTATTTATTCACCACATACTCTGCACAATTAGATGCACCTAATCAACATACTATTATACGGGGTGAATCCCCAACGTCCGTACACGTAAATGTCCGGACGTTAGAAATTCACCCTTTATAACATAACGTATATTGTTTTGATTTTTATTATTATTCAACGTATGTATAAATGTATATGTACTAATATTCAAGATACCATTTTTTTTATTATTCAACGTATGTATAAATGTATATGTACTATTATTCAGGATTTATTTACTTATAAGATGATTACGGTTCTGGCAATGCGTATCCAGTATTATTAGGAATAAGATTATACGCTATATCGCAGTTGACATGTGATGAAATAGTGTTACGAAGTTACCTGTCAATTTTTAAATATATTATGTATTCAAAGATTCTAATTTGACGAGTCTATGAAAGCCAACATTAGTTTATCGAAGGTGTGCAGCCAAAGTGCAATTGAAGTTCATTGAATGGCAGTCTTATAATATATTATGTTGCAATAAAAAATGTACCTGTGAAAAACCTTCCTCCAGTGAATTTAACAAAAATACCCACATCTTCCATGTAAGCTCCAACTTCTTTTATAACTGACCATCACAAGAAAATACCATCAGCGTGTTCAACTTTGAGTATGAAAATTTAGAAACTATGGGCACCAAGACTTTCTTGACTCAAAATTGAATACACCAATGGTATTTTTCCCTGAAGAAGGACGTATCATAATATATCCAGAATTTTAGATTTCATGACGCCTGTTTGATGACCAAGGGATGTCTATAGGAAATAAGATGTTGATCCCATCGGATGTCCCAGTGACATTTTGAGGAAATCCTATGATATCCATCATTGACATCCTGAGGTTATTGTGGGACCGGACATATGCATATCCCTGGGATATCTCCCGGACCTCAATAGATGTCTTGGGATAATCCCAGGATCATCACAATATCATTACAAGATATCTGTGGGATGTTCTATGGTCGACTTTGTGCTATGTGGGTTACCGCCTTCCTTTTGAATCCCCGGGCGCTGGACTCACATGAAGCCTCGCTCGCCCGGCCACCCGATATTTCTCCTAGGGCCTTACATCATTGGTCGATCCACCAGAAAGTTAGTGGTAGCTTCGTGTATCGGCATACTAGGGCTTCACCCACGAAAAGATTCGGTAGGTCGGAACGCTGATCCGGGGTTGTCATGACCAACCACGGCTGCGATAACAGATTCGGAGACAGTTTGACGATAGTAGCTGCACTGACCGATACTCATCAGGTGGGAGGCTGTGAGGATGCACCTGCACATGACCCTGTACACCACCCTCGTACCGGAAATGCATTTTCTTGTAGGCGGTAGCTCTTCGGATGACGGGAGGATTTCGTTGTGCTTCTCGCACATCCCTGTACGCCGCCAATCCGATAGTTGGAGGTGGTAGATCTTCCCACTTGAGAGGAGGCGCTGACCTTGGGGTTTTCTGGACCAACCATGGTTTGCACGCCGACAGAATCGTCCTTGACGATATTGGAGGCTTCTTACGTTCGGTAGAATCGCTTTTCCTTCGGTAGTTCCCACGACGACAGACGTCTCGTGGAGTATCGAGCTCGAGATTACATAGTTTACAAAAAATAAAATAGTGTTAATTAGACCTAATCATTTTTCCCTAAGTTTTCTCTTTTCCTGGAGACCCTGTCTACGCCACGCATCGTTGCATTCTCGAGAGAATTGCCTTGTGGCGGGGAATTTACAAATACCACGTCACAATACAAATAACATACTCTCTTAAATCGAAATACAGTGCGCGCCCGATATATGGCCATTCAGTATATGGCCATGCGAGCGAGCTCCCTTCGACACACACGGTCACGCACACAAACATGGCGTCCCCCACCTCAGCGCGCCAGTCCCGCCCCCTTCCCTGCCCCGTACCGAACACGGGCCCCACTACCGACGCCAGTCACCCCCCATCATACGCGGGTCTCGCCTCCGACGCCAGTAGTGGCGGCTTCTAGCATAAGGCCATTACCAAGAATTTTCCGCTCCTCGGTCCCCGTGGCATGGCCATATATCGGGCGCGCACTGTAGTGACAATAGTGACTATTCACTATTTCGCAGTGCAGAGTAGATCACTAATACAAATAGTGGTATACTTTGCACTACTAAATAGTGAATAGTCACTATTTGATAGTCAAGAGTCACTATTTTGATTTAAGAGAGTATGAATTCTTGAAATAATGAAAATATAAACATATGAAAAGGCTCGCTTCGACGTCACGCAAAAATTATATTCATATGTTGTAACGTGGCAAACGTTTAGACCTCCTCCGTACCAGCCTAAACGAGCGTATGTATCCCCGAGAGCCCAAAAGTCCCGTTAGCTAATTTGAATACGGCCGCCCTTCGTCCTAGCGGAGCCTTATCGACCGTAGATCCTCGGATTGGTCTATCGATGACGGCTGACGCTAGCAGGACGAACGGCGATGAGCAGCAATTAGCATTCCGGAAACGAAGAGCCATTCATTGTCTAGCCGTTGAACCCCAATAACGAGCCATTATTACAGTGAATCGAGAGAGAGTTTTATAGAGTTTTTGGAGTGTTGAGAGTTGTGTGAGAAGTGATTTTGGAGATATTGTGACCCCTGCTACTGTTTATTGGACTATCGATTTTGATTTGGACTTGACTGCTTTTGATTTGGACCTATACGAACCTCGCCTGCCCCCGGACCACGAGTCAGACACGAGGCCGAGCCATCGTAGCCGATCAGGTAGGATCTATCCAATCCAGACCCTTAAAGATAGTCTATATTATTCCCTAGAGTCCCTAAATTCCCTTTGAGTCTCGAGATTAGAGTCAGGAAGCTCTTCGTTCCTATAGTACCGTCTAGAGTATCGAGTCTCCGAGTACCGCGTGTCTGTAGAGAACCGGCAAGTTCAAACTTGTTGTTGTTCTCTAGGTGGCCGTCGATTCGGCGCGCCAGCGTTCCGGCTTGTATCGCCGCTGCGCAGAAATTAGCCAGAGTAGAGTCGACGCCATATTGCCCGGGTCTCTGACGTCACGCGTCACAGATGGTCTGTTGCGTGTCAGAGCACTCTCGTGGCCGAGTTCCGAGTGAGTACCGCTTCCCTTCCCCTCCCAGCTGGTGAGTGATCAGCTGTCAGTTAGAGACTAGAGGCAGCCGCCTCGAAATCAACTTGACAGCCAAGCCTCCAGCTGGTGGTAGCGAGGAAGGCTATTCCCCTACGCCTGTGATAACCGTCAACCGTACCTTTTTCTAGCTTTATTATCTAATATTTAATCCATTAATTAGAGAGAGAGAGAATTTATTGAGATTCATATAGTAGAGTAGAGTCATTTAGTTTATTGCATTTTCTAGTCTTTGATTTTTATAATTTAGTTTTTATTTCATTTAATATTAAAAACACAAAGTAGCGGTGATACTAGGCAAGCCGAAGCCAGATAACAGGCTGTACAAAATATTGTTATCTTTTTCTTTTTTTCTTTTTAATCAATAAATAATATTCAAACCTAATTCGTATTGTGTCAAGTGTTTTTATTTCTCACCCCCACGAACTATCCCTCTACCGATAGCTAGCCGAAGCAAGAGAGAGAGAGAGAGGACTCTGAGCCCGGAGTCTGGCGCCCAACAACTACATCCTAGAGCTAGTCGGAGGAGGTAAAGCATTGGTGCTAATTTGATAAGTGATCGTAGTTCCTGCGGGTAACACCCGAGCCCGCGGGAATCGCTGTTACAATGTATATGAATAATATAATATATGTAAAAAAATTAAGTTTTCTCCGTGAAAAAAAAAAAAAATCTGAAATAATTTATCATGAACCGAAAACCGGCTGAGAATGTGAATACTGTATTTTAGACAATATTCTACAGATACACTATTTACAGTGTGCGGAGTAAATCATTCTCTACACTCTGTGCGCGAATGTATAATATACTCCAGATACATTTGCACACTGAGTGCGCGGATGTATCTACTCAGCACACCGCGCGCCACAATGTGGGAATCGGACACTTCGCACACTACCAACAGACATGAGAAACCGAGTTGTAAACACACTGAGTTATAAAAATAATTATTTAGTCAAATCAACGAATATTTGATGAATTCAATAACTTTTTTTTCTCAGTGTATAAAATTCTATGAAATTATATAAAATAATATAAAATTATCCACGACCGTGAAATACTTTTTAATTAGTTGAGGATTTTGATTCGCAAAAAGTCAAGAATGTTCAATCTTATGTAGGTGATAAGGATTTATTTTTGATGAAGAGTCGCGAGTAGAATTTAGAATTTGTTTCGTGGAGTTTTATTATTCTCATCAATTTATAAAAATGATTATAATAAATCATTATTGTACAGAGTCGATTATGATATTATTGTTGAGCGAAAAATTGATCCAATTTAATGTCCATTAGCTCTGAAATCGATAGCTTGATCAAAGGTTTCGACAAATAGAAATAGTATATTGCGTTGCTAGGGACGAAAGTTGGCCATAGTAACGCACGATATTTTTTATAATAGGTGCATGAATGTGGGGCGTGCATGTCAGTAGCGGGACGTTTCCCAGGGGACGAAAGTGAAGTAATTGTGGACTGCGCATGCGTCAACCTTACTTTGCAGACCTGGTATGCATTCGGCCACTTTCGTCCCGCTAAACTGACATGCAACGCCCCGCTTTTAATGCACGTGTAATAAAAAATATGAAGCTCATCACAATACGGTAGTTTGCCGCAGTTGGTAGAGCGTGCGACTAGTACCCATGGGGGCATGCGAGCGGACTTGGGTTCAAATCCCAGTGTGGTCGAAAGAATCTGATGACATTTTTCTTAGCGATCTGGTGATGCTTGTTGATCTACATGTACGTGCGGATGGAGTTATAAGATGTAGATCTGAATATTCACACATGAGTAATTTTTTTGGTTTGTGCGGCCCGCACGACGTGCGACACATATGTAAATTAGCTACCTGCAACTACGCGATAAGCTATTAGGATTAAAAAACACATATGGGGGTTCCATCTCATTTCACCTAATCGGCGAAGGTCACCGACGCCGATCTTTTTGTCGATTTTTTCCTCGATTGTACTCTCAAAAAAAGTGACGACGTGTTTGGCCGTTTTTCGAATAGGCCACCTGTATTTGTTTTACGGATAATTCAATTTATCCACATTTTCGGAAACTGACATTTTTGAACTGGCTCTAACATTAAGAGCGGTGATATTTTTAAAACAATGACCGGAACAAAAAATCTGTCGTAAGGTCCAACGTAGATAAAAAAAAAAAAAAAAAAAAATCCAACCACAGGATCTCGAGATTTTCACATTCCAAAAAAATAAATCGTTTTTTTTCGAATTGCGACACCTTCGATTTTTTCGAAATTTTTTCCCTTAATTTCTCTTGCTATAAAGAAGATTTTCCTCAACGGGAATTATGGGCCTCGATCTGGTTCAGAAGTTACACTGGTATAAGTGCTGAAAAGTGTCGAAGAATTTCACGCAAATCAATCAATAGTCGATAATGTCAACGCTGATGTTATCGACTGATTGGATCTCGGCGATCCACGTATTTTTTTATTTTTTTTTATTTCTATTGTTTGCCGCTGCGCTATTCAATTGTTCATTGTTAACTAGTGCTCTTCTGTAAATCCGGTACTTACTGCTCATTGAAAAAAACAGCTTATAATGCCACCCTGTCGAGTACAGAGTGAAAAATTACTCTACGACCGCTGTTGCAATCCATTCAAACTAAAACGCCATTTGAATAAAAAGAATTTGCGCACGATTACCGCGAAACTTACGGAACTGATTCCTTCTTTGAAGGCAGGAGATCGCTTGTGTAATAGTTGCCGTAAAAAAATTACTCAAAAGAGGTCTGCATTGGCTGTATCTCGATCTAGTAAGTACCTATAACCTTCTAAAGGTTATTATTACAAAATATTTTTTTATGGAAATTGAATTTTGGAGTACAGAAAAGTAATGCGGCAATAGTAACCATTTTCTCTTGACTTTTTCTGTAAGATACGGAGAAAAGTTCACCTTCCACCCTTATTGAAAATATTCTATGTGGTGATGCATCAGACACAATAGATAGTCCGCGATCGGATGTAAGCGCTATGATACAGCTTTCAACAATAAATGAAGCTATAACTATTCTTGGACACTCTCCTATACTACCTAGGAAACTTGATGATTCGAATATGAATAAAAATTGGATTCAGAAGAAAATACAAAATGTGGCGACGAATTTGGGAAACACATTAAATTTTCCCCTCAATGAAGGCCAGACTCATGACCATAGCGACGACCAAAAAGCTCGCTATCATGATACAATGATAATGCAACTCAAACAAAGGTTCAATAGTACTACGAGTTATTCTGAGAGGGTTCAGATTCTCACTCTCTTACCTACAACTTGGAGCGTGGCTGAAAGTAAAAGAAAATTTGGCGCAACCGAATACATGGTAAAAGCTGCTAAGAGAATTTTTGAAAGAAAAGGCATCCTTGGTCTTCCTGACGACAAAAAAATTGGTACTACGATTTTTTCACATTTTGTGTCTATATTAAACTCAGAGAGAAATCTGGTTAACTGCACTATAAATTATTAATCGCTGAGAGGACAGTTCGAATTTATAGTTACTAGAACTTATCGAATATGTTGTTCTGAACTATAAATTATAATGAACATCACTATTTGGTGAACATTTCCACTATAAATATGGTTAATTGTATATTTATTATCGTCTCTTTGACGTGCCCGCGTTAACTATAAGGGTTTGGTTAAATTAACGTTGCGTTTATAGCGTGCCAAACGATAAATAGAGTGAAGTTAAAAAAAAAAAAAAAATTGTCCACCCGACTTTAATTTTCCAACTATACAAATTTACAACTATCTGCAAGTTATTTCCTCTCAGTGTAGTAATTCCGAATTAATTATCTTTGTTTCTCGTCGAGTTCTCGATCAAATCGAAGATATACTATTAGAACAAATTATAGAAATTAGATTAAGTTTTTCAGTGACATTCATCATTAATAAAATTGACGAATTTGATTAAATTTCAGTTATAATAATGGCTAGAATTCTCGATGAAAAAATGTAACAAAAACTGTGATCCAAAAATTCGCAGGAAAATCGTTATCCGCAGAAAATCAAACGAAAATTTGTGAATTTTATGAAGATGAAGAGTCCAGTACTATGATGCCTGGAATGAAGGACGTGAAATCTGTGAAAACCAGTACAGGTCAAAGAGTTTTGAAGCAAAAAAGGGCTAATCTGTTGCAACTTAGTAGAACTTTACAAATTTTTCAAAAATCGACATCCTGAAGTAAAAGTAGGTTTTTCGAAATTTGCATCGCTACGACCACAATATTGAGTATTGGCTGGAAGCAACGGGACTCACGTCGTATGCGTGTGCCCGTATCATGAAAATATGAAATTGATGCTATTAGGTGAAAAAATAATTCTTCTGTCTTCATAAATAAATCGAAAATAAAACCACCGAATTTAATCACAATGCAGTAAAAATATTCTAGGAAGCAAGCTGAAATTGCTGACAATTGACCGGAATCCAATAAACGATTACGAAGATGTTCTTTCCCTATTGACGTGCGGTGACCCTACAGACGCCTGTTACTTTCGTACATGTCAAAATTGTCCTGGAGATGAAATTTTACGTGACCTTCTTTGTGAGGCATTTACAGATCACGGCATCAAAACAGTGACCTTCAATGAATGGGTTACGACACCGCGTACGACATTAGCCGAATTCACAGTACCTCATGACCAATTCACAGTCCAATTTTGCGACAAAGCATTGAAACTTTTGCGGCATGCATTCATCGCAAAAAGACAGGCTGTCTTTTTCAGGAATTTGAAAAAAAATTTAGAAGAACGAGAATGCGCAGTTATCTGTGATTTTGCGGAAAACTACGCATTTGTAGCTCAGAACGCTATTCCAGGTTTTCACTGGAACAACGACCAGGCAACAATTTTTCCCGCGGTTGTCTATTACAAAGAACATGGTATTTTACTTCACAAGAGTCTAGTGATTGTTTCTGATTGCCTAAAACACGACGCAGTGGCCGTAGCTGTATTTTATGCGTATCATCAATAGATTTGTACAGCACACCGTTCCAAATGTGTCGAAGATCTTTTATTTCTCTGATGGCGCTCCTAGCCAATTTAAAAATTTTAAACATTTTAGTAATATTCATCATTGCAAACAAGATTTCGGTATTGAAATCGAATGGCATTACTTCGCGACTGCACACGGCAAAGGCCCCTGTGATGGATCCGGTGGTACATTCAAAAGACTTGACGCGAAGGCAAGTCTGCAATTGCCCCCAAGTAAACAAATTTTGACTCCGATAGCCTTATATAACTGGGCCAAACAGGAGCATGATTTGCCAAGTATGGCAGTAGAATATTCAAGTACTGTGGAGTACCTGGAAATGAGCAACACGTTAAGTAGTCGCTTTAAGACAACCAAAAAAATCCCAGATGCAGCAAAAATACATGCGCTTATTCCACTTCAAGACGGAAAAGTTCTTACGAAATTTTATTCAGAATCTGGAGAGTATAGATGTCATTCTACAATTGAAAAATCTCGGAAAAACTAACTGTCCACGCATATTGAAAGTAAATAGGCTGAAATTTGTTAACTTGTATTTGTCTTGCTTTAATTTGTGAAGAATAAAAATAATTATGTGTCATTTCAGTTTTGTCCATTTTTTTTCTTTCATAATAATACCCACAGTTTTATTTTTCATCGAAAATTTATTTATCAAATAAGAAAACTCTTCTTCTTGAAGTTTTGATTGATTTGCGTGAAATTCTTCGACACTTTTCAGCAGTTATACCTGTGTAACTTCTGAACCAGATCGAGGCTCATAATTCCCTTTGGGGAAAAACTTCTTTATAGCTAGAGAAACTTAGGAAAAAAATTTCGAAAAAATCGAAGGTGTCGCAATTCGAAAAAAAACGATTTATTTTTTTGGAATGTGAAAATCTCGAGATCCTGTGGTTGGATTTTTTTTTTTTTTTTTTTTTATCTACGTTGGACCTTACGACAGATTTTTTGTTCCGGTCATTGTTTTAAAAATATCACCGCTCTTAAGGACGTTCACCAGTAAAACGATTTTCTATAGATTGTCTTGAGATTTGGACCACACGCTCTTTATAGTGTCCCCAATGCACTTACAAAATTTGAAGAACCGTGCCCGTACCAAAGTGGAGATATTCAAAGTTTCGAGTTTTGAAATGTAAGGTATAGCCGAATGATGATCTAAAGGGACATTTTGATTTATAGCAATAACAATTTTCTATAGATTTCGATGAAAAACTGATATATAATACATGATAATGTTAGAAACAAAATGTTAAAAAATGGGGTTGCCTAGCCGTGTCGTTTAGACGTAATGATAATTCGAAGCTCTCAGTCCGACGGTATTTTCGCGCGTGTTACACCGAAGTCGCGGCAACCGCGGGGCGGCGGGACGATCAGTGCCGGATTAAGACAGCGCGGGGCCTGTAGCAAATGCGAACAAGAGGCCCTTGGTTTGCTTTAGGTATTAAAGTTTAGGATATAAAATACAATAGCACATTTACAAAAAAAAAAACCTTTCGTGATTTAATCTGGGCAAATTTAGAGATAACGCTAGTCAAATCAATATTTCTAAGTAAATCATTTTCCGTGTTTAGTATAAGGAAGTCATTCAGACGTTCTTGTCCCATTGTGTTTCTTAACCGGTTCACTGGTAATGGCACATATATGTGCAAAAAAAAGTGCCCTATAGTGCATATAAGTGCATAATATGTACTAATATGATGATTCAGATCCATCCCTAGTCGCCCACCTCTTTTTGGTCGAAATGTGTCACATTTCGATTATCATCCGAGCCCAGACATTGAAAACGCAAAAACAAAATGCACAGCGCCAATTTAAATTTAATTCCGAACACATACGTTCGAAAACATGTTAGTTTAATTCAAAAATAGAGTCTATAGATTGTTCTTACGTGATTCGCCGAGAAAATTGACATTAGAATTACGCAATAGTATATTACATACCTAGGGCAGTAAAATAAGGAAGGACCCAGATCACATGTAATTGTCGTCCGAGGCGAAGCCGAGGTCGACACACATGTGATCTGGAGCTTTCTTATTTACTGCCCGAGGAGTGTATACGATTTTTCGCATCGACGGAGCCGAAAAACGGGAACTTCGTTCCGCGCAGCGGGACGAAAGTTGTCGTTTTCGGCCCGGAGGTGAGAAAAACAATTTGTAGACTCTATTCCCTTACGGAAAAAAAACCCTCAAATTCAAAGTATAAATTCGTCACCTTCAAGTTTTGGGGGCCCACCATGAAAACTCAGGATTTACCCTGTATTCGGGGGTATCTTTATTCAATAAAAAGAACTTGAAATTTGAAGGTAAACCCTGAGTTTTCATGGACCCCCAAAACTTGAGGGTAACGAATTTACCCTTGAAATTTTAGGGTTTTTTCCGTAAGGGTTTTTGCACGAAACGAACTTGTTTTTGGACGTATGTGTTCGGAATTGAATTCGAATTGGCGCTGTGCATTTTGTTTTTGCGTTTTCGACGCCTGAGTTCGGATAATAATTGAAATGTGACACGTTTCGCCCAAAAGGAGGTATACCTCCTATTGGCAGGGTGCGTAGTATACGGTGGGGAGGGCTGGCGCTGACTACCACTTTTACGTGTAAATCTTATGGGAAGAGCATGATTTAACGCTAATGGCGGCCACTGTAACTAAATTACTCCGTTTGATTTAACATAAGAAGAGCATGAAAAATGAGGGCAGCACCTAACGTGCTCCTGGCCAAGAGGTGGCTAGGGATGGGTCTTAGCATATTTTTAATGCGCTTTAATGTCGAAAAAGAACGTTCCCCCCTGCAGTTGGTGGTCATCAAACTCAAGTAAATGCGTAAGATTATTTCTACATTTGGGAAGCACAATTCTAGTGAATTTTCCGTTAAAAGCTTATAAAATTGAAGGCGCGAGGCCCCCCGAAGCGCGGGGCCCGTAGCATTTGCTACTCTTGCTACGTGGTTAATCCGGCACTGGGGACGATACGGGGGGAGAGAAAAGGCGCACGATGCTTGTATTGGTATATATGTACAAGGCGCGCCGCAGACCTATTTGTGTTAGTGCGACAGTCTACGCTAAAAGTTCTGGCCTAGGTCGAGCGGTGCGGTATACTGTGCGACAGTCGAACTCAGCCGAGCGTGCGTCAAACTTTTGTCTCCGACTGTCACTGGTGAACGTCCTTAATGTTAGAGTCAGTTCAAAAATGTCAGTTTCCGAAAATGTGAATAAATTGAATAATCCGTAAAACAAATACAGGTGGCCTATTCGAAAAACGGCCAAACACGTCGTCCCTTTTTTTGAGAGTACAATCGAGGAAAAAATCGACAAAAAGATCGGCGTCGGTGACCTTCGCCGATTAGGTGAAATGAGATGGAACCCCCCATATATAATGCATATGCGGACACAGCTGTGTGATCACCTGATGACACGTCGTGCGGAGAAATCGGCACGCGTGCCTTCCCCATGCGCGCACTGTGCAAACTTTTTGTTATCTGGGCAATAAGACAGGACGGGGAAAAACTGGGCGAGACATATCGCGTCACTAATGCCATAAGGTCGTAAGCGCCAAAAAAAAAATTCGTTTTTTTGGTGGCGAAATCTTTTTCACGCTTTATAACATCGTTTGAGCATATCCGCAGAAAATTTTTTTTTACGCTTACGACCCTATGGCATTAGTGACGCGATATGTAAACTTAATTTCGGAGACGACGGTTTGATCTTGTTGAGATCGTAGTAGTTTAAACAAGAAAATAAACACGTATATTTTATTTATCAAAATATTCATCAACAACACGTACGACCATTTTGGTAAGATGGACAATAACAAAAGATACATTGATTATAAAACATAAGATAAATTCCTCTTAGTAACTCTCTCAAATAAGTATTACAAGAGTAAGTAAAGTAAGTCACCATGTTTCATTACTTCCTCTCGAAGTGACTACTTTTCGAAACAATTTTTCTACTTGCTTAAAATCTTTGTTTTACAAAACATACCCAACATATCTCGCAACATTTGAAATCTTACACGAGTCAAAGTTTTGATCATTATATCTGGAATTTGCTTCAGCCCTTCAATATGTTGAATTTCAATGACACCTTCTTGATATTTCTCACGAACAAAACGATAACACACATCAATGTGCTTTGATCGCTTATGGAATTCAGGATTCTTTGCTAATTTTATTGCACTAGCGTTATCTACATAAAGTGTTGGAACACAGTCAATCTTAGTAATCTCATTCAACAAACGCTTAATCCAGATTACATATTTTGTTCCTTCACCAGCAGCTACATGTTACTCAGCTTCTGTAGTTGAAAGCACAACACTTCGCTATTTTTGACTTAGCCAGGACATCACACTCCCAGAATACATACAAACTACTCCATCTCGTGAACGTTTTGTTTTCACATCTCCAGCATAATCTGCATCACTAATGCCCGGTTGCATAAACGTACCCCAATGTCTGTAGGTTACCCCGCAGATACTACCCGTCCAACCATAGACTTTCGGAAGTTAACAGCGATTCATGAATCATGACAGCTATCAGATGAAAAAACGGTTGAACGGGTAGTATCTGCGGGGTAACCTACGGGTTATATAAACCTCACGTTTATGCAACCGGCCATAAGAACTTCTAGTTTCTTTTGCATACAATTAAGTTTATATATTAAACCGTAGTCTGAAGTACCCCTTAAATATCTAAGTATTCTATTGACTGCAAACCAATTAGACATTTTGGGCTGTTCTAAAGTTTCACAGACAATACTTAAAGTATATGGGGTATTCCAAAATATTTTTAACGGTCATTTACCCCGACCCCCATCGATTTCCGAATAAATTATTCTCACGGTAACCCTAGAATCAGGTATAATTGCTGAATTATTTTAGAATTTTGCGATTTTTTTTTTAGAAGCTTTTTCGAAAATCGCACTTTTCGGCAACAGCTCGTTTTTCATCCCATTCTAGTTGGCAACCAAGGTATCCCACGGAAAAGTGACTGGTGCAGAACTGTCCAGTTCTTTGACGTACTTTGAAATGGAAATATTTGTAGATTTTTTCAGACACCGGAAGTGCCAAAATTCTCGTTTCAAAAATCAAAATCGTGGATTGCAAAAAGTCGCCGTGATCGATCTTTTTGAAATTTATAGACAAGATTCGACATCAAAAGACGGATTTTTTAAGATCCGGCCGAAGTTGGGCCGACATCGGGTTTAGGAGGTATGGATATTTGAATCACGCGAAAATTCATATTCCGGCGTTATTTTTGTTATTATTATTATGATTATTATTAAAATTATCAAAATTATTATTTTTATTACTATCATCATTATTATCATCATTAATTGATAATAATAATAATAATTTTAATAATTTTAATGATAATAATAATAATAACAAAAATAACGCCGGAATATGAATTTTCGCGTGATTCAAATAGCCATACCTCCTAAACCCGATGTCGGCCCCACTTCGGCCGGGTCTTAAAAATTCCGTCTTTCGATGTCGAATCTTGTCTATAAATTTCAAAAAGATCGATCACGGCGACTTTTTGCAATCCACGATTTTGATTTTTGAAACGAGAATTTCGGCACTTCCGGTGTCTGAAAAAATCTACAAATATTTCCATTTCAAAGTACGTCAAAGAACTGGACAGTTCTGCATTGGTCACTTTTTCGTGGGATACCTTGGTTGCCAACTAGAATTGGATGAAAAACGAGCTGTTGCCGAAAAGTGCGATTTTTAAAAAATCGTAACTTCTAAAAAAAAAATCGTAAAATTCTAAAATAATTCAGCAATCATACCTGAGTCTAGGGTTGCCGTCAGAATAATTTATTCGGAAATCAATGGGGGTCGGGGTAAATGACCGTTAAAAATATTTTGGAATACCCCATATGCAATATCTGGACATGTTGATGTTGCAAGATACATCAAACTTCCTACTGCTTTCCTGTAAGGAATATCTGTTCCATCAAAAGAATCTTTATCACCTTCATCATTAGTCCATTCACTAGGTGTTGTGACAGCATTTGATTCATGCATTTTGAATTTCTCTAAAATTCTTTTTGAGTAGTAACTTTGATTCAAGAAAACAGAACCATCACTATACCGAGCGATCTGAATTCCTAGATAACAGTCTAAATGACCTATCTTTATCTGAAATTCCTTTTTCAAATAAAGTCTTCTACAAACAAACCCGGGAAAAAAAAATTATATAAAATTATATATAAGTATATAAAATTATATAAAATTATATAAAATTGTATCTTATTTTATCTAATTTTTTATGATTATATCTATATTCTCACATTAAATTATATAAATTTTTATATAATTATATATAATTATATATTATTATGTATAAATCAGACAATCCTAAATTGTAAACTTATATATTATTATATATAAATATATATAAAGATATAAAACTTTATATATTTTGTATTTTTTTATAAAATTATATAAATTTTTGTATTATTGCACATAATTATATATTAATCAAAAAGCCCTCAATTATAACTTATATATTATGATACATAAATATATATCATATATATATCATATAATATATATAAAATTTTATATATAAGCATATCGCATGGCTTTATATTACTGTATAAAACCATACATTATTATACATTAAAATATATAATAATTATTGTTATATAATCAGATAGTTCTTTGTCATTACATATAAATACCTACAGTATATGAACAGATAATTTTTCTTTGAAAAAATGCACTTCCAGTAGATTAAAAAAATTACTGGTGCATTTTTGTCATGTTTTTTTTATTATCAACATAATTGATAATCAGCATTCATGAAAATTAACTCTGAATTCATCAAATTACTCAAATGCTTATTTAATAAATTTAATTTCGCTAACTCAATTTATATTTCACGCAGAATATCATTTAATGATACACTCGGGCCTCCGCTATTTGACCGAGTCGGGACCGAGCGTTTCTGCTATTTGACGAAAGTAGGGGTCCCCCACTCCTTGTGGACGGTTTTCTGCGCAGCCAGTTCACGCCACTCCGTGTCACTCACGGCCCCGATGTTAAGGGGAACGCTCCCGAATAGTGGGGGTAACGCCCGTCAAATAGCGGAGGACGAATGTGGTCAAATAGCGGAGTCCGTCAAATAGCGGGTGTTGAAATAGCGGAGGTCCGAGTGTACCTGCGTGTTTGTTGCATTTAATTACCATGAAATTGATAATTAATACGTCAGATGTAAAATTTTGTTCAATACGAATTAGAATATATGACATTTGTATATTCGATATTTGTTTAAGCTCATATTTCGATAACAGATCTTGGGTCAGTCGGTAGCGGGCAGAGTTGGCGAGCGCACGGTTCACGGATCGATCCCCGGCCGGGACCAGTTTTTTCTTTTTTTTTCTTTGGGCCGATACCAGTATATATAATTATATAAAACTATATATAATGATATAAAACTATATAATTATATAAAATTATGTATTTTTATATATTATGAGATAAAATTATATCATGCCAAAATCGAGATATAATTTTATATAATTATATATAGTCAACTATATATAATTTTATATAATTATATAAAAAAAAATTTTCCCGTGAAAGTCATCTCTTCATTATCTGTTCCTGCAACTAGTCCATCATCAACATACATTGTAACCATTAGTTTTTTACCATCACTCTTTCTTATGAACAAACTAGCTATCATATTCTCCGTTTTCATAAAATCTACAAATCTTTTGTTTCAAGAATGCGGCGCCTGTTTCAAACCGTACAAGCTTTTATATAATCTACAAACTCGCTCTGTTCCATCGTTATGTCCTTCTGGATGTCTCATATATACTTCTTCTTCAAGTTTACCGTATAAGAAAGCTGTTTTTACATCAAATTGTGCTAAAATCAGATTTTCGGATGCTGCTACACTTAAGGTGAAGTGAAACGTTTCAAGGCCACGGCCGGGTGCCTTTCACCGCGGTAAGGCAGATTACCAAACGTTAGTATATTTGCCAACCGCTAGATGGCGCAGACACCGAACGTTTGGTACCTCTGCCTACCGCTAGATGGCGCAGCGCGCATCTTCCGATGCGCGCTACGTCAGTATATATATATACGTACACTAATGATCGCGATTATTTCGCGGCAGTGTCTATAAAACACAGCAAGGCATATTGCAAATGATTGTACTAAATAATAACCCGAACAAATCGAGAATTACTTAGGTACATCACGTGTACCAACACTGTGTTGGACAAACGTCGCAGTGTCAAGCAGCAAAAGTGGCTTATATTCTCGCTCTGGTGCAGAGCGATTGATAAAAGTTGAAACTAATCAACTATGATATTTCTAACTTAGAGGTTAGACATGATAAATTCAGAGAAAATCCCTGTTTGAAAACCACATCGGTATGACGAGCAAACCTTGGTTTTTTCCCTTGCTCTTGTGCAGAGCGATAGATATGCGTGAAAACTAATTCACTATAATGTATCTGATCCGTTAGGATTCTTCCGACAATCAGTCGAGTGGCTCTCCGTTGGAGAGACTTATTCTCGCTCTTGTGCAGAGCGGTTCATAAGAGTGAAACTAGTTCACAATGATATTTCTAAAACATAAAGTCAGACATGATTAATAAATACAGAGAAAAGCCCTGTTTGGAAACCCCATCGGTATGACAAGCAAACCTTGGTTGTTCCCCGCGCTCTTGTGCAGAGCGGTTGATATAAGTGAAATTATTTCACAATGATATTTCCAACTTATAATTAGACATGATTAATAAACACAGAGAAAATCCCTGTTCAGAATCCCCATCGGTTTTACAACCAACCTTTGTTTCCCTCGCTCTTGTGCAGAGTGGTTGATATGAGTGAGACTAATTCACTATAATGTACTTAATCCGTTAGGATTCTATCGACAATCAGTCGAGTCGCTCTCCGTTGGAGAAACTGAAAGAAAAACATTGATGCATGCAGGTTCTATGACTAGATATATGTTCTATAAATCAATAATCTAAGTCCGTTTGGATTCTATCGACAATCAGTCGAGTGCATCTCCGCTGGAGAGACTGAAAGCAAAACATTTCTGTATGCCATTTCTATGACTACCCAGATAACAAAATGCCCGCACAGTGCGCGCACCGTGCGCGCACGCATGCGAGTTAAGCCGCACGGCGTGTGCTCACTGGATGAGACAGATGCGTCCTCAATTGAGGGGCATATCGCTCGCACGTCGTGATGCCGCACGCCGTGCGGGCATTATGCGACTCACGTCATGCGGGTCATGCGGTCATATAGAGGATCGTAAAAATGCTCAAACCAATAAATTATTATTTAGTGTGATAAGTCAATGAAAACAATATTGTATTCAATCACGGATGCACAATTTTTATTCAAATAAGATAGGCATACAAAAATATGTCAAGTTCTAAAAGTATGTAATATTAAATATAAATTGTCATTTCAAGTATAATTTCTCATAATAAATCAATTTTCCGTATATATTGAAACGTTACCGAAAATGTAATTATAGTTTAATCAGAAAATAAAGCATTTCTTGATTTGGACGTAGTTATATAACAGCTGTTTGCGCAATTACACACGGAAGAAACTATATTCTTGAATCGAAAATATTCAGCACCTTACTCAAAAATACGTATATTCTTGATTCGAGAATATATAATTTTTTCGGTATGTACTTTATAAACATATCGTACAATATAAACGTAAACTTATTGCTCATATTTGGAATGTCATCGAATTGGTCACTCAATTACCTTGTTAATATATATATAATATATATATGTATTAAATATATATATATTTATATTTTTATATAATATATATATATATATATACCTTAAAATCAACTTTAAATATAAACTAAACAAATAAACTGATAAATAGATTTCACAACTTATGAACAGATAACACTTAAATTAAGGGTTGATAAACTTTGGAAATTATAACTAAACGTTAAGTGAGCTTATAAAGAAAAAAGATACAATAATCGGAGGGCAAGGCTACGTTTCGTCGTCTGCGAACTCCTCGTCTTCTTCGACCCCGGTGTCATCTGTCGCATCTTCGTTATCTCTGTCAATCATTTCTTGTAACCTGTTAATTTGCTTTTCTATACTCTCTTCATCACGTGGCTTCTTCGACGACTTTCGAAACCTTTGCTTGGTAGACCTCAGGACTTCAAGCATTTCCTCCTTAAACTCCGCCTTCGTAGATGGCCCCCTGAATAAAGGACAATCCTTTGCAGCCTCTGAAAGAATGAATAATTATTAATGATTACAATCATTCTTCATGTGCTTTCATAATACACATCTCGATGACACAAATGAGTGCGCACAATTTCAGTCATCAAATAAATCATCATAGTATGTATCGAGGGTTTACTAATGCATCCTTGTAACTCGATTTTTGAAAGTTTGCTCGTATCTCAGAAATTCACTAGAAAACTAAGCTTAAAATATTTTATATAGCAAACCGTCGATATATACTTACGAAATAGGACGTTGGCAATTTTGGTATTGCCAAACTCTCGACTCTTGTCACTCTTTAGCCAATTAAATTGCGCAACCAATTCGTCAGTCATAATCTGCTTTAAACCAACATTCAAGAATTCCCTGACCTTCGAGCTACCCAAGTGGAGTAAGTGATGATACTGAAAAATTAAGAATTAGCCATGGTTTTTCAGATCTCGTAAACCCATTTATATATGCAACATCCAGTTCAAGTGAAAAAAAGACTCTTCACCATTTGTTTACGTTTTTCTTTATTGCCTGCATCTTCTAGGTTATCAAATCGATCCATTGTGCTAAGGGGAAAACCATTCAAAGGTTCGTATAAACTAACTGTTAGTTTGTCCCCGGAATTAATGTCAGGAAGACGTCCTAGTATCTTTGAATTTTGTTCTATTATCTTTTTGTTCTGCTTCTTTATTTTCCTGCACATACAATTTTTGAATGATTTAGTTCACAATGAACTAAATTTAATTGAAAATGATGGTACAGCTGAATAATTACTGCACGAGTTCAAACTGTCTTGCTCACTTTAAACATTCCAATATTTGTGTGAAACTATTCGAAGGAGCGATGCCAAAAGTTTCCTGGCTTCGATCAGATTCATCTCCATCGTTCATACCATTATCCCACAGTACATCAATCGAGTCGCTGTTCGCGTTCCTTGTTCTTTCTCTTAACTCAGTAGCTGCAGAAAAAGTGCTACCCAACGTTCTCGAAATACCCTTCGCTGTGTTATTAGCATCAACCAGCTGATCGGCGTTGAATATTTGTATTTTCTGGGATTCACTCAAATTTTTTATCGACTTCACTTTAGGTTTTGTTAAAGTTGCCGATGCAGTCAGTGTCTCTGTCACATTTTCTGGGTAAAGTTCCTTTACCATCTTTCCTGAAGTCCCAGCCAAACATGTAGATGTAGCACATGAATTATCAGATGTTTGTGATCCGGATACTGATTTGTTTCTGTAAAAAGTTGATAAACAATACTGAGCCGTACTAACTCCAATAAGATGAGATTATATTTTATGTATAGTAGCATTAAATATCAAGCTCCAGATTATAGTAAAATACAATTTGATTCAGTTTAAACTGAAAAGCTAATATATATGTCTTTCTTCTATGGATTTTTCAGTAGGAGTTTTTTTGTTTTTGGTCGGAGCGATGCATGTAACATTGATATGTATGTAGACTTTGTGAAGGTTTCCTTACGGAATATCAGCTGAGATGTTGTTGGAGTTGATGATTGGCAAGGTATTTTTGACTAGTATATTACTCGAGCCTCCTTCTGAACTGTTCTCGGATGAGTTTTTGTCACTATTTGCTCCTTTTTTTTCCTTGTTAATGTCAGATAGGATACTTTTTAGGCGAATGATCTGATTCTGCACATCTGTCGATATCTTGGGCTTCTTATAATTTGGAGCCTCATCAGAAGACGTTGTTAATAAATATCTTGGCCTCTTAATTTCTCGACCGCTGCTCGTTATTTTATTCGGTTGCTTGACCTTGACTTTTTTTGTACTCTTGTCCATAATGCTGAAATCATAACAGGAGGTGAAAGCATTGAATCACAAGGCTGTTTTGTTTGATCATCTGTTTAATACTGAAACAATTTTTAAGATTATAGAATAGAATAGAATAGAATAGAATTTTATCCCATGGGACCGGTCCCCTAGGGTGTGGAAGAAATACAGGTGAGGGCCTACAGAAGATCAAAAATTGAGACATGAGGCACCTTTCACAGACGTGTCTCAATTTCCATCGCAGGATATTGAAAACTCATATCTAGGTTTGTACTACCATGATCTAAAAACTGAAGCATGCTTTTGAGGATCTGACTCTTCATAGTAAACTTTACTCGACAAAAATTGTTGTTAGAGATAAAGAAGTGATTTCAGCAGGTGAACATCCATATTTAACTCACTGCATGTTCCATTTGAGGGCAGATTAGGCCCTCAACTTATACCTTAACAATGGTCTAAGGAGGTCTTCAAGATTTTAATTTTAAGGCAATTTTAACGGTGTGAGTAGAGCTACACACGTCCACTCGTTCTCAATGACATTTTCTTCTTCTCCCTCTTCATCACTCCATCGCGGCATTCGGTAACATTTTCTTTCGACTTTGTTCAAATTGACTACCTTCAACCTGTCTGATAGGCGTTTACAGTGATAAACATCTACTGAATCCGATGTTATTCCAACGTCATAAATTGCGGTTGCGCTTCGAAATTGTTGAACGATCAAGAACGTGTTTCCTTCCATCTCTATAATATTGTTGATGACGCAGATTTTAGAGTCTGCGAGCATGCAGCAACTATCGCGTGAGGTAGTCGCAAACGTGCAAACTTCTCTTATTTCAAGTTTCTGGTACTGTCGGCATAGATTGGCAGGAATATCTTCCGGAAGAGGTCCATCAGAATGACCTTTCGTCAGTCTAAGATGAATATTATTGTCTGGAGGTTCACATGCAAGATCATTTTTTTCGCATAGTCGTTTATAATATTGTTGGAGAGATGAGTGTGGTTTTCTCAGATGTTTGGGAAATTCCCTCATGTTATTCTCGTAACAAAAGGCACTAAATGAATCCATTCCACCCAACAGTTCAACATCAGCTACGAGGTGCAGTAAGCCATGTACGTTGTACGAAAGGAACTGTTGTCCATACAATTGTTCGCACAAGGTGACGTATGATTCGAGAGCTGATTGACAAAAAGCATACATTTCCTTCGGTGTATCTTCCGAGACAAGAAGACGCATGACAGAGTGCAGTATCATGAGATGTTGGTAATAATCGTCAGCAAAGATGCTTCTTAAAACAGCTGGTGCAGTATACAGTAATAGCTGCCTGAACTCTGTAGCTTTAAAATTATGGAACATAGTTATTGGACTAGGACGACGGTTGAATTCTGAAGGGCAGTAGGTTTTCAACAACATCATTCTGGCATCGATAATATTTAATTTCCGACCGTTCAGCCTCTGGAATCCATGCTTCCCTGCTACTTGTGCTGAAACAACTTTTTTAGTGTTTCCTACCCATACAAGATGCATACTCTCATATGGTACCTGCGTGGCCAAGCCTAGCACGCGGGATAACGGACTTCTGCCTTTATGGTGATCATCATCTGTCAAATTAACGTACTCTTCATCCGTTCTTAGTCGATGCCCGATACCCTCGAAAATGATCGCTCCTCTAAAGCCTGGCATATTACAACGGCGGCCTTCGACTTTGCATTTTGAACACAGAAATGCTGATGTGTGGCCATAATGATTTAGAGCGAATGCCCTTGCCGGTGCATCTGCGATAAAGCATCGAATCCGCAGAGGAAGTAGTCGGTTCCTCACAGTAATTCCGCCTTCATCCCGGACTTGTACGATTTCGTCAACAAATTGCTCGAAAAAGTCAAATGTGTTCGTCGGCTTGTGTTTGCCTTTAAATACTCCAGCTATAATTGGTTTTTTGTCAGGAATATTAAAAACGCGGTACTGATGGGGCCAGAACTGATCTGTACCAACACTGCCGCCGTCCGTACTAAAATCTATTTCTATTGCTTCAGGCAACAAATTTTCAGGAATACTTTGTAATTTTTTGAGAAGTGTAGCTTTGAATCCCACATGGAGATATTCTCCACCTGCAATTTGCTGTACATACGTACTTGCAACAACTGTGGGAGTTTGAAGTAATGTTCGTGTATCTTTTGGGAGCGCAATCAAGTTAAATGGGAATTCAACCAAGGTTTGTAGAAGTTGGTTTCCGTGGTTGTGCTTCATATTTGTTGCAAGAAACACATTTTTCAATACCCGCCTCTGTAGATCCTCAAGATTTTGATCAACGTGGTCATCTTCAATCTCATCCTCTGAACCACCCGTGTCGTTTGCTTGTAAATCATCTTCGGAAGTATCATTGTCTGTTTCATCCTCAGTGTCCTCTTCATTGGAACTCTCAGTTTCTGGATCGGTATCAGATGCACGTGGATTGTTTTCAAATGCAACTGGATAAGGTACTTGCACATCATTCTCTGTTCTTCTCTCGGAATTGTCCGCATATACAAACGGATCAGGAATTTGCTCTTCAAGTTCTACACATTCATTGGAGCTCGAACTTGAATCTGCCGGATCCACAGTGCCTTCGAAATTTTCAGTCCTATTACGAATCGCAGACAAGCGTCGTCTTTTATGTCTCGAGCTGAGAGTTGAAAAACGTTTGAATTTGTTGTCGTCCATGTTCTTCTTTGAGTGTTCTCTTTGAATAGTACAGCATGACGGGCAGCAAAAACGTCAAACGCTGAAACTTTCAATTTCTCACATTTGTCGATGAATTTGTATACATATATACAGGGTGGTCCATTTAACTCTTTCACCGCGAATAACTTGGTTATTATTGATTCTACTGAAAAGTGTTACAGGGAAAAGTTGTTGCATTTGAAGGGGGAAAATGAGTTTTGGAAGTGAATGTCATCTGAAGGTCATATCTTGTGAGATTTCGGTATTCCCGATGTTTTTTTAAATGGGACTACCTATTTTTTTGTTCACTACAAGGAAGCTGACATTGAAACGCGTCCAACCATGTGCAACAACATGACCTTCGAATGACTTTCGGCCCCAAAATTTATGATCAAATGATGGAATTGCCTGGCCCTGCCTATGATTTTTGGAGCAACACTTGCACACGCATTGATGATACGTTTCTTAAATGAATGGATTAATGAATTTGAATGAAAAAAACAATGAAATGAAGGAAAAAAAGAAGAAAAAAAAAATTTTTGCCCCAAAATTCAATAAATTGTGGGGCCGAAAGTCATTCGAATGTTATGTTGTTGCACATGGTTGAAATCGTTTCGATGTCAGCTTCCTCATAGTGAGTAAAAAAATAGGTAGTCCCGTTTAAAAAAACATTAGGAATACCGAAATCTCACAAGATATGACCTTCAGATGACATTCACTTCCAAAACTCATGTTCCCCCTTCAAATGCAACAACTTTTCCATATAACACTTTTCAGTAGAATCAATAATAACCAAGTTATTCGCGGTGACAGAGTTAAATGGACCACCCTGTATATGATATACATTCAATAAAAATGTGAGAGGAATCAGACCACCGTACCTGGATGTTTATGGGAGATAAAATTTGAAAAATTCATTGAATGACATTTAAAATATGTTGACTGAAAGTTAATAGCAATGGTAAAATATAATAAAATATGAGATGTAATTCAATATTTTTGAATTGAACTTGACATTCGAGGAATCCGGAATTCTTGAATTGTAGGAAAATTCACGAATTTATTTATTTTCATCAGAAATTCCTTCCGAAATTCACTAATTTTTATCTATATTTTTCGATTAAATGAATATTTCCCGGAACGAATCGAAGGTTAGTTGAAAAACTTTTTTATAGTCACTCAACAAAAAAATTAGGTCGACAATTAGATTTGGATAATTCTTTGCACACAGAACATAGCACGCGCATTAACCGTTCGAGAATATGAAAATTTACAAAAAAGTGAGGTTATAATATGGCATAACAGAAAAAGTACTGTGTACTTACCAGCAAATCCTTTTTCGGCACTGAGATAACCATGTAATTCAATTATATAGGTATATATCAATTCTTTAGAATTGAGAGTATGGAGTGGAAGAAAGCCGTTGCATAGACTTCAAACAACTGCAAATACGGAAGAGAGCAATGGCATGAAACAAGAGGAGCCGACTAGTCAAATCAGCGTCTCAACTCATTCAAATACGTAAATCCTTGCGTGAAATACGTGTTACGTACATACGTTGCAAACTGCGGAAAAATAACTTTTTTCTCGAAGAGAATTGCTCAAGAAACTTCGCTGTTGATTTTTACAAGAATTTACGCTGCCAAGATATATTTATTACGAATTCTTAAACTGTATAATATGATTGCACACTGACATCATAGTGCCCGCACGCCGTGCGTCGCATTAGCGATCACATCGTGATTGTGTGTCTGCGCACGCGTGATGGTTCAGTGCGACTCATATGACTCGCACTTGTGATGCATCACTTCGTGCGAGCGAGAATGGTGCGACCTGGTCCGCACACCGTGAGCCGCACGTTGTGATGGTACCGTGCGTCGCACGATTGTTATCTGGGTAGTTTTATATTCTCTAGATCATTATTCCAAATCCGTTTGGATTCTATCGACCATCAGTCGAGTGGCTCTCCGCTGGAGAGACTTATTCTCGCTCTTGTGCAGAGCGGTTCATAAGAGTGAAACTAGTTCACAATGATATTTTTAAAACATAAAGTCAGACATGATTAATAAATACAGAGAAAAGCCCTGTTCACAATCCCCATCGATTTGATAAGCAATCTAAGTTGTTCCCCTCGCTCTTGTGCAGAGCGGTTGATATGAGTGATATCGGAATTCACTGAATTATTACTCAGAGCAAATTAAAATAGTAAAATTTAATGAGTAAGTATAGCTGATGCACTGTGTCTACTGCCTAATTTCACAAACACTTAGTCGAGCTGTATGGCAACAAGAGTTGAGTCAAAGTTAGTAAAGGATAAATTCGTAAATATAAGTTACTGACAGGTCGGGATCTAGCGGAATGATAGAAGGAAAATGTTTACTTTTGTCTTTCGTTGTATACATACCAGCACGGTGGTTCATAACCCTACTTGCAATGAGTAAGAAGCACATGCGCGCAAAAAGATTTCGTAGTGTCTATTCGTACAACAACTGTATGAACACGTAGAAATTATTCGTACAACAACTGTATGAACACGTAGAAATTATTCGTACAGCAAAATTACAAAATTTCTAACCTCACGTGCACATCCGTTCCGATATTCCGTTCAGTCGTCCGACAACCGTACGAATAACCTCGAAATTATTTGTCCGAAAAGTTGGAAAAATCTTCTCCTTTATAGGAGTTATGTTTTTTTATTCAATAAATGTGCCTACGGGTTTGAAATTTCGGATAAAATTGAAAAGAAATGACATCATGAAAATAATAAGTATAGACCAAGAAGATCTGTATGAAAACGTTGCGTCATCTGCCAAGCGGCGAAGTGGCATAGTGGTTAGGGCGTGCGACTAGTAATGCGAATAGCGGCGAACGATGGTTCGAATCCCACGGTTGACGAAGATCGAAAAAAAAAATTGCGGCGTGCGTGCGTTTTTTCAGTCAAAAATATCGGATGCTTATATATCCCTCTCCCGCCTAAATGGATCAACATGGTGACGGCCAGATGAAGATTAAAGAAAACTGTCATATTTTTATTTTTTTACTCTGAATATTGACCACGCAGATTTAAGTATTGTATTGTATTGTATTGTATTTCTGCCTCAACCTGGGTTGAGCGGTTAACCGGGCGCTCAGTCCTTCAGGACCATTGTGCCCGAGCCCTTTGGGGCACCTAGTTTGAGGGATCTGGGGTCAGGTGAGCCATCTTAGCGAATAGCAGTAGCCCACCCACCCCCATCTCCTCGATTCTCATACCTGCGTCGTGCGTGACACCGAGGGCCTCCTTCCGAGGCCCCTTCAGGCTCTCACAACGTGTTATTTGGTGGAGTGGGGTTTCCTCCTCCGCCCCACATCTGGTACAAAGTGGCCCGTTCCTGAGCCCCATTCGGACCAAGTGCTTTCCTGTGAACCAGTGGCCGGTGATAAGTCCCACCAGCAGCCTGAGCCTGGTTCTTTCCAGCTTGTTGAGTGAGACACCTAGTTCACGGGAGGGCCCTTGAAAGAGAGCCCTCGTGTGGGCCATACCTGGTGCCCTTGACCATAGGTCTGCGAAGCGTTGCTCCGTCCATTCCCTCGCAAGGCCTTTGGCGTGTGTCGGGGGTAGGCCTATGAGGCACCCGTCGTCGACCTCATTGCGTAGGGCCCCTGCCTTTGCCAAGCAGTGCGCCGCCTCGTTACCCTGTATGCCGCTGTGACCCGGCACCCACAGTAGCTTCACGCGGTTATCGCGGGAGATTTTTGATAGTATCTCCGCGCATTCTTTGACGAGCCCTGATCTGACTACGCAGGCGCTGAGAGATCGGAGCGCCGTCAGGCTGTCACTACAAATGTAGATGTGTTTGCCCCTGAATACCTTCGCCTGGATCTTCTTGGCGCAGGTCAGTATGGCAAACATTTCGGCCTGGAGAACTGTCGCCGTGGGCCCGAGCGCAAGCGACACGCTTGTTTTCGGTCCCTCGCTCCAGATACCGGCCCCAGCCCCTGTGGCGGTCTTGGACCCGTCCGTGTACCAAACGAGTCCCCGTGGTGAGAGTAGATTGTCCCGGTCGTCAGACCAGGTCTGTTTGTTTGGAACTTCTACCTTGTAGTTTGGCTCGAACTGGTAGTGGTTGGGGCAGCGGTCCCCGCCTTGAGTTAGGTTCACCTGCGGTGCCCCTGCCTTTTGCAGTACCACCGTGTGCCCCACACCAGTTCTCTTCCAGTGTCCTTGGTGCATCAGGCGCAGGGCTGCCCTCCAGGCCTCCGCCTCCACCACAAGGTGCGGGGGCGGGAGGTTCAGGAGAGCCCCCAGGGCGAGCGTGGGCGAGGTTCCGAGCGCCCCCGTTATCCCCAGGCACGCCAGCCTGTATGGTCGTTCCAGTGTTTTCTGCAGTGTGGATTTGCCCATTGCGGGCCACCACACAGCGGATGCGTACGTTATCTGGGGCAGGAGGATAGCTGTGTAGATCCACTTGACCACCCTTGGTTTGAGTCCCCAGGTTCGACCAATCATCCTCCTGCATGCCCAGTATGTGGCTGTGGCCTTGCGAGCCTGCTTGGTCACGTGTTCTTTCCACGATAGCTTGCTGTCCAGGTGGATGCCTAGGTAGCGCACCGTGTGTGAAAGACTCAGCTTCGAGCCGAAGACCTCTATGGGTCCCACTTCGAAGCGTCGTTTTTTCGTGAATACAACCATCTCGTCTTGCTGGGATTTATCCTCAGTGCCTGAGATGTGCACCATTCTTGTACGATATTCAGGGCCTTCTGCATCCTGCTCGACATGGCTCGGGGGTGGTCCCCCGCGACGACCAGTGCCACATCGTCTGCGTAGCCCACGGTCGTCACCCCCAGTTCCTCGAGCCTGACGAGGAGCCCATCTATGACGAGAGTCCACAACAGGGGGGAGAGAACTCCTCCCTGCGGGCAGCCCCTGTCTACTTGAGCCCTGGCCACTGTCTCTCCGATGCTTACTGTGACAGTCCTGGATTGCAGCATTTGCCTGATCCAGTCTACCACCGTTCTGTTGGTGCCGAAGCTTGTCGCGGCATCACATATCCCGTTGAAGGATGTGTTATCGAACGCCCCTTCCACGTCCATGAATACGCACAGCGCTGCTCTCTGCCGGAGTATTGGCCCTTCTATCTCGCGGACGAGGTGATGAAGTGCCGTTTCCGTAGATTTGCCGGCTTGGTATGCGTGCTGGGCCCGTGAGACTGGCCTTTCAGCCAGTACCCGGTCCCTGATGTATCTGTCGACCAGCCTCTCCATGGTTTTCAGCATGAAGGACATGAGGCTGATGGGTCTCCACGATTTCGCTTGGTCGTAGCAGCCTTTTTCCGGTTTCGGTATAAAGACTACCCTGACCTCTCTCCAGTTCCTCGGAATGTAGCTTAATGCTATACAGGCCCTGAAGATTTCGTTTAGCGGGCTGATGAGGGCATCACCGCCCTTCTGTAGAAGGGCTGGGAATATCCCGTCTGTGCCTGGGCTCTTGTATCCGTCGAAGGTATCAATTGCCCATTTTATTCTGGCTGGCCTGATGATTTCTGCCGCAATCCCCCAGTCCCCTGGGCCCCTCCTGCAGGGTGCCTCCTCTGAGAGAGGCCCCCTTGTTGCAGGCGTGGAGCCCGGGAAGTCCGCCATACTGCCATCAGGGAGTATGAGGCTGTCGAGCTTTATCGGAGGACCTGAAGTGAAGACCTTGCGGAGCTTGGCCACTACAGTGAGGGCCTCAGTCTCCTCGCAGAATCCCCTCCAGGCCTCGTTTTTTGATCTCTTGATGAGATTCTTGTATTCCTTCTGAGCTGTTCTGTAGGCAGCCCAGTCAGCTTCCTTCCTCGTTTTGAGAGCCCTGTTGAGCAGCTTGCGAGAGCTGGTCCTGTGTTCGCCCAGCTCTTTGCTCCACCAAGGCACCTTCTTACTTGTTTTCCTTTGTTTGGCAGGACATGCCTTCTCATACGCTTGTATGATGGCCGTCTGCAGTTTGGTTACCTCTTTTTCCACTAGCCCTGTCGTTTTGAGCCGATGACAGGTCCCCCCGAGCCTCTTTCCCAGCTCCTCCTTGTAGGAGGTCCAGTCGGTGGCCCTGGGGTTCCTGTATGTCTCTGTCTGTTCCCAGGTCGCGCTTGCGGTCAGGTCGAAGCAGATTCTTTTGTGGTCAGAGAGGGTTTCTTCCCTTCGCACCCGCCAGTGTCTGACGATGCTGGTGAGTCTGGGTGTGCCAAGTGTGATGTCAATCACCTCTTGCCTGGTGGGGATGACGAACGTCGGTTGTGACCCTTTATTGAGGATCTCCAGCCCCGTGGATGAGAGGTATTCCAGCAATGCTGAGCCCCGTTCATTCGTGTTCGAGCTACCCCATACCTCATGGTGTGCGTTTGCGTCGCACCCAATCAGCAAATAGAGTCGTTTATTAGTGCAGTGCTCTACCAGTGCTCTGAGTTCCGCCGTGGGTGGCGGATCCACTGAGTCGTATGGCAGGTAGGCTGAGCAGACAACCACGTCGATCGTACCGCCTCTGGCCAGCTTCACCTTGATAGAGGCTGCTGCTAGGTCACTGCAGCAGAATTGGCTCAGCCTTATAGCGCAGTGTCTCTTGTTGATGAAGACACAGGCTCTTGGGCCGGCGCCCCCCTCTGCACTTATCAGAGCCCCGCTGCTGGTGTCTATACCCTTTACAAGTCCCCCTACAACCCAGGGTTCTTGGATTAGTGATATATCAGTGTTTTCCACCGCAAGGTCTCGGCTGTGTACTGCCGAGGCCGCCTTGCAGTGGCGTAGATTGATTTGTGATATTGCGATCCCGTCCCTCGCCTTGGACCCTATTTTCGCCTGACATTTCTCCCACTGGTGGGTGGCAGTCCCGGTTACCGGGCCTCCCCTCCCCCCTTGTTTTCTTCAGAGAAGGCCCCTTTCCCTGGGGGCTCCACCTCATGCGCCTCCGGCTTGGCTGGTGTGCAGTCCAGGGTCTTTTGGGTCCCGGCCCGCACATTAGCCTCCCCGGCCCTGCTTACCTCGTGGGCCCTCGAGGGCCGGCCCCTTGCTCTGCCGGAGCCGCCCCCCTTTTTGGGTGGGTCCATCTTACCTTGGGCCCGAGAGGATTTCCCCTGGTTCCCATGGTCGGATGAGCCCTGCCCTTCGCCCCCTGTGGCCTTAGCCGTCGCTGTTTCGGGGAGGGGTCCCTTCTCCTCGGTTAAAGCCGGGGCCCCTCTTACCCCTCCTGTCGATGTGTCCTCGGCCTCCTGCGACGAGGAGCCGGAAGCACCCCCAGACCCACCCGTTCTCTGGTGAGCCTCCCTGAAGGAGACCCTCCCGAGTCCATAGTGAGCTAGGTGGCCCCCGGCCCTTATCGTGCTTCTGGACTGGGCGTCGACCCCCACGGCCAGAAGTACCGATTTCGGTCCCTCTTTCCTGTCCCAGACCCTCCATGATTGGGTCTGGAGGCCGGTATTTTGCCGTCTGAGTCTTTTTAGGATGACTTCGTTCTCCTCCGGGATACCGGGGAGGAGAACAGTCATCCTAGTGAGCTTCGGCAGCTGCCTACCCTCCATTATTTGGAGGGATGCCTCCGCCCATGGCTTTAGTGTGGGGACCGTGGTTCGAAGCCACTTGAGTGTTACCTCGTCGGAGCAGGTCACCCTTACAAGTCCCTGGTCGCACCGGTACTGCTCGAAACGCGGTACCCCTTCCCCTTCCGGGATGGAGTCCAGCGCCGCGCACAGCGCCTGCACCACCAGGTCCTCTTCCCCATTTTTGAAGGTCTGTTCGGGGTAGCCGGAGGGTGCGATGGCCACCCTCTTGCCCGCCTCGACCGCTTCCTTATAGCTGGCCGGCTTGCTGATGGCACCTCTGCTCCTCTTAGCGGCAGAGTAAGCCTCTGGCGGGGTGCTGTCGGAGGCCCTGGGCCTTTTCGCGCCCGGGCCCTCTGTCCCTGCCGGTGTCCGGCAGTGTGTTGTGCCACCGCTGGGTTGCCCACTTTGTGAGCCCCCCGTTGCGGCACGCTGTGTTGCGAGAGGGGCTCCTCTCGGGATTGGCGCTGAGGGGGCCTCGGAGGCCAGCCTGGCCTTCTTCGCCCTCCTCTTTGCCGCCCCCGAGCGGTTGCCCTTTCTCTCTTTCAAGTCTGGGGTGCCAGAGGTCCCGGCATTAGCTGAGCCCTCCTTTCCCACGTCCTTGCCGGTGGACTCGGTCCCTGAGTCCTTGGGCCCGATGTGCGCCATGGAGATTAGTGTCTCCATTTCGTCCATCAGTTCCTCGAACCCGGAGCCCTGATCCACCGATGAGCCCACATCCATGGGAGTGGTCCCACCGGTTTCCGTTTCTCCTACTTCTTCTTTTTTGTTTGTATTTGTTTTATCCATGTAGTTCCCACGAATGTTCAGGAAATAAAGGTCCGCCCCCACAGAGCCTGTTGTGGGGGTAAGGCAGAATACAATGGGGTGTTGCCCGGTTCCCCAAGGGCATCGTTCAAGGCACTTTGACCCAAGTGCCATTCAGCCCTCGGCACGATGGCTCCCACCTTGGCTTGGGAAGTTGGTCCACGGCCGGGGCCTTAGCTCCCCTGGGCCGGTTTTTACTTCGGCCGGGTCGCCTATAGCCCCAGCTAACCTGAGCATCCACGGTCTCCGTCCCAAGTTCCGGTACCCTGCGGTCCCCGGTCCTCGAGACTTCCCCCGTTTTCTCCCTGGCCGTTCTCCTATCCGCCACCCGGAGACGCGCTCGGTTGGCTCTCAACCCTGTTCCCCGCACTCCTTTACGGAGATAGGCGAACCCGAGCAGATTTAAGTACAATCTACTATCGTAACATTATTTTAAATTGTACAAAAATTTTATGAAAAAAAATCGGAAAAGTATTTTTATGGTATTTCATTACTGTTATTATTGTTATTATGTAATTTATATTGTTAACAGGAGAAATCACAATAATTCACACACACACATGCGAAATGCCCGGACGGTGGTTGTGGCTCCCGAAAGGTTAGAATAGGTTAGGCCTGTTTTGAATTCCGTCCGAGAATCCGCCCACTAGGTGGTCTCCGGGCGAGAGGGTTGATTTTCGTTGATTACCCACGCGTGAAGCGCGTGGGCAACTCACCCAGTGGTTATCGCACCCCCAAAGGCTAGAATAGGTTAGGCCACCCTACTGATCTCACACATGCACACACACATGCGAAATGCCCGGACGGTGCTTCTGGCTCCCGAAAGGTTAGAATAGGTCAGGCCTGTTTTGAATTCCGTCCGAGAATCCGCCCACTAGGTGGTCTCCGGGCGAGAGGGATGATTTTCGTTGATTACCCACGCGCGAAGCGCGTGGGCAACTCCCCGGTGGTTATCGCACTCCTATAGGCTGGAATAGGTTAGGCCACCACACTGATCCCACACATGCACACACACACATGCGAAATACCCAGACGGTGGTTGTGGCTTCCGAAAGGTTAGAATAGGTTAGGCCTTTTTTGAATCCCGTCCAAGAATCCGCCTACTAGGTGATCTCCGGACGAGAGGGAATACAGAATACAGAATACAAGGAATACAGGGGCTGCGCCTGGACTCATGCTCACCATCGTCTGGTAAGTTATCGTCAGAAATTTTTTTCGAGCCGCTTTCCGTTGCTGCTTTCAGTTGCCAAATATCGAACTCAACAGTTATGAGCGCTGCTTAGCATTCCTCTCCGTCGATGATGGTAATCTTAAATAATTAGCGACGAAATCAGCCATTGAGTACAGTCGTACGATAACCAAAGAAACAAGTGGAGGAATTTCCAACCAAATGATGTTCTTAACCAGGCAATTTTAATTTAATAGGAGTGGTACAATTTGAATTTGGTTGTTTCGAATTACGTGATCGTCGATAACGCCGCGTATTTTATTTGACACCGACTCCATGTAGTACAATAACGTGGCAGTGCGAAATTTTTAACGACTCAAACTTTTGTTCTTATGCTAACGCTAATATATTACCGAATTTTGTGTTTTATTTGCATGAAAAAGTATACTCTTCGGTCATCTCGATGATGTAGAACTTTGATTCAGATATATTTTCTTTGAGTAATAAGAGTCTAATATGAAATAATAACAATAATAATGATATATGTAATAAACTCATAATATATGTAATAATAAATATATAATAAATATATATTATATATATGTATATTGTACACTAACACTTTGCCTTTCAGACTATATCATAGTCTTTCCCAGTACAGGTACGATTAGTCATAGCGTTGACAATATCTTAGCTCTCAGTCAAGTACTGGTTGTTTTTTTAATTCCGACAGTCGCGACACTTCCAAAATTTTGTTTTTGGAGGTTTTTTCAAAGAAACGCAAGCCAGATGGTACCACATGAGGCAGTAATCGCACCTTATCGTTATATTGACGTCATGGGTGCTCTTATTGAGGCTGGAATTAGTATCAACAGTGTCATCCAAATTAATTCGGCAACGACCACATTCCCACTGACAGTTTCTTTTTTTCGCTTTGTAAACCTGTCTAACAATTAGCCACGCATCTTCCGTGAAAAATCTTTTAATCAAAGGTACATTGACGTCTTCGTCAACTATAGCGTAAGTGACCAGTTGCGGCATTGCCTCCACTTCTTTTTCTTCAATTAGCTTACCTAAAACTGCGGCTTTAGCAATTCCGTCATCAACAAACCATCTCAACATAGTATTAATTTTTGCCCATTCCCTCTGTTTCGAGAATGGAAGCTTCTTATGTTCTGCGTCTTTCTTAGCTCTTTTCGGCAGACCGACTGTCGTTTTTTCAGCGCCCTTCGGTTGACCTTTCCGTTCCATAGCAGGAGCCATGACGATATTTTCTAAACCTCGCTTTTCTCGAAGTACGTTTCCAAGACTCGATGGAACATCATTTTGTGGCGATGAAACTATCCGGGAAGTACTTGCCGATATGCCTGCTGGAGCCCGTACTTCTCCATGTGAACTCGAGTCTGGAGCCGCAGAAGTAGTTGCCGAATTATCTTGAAGAACCAGGGGCGTCGAAACCTCCAACTCACTTCCGCCTTCGCTCGTCCTTGATCGGTTGTGATCTTCATCAGATCTAGTAACATATATTTCACAGCCTTCCTGCCATGCTTCTTTTATTTCAGCCAACACTTGCATACGCTTTACGAATATGTGCCCCGTCGCCTCCGATGCGAGACTGGAAAGGTCTTTTGTAAGCAGAGCGGCTTTCCGGTATTTTTCGTGCTGTGAGAGCACTCTCTTTCCAGCAGGAGTCGATGTCACAGTATAGGGTGCGGGTTCCTCCAAATCATCAATAGCGGGCTCAAACACTCTTTGATGTTTGTAGTAATAATCGCGCGTCCAGCGTTTATCGCAGATTGCATCGTCAGCGAGAGTCATTTGTAACTTCTCCCTCAACGCAAATATATGCCTGCGAAGATAATACAAGTTTATCATATGAGATATTTCGGAAGATATTTTTTCTGGCGGCAGTATTTTGCACATATGTATATTATTCTACACTTTTCGATGTGATGTGAAGAATGGAGATTTTTTTTTATTTTATCCTGAGAGGATGCAAACATCATCACGATTTTCAGTTAGCACTATGTGATTATCAAAAGGTTTTCTCGCACACCCAGGCGGGGGCGACAATCTTAGGCGACCCCATCAATCCCACACACGCCAACCCGTGTAACTACGCTGCCAGTGTTCCGTGGCATAGAGAAAGGTTGGAAAAAGTAAGGCCACTCTACTGACGGTTATAAATACTTGGGCCACACTCACCTGCAAGGTAGCTGCATCGATGTGTATGGCGTACAATCACAAATATTAGGGTTAGTATTGAACATCTTCGCGTGATCCCGGATTTTATAAAATTCTCCTGTTATTGGCTCGTTTTCAATTTCGATGCGAGCTCGATGGCCGAGTTCTCCCTTGACAAATTTAAAACTATAGCCCGTTAATAGCCGTGAATAATAATACTCTGGGCTATCCTTTTCGTAGTTGACAACACGCGTCTTGTGGTATGAGTAGGCGGCTTGATAGTCCCTCTCGGAGTGCAGGCAGGCTACGAGGGTGAAAAAGTCTCTGACGAAGTCTCCGATCGAACTATATCGCTTCACCACACTTTTCACCTTCGCATTGAGGGACTCGATTCTGTTATTTGTGGTGTTCAAGAAGTTATGGCGCATCTAATTCGGTGTCAAAGTCCATTCATCTTTTATGTGGTGCCAGTTGTCATCGAAATACTGCCTTATCGATCTTGGTAAATCCCCCAACCTGTCGTACAACACCATGTATTCAACTTCGGTTTTGCAGTACACCATTTGTTGAAAAATCTCTTTCGCACTGTCCCTTTGTGCTGGCGTTATGCCAAGTTTTTCGTACGTAATCTCCCTATTGAATGTACGTAGGGGATGGAAGATGCAGATTAGCACGCTGGCAGACGGAAAGCTTTGTTTTATCACGTCTCTCTCCAGGAGGTCTTTGTCAGCCATGACACATTTAATTTGATGCCACGCCGAAGAGTGAGCTTTTTTGAAGCACTCAAGGAACCAGGCCATACTCTCCTTATCCTCTGTTATTAAAATACAGCACGCCACAATCTCGGTACACCCTTCCGAATCTACGGCTATCATGAGGTAGACGTGTGCGTGGATATTGAGTAGTTTGAATGTCGCATCTATCCCAATAAATTCGGGAAAGGCTTTCATCGCATTCTTCATCTCATCAGTCGCGAAGAATAAGCCCTTGAAGACATTGTCTTCAGTGTATATATGGCACTCAGAAGCTGAAAGAGTCATTTCATATAGTTCAAACAACAATGTATCCCAGATAACCAAGTGTGAATGTGCAAACAGTCCATTACACTTGCTGCAAATTTTGCTGTCATTTTCTCGACTACTTGCTGAAAATACTTTTTACACATCAGAATTTACAGCAAATGTACAGCAATAATTGCTATCATCTATTATGTCAGCAAATTTTGCTGCAAATATGCTAGCAACCAGAAACAACTATATTTTGACAGCAAGTTGGAAGCAAATTGCTGGCAATACATACAGGGTGTCACAGAATTCGTGACGGGGATTTCACAGTGTGAATCTTGATCAAAAACTGGGTCGAAATTTTCCTAGCCGTTTTTTCCGGAAATGCTTAGATTTCTCGCCGTAATTATTTTAAGTCCAGCCAATGACGCGCGGTTTATGAACGGCCGTTTGTCGATGTGATTACCACTCGGTTGCGTGCGCATCTCTCACTCTATGGTTGCCGCGAAAAAAACGGCCGTTCATAAGCCGCGCGTCATTGACTGAAATTAAAATAATTATGACGGGAAACCTTTGCACTTCCGGAAAAAAGGGCTAAGGAAATTTCAATTCCGTTTTTGATCAGGATTTACCCTGTGAAATCCCCGTCACCAATTCTGTGACACCCTGTATATGTATATGGGAACTTCAATTCGCCTAACATTTTGTTTTATAGTTATTATCACTGTAAATGGAATTGTGATTTTTTTTTTTTAAACTATTAGCAGTCGCTCTCAGTTACTTTTTTATTGTTCAATTAAAAAATTTGTAACTTCGGTAGAACAAATTCTCAGATGACGAAGTGTGACTGTACAAGCACTTTATTCCACTTGCTCCAAACCTTTTTGTCAAATACTAGCTGAGGATACTTTCTATACATGAGAATTTCCAGCGAACACACATAGGATGACATTATGACATGATAATTATCAAATATATGTACCAGGTAGGTCAATTTAGTTGATTATCAGTATAAAAACTTCCTCAGCCACACGATATAAGCACAATTAGTCTCCACCATATGACAGCGACGTCGTGGGTGAGTGGACAGCGTGCCGGATTCATAGCAGGAGAGATTCTAGTAACCAGGTTCGTGCCCCGGTCTGGAACAGAAGATTTTTTCGGAAATATATTCAACTGAAATGGAATCCACAATCAATTACGAGATGATCCCGTACAAAAACTACCCATTAGCGATTTCTTTTTGTTTTTTTATTCGCTCAAAACTCAATCCCGACCAGTTTTTGGGATTCACATGTTGCTGATGTTTTGCTGACAATTCTTGTTGAAATAATTTGCTCTCATTTTTTACAGCAATAGAGGACGCACCTTGCCCTGATATTGCTAACAATATTCTGCACGAATTTCTGTCATATTGCTGTAAAATTTGCACGCACTTGGTTATCTGGGATAACATGAATAATCTCAACCCAATTATAAAGGATTGTTTTCAATTCAAATCAGGCAAATTTCGAATTTCATTCCGTTTGCGGTTACGGTGGTTCAACCCCTTGAGTACTTCATAAAACCTACAACGCTGATTTTATTATACATACCGTACTGTGTTTCTAACATCTCTACAGTAGCTGCAAGGTTATTAGTGTCACCGGTTCGAGCTGCGATATTCGAAAGATCTTTCAGACTAACGATTTTTTGCGTTTCCGACTGAATGCGCTCCTTCACTTTTGTCTTATTCGCGCCCAAATGAAGTGGATCAGCCACTGTTCGTCGCTGTTCTGGGTCCAGCCGTCTCGTTTGCGGGAGATGTTGGTATAGGCTCTGACAAAGTGCATATCATTTATGGTTACATCACATCATAACCTTATATCTATGATCATACTAATTATTCACAGATGTAGGGTCAAGCGGTGCAAAGGGGCCAGCGGGGGAAAGAGGGCATCTCGGCCAAATTTTTGAAATAAAGTTTGAAAAAAAAAAAAATTTCTTCGGAAAACAGTTTTTAATTAAAAAAAAAGTCGAAAATTTTCAAATAATTTTTTTTTTTTTTAGCCGAGGTGCCGTCTTTTCCCCCCTGTCCTCTTTGCCCCGCTTTCCCTTAGAAGGACGCGAATTTTTGTAAAATTTGTAAAATTTATTATATGCTATATACCTTCAAGCGTTGATGATTGTGCTGAAATTTATGATTTGACACAATCAGCGCTTCACCATCCTTGCTTACAGTAAGCTTGAACGAAGCTTCGCATCGCTTCTGGACAGTTCTGTAAAAGTAATCTAAATTGAACATTGACAAAATCATTGATGTATATTACCACGTATACTGCCTGGTACATGGCGGGTGTAGGATCACAGTGAATTAAAGGATAATGGGGCAAAAGTAAGTGATCTCGATGTATTCGGTATCATATGGCAATTCCGCGGGGCCACACCAAGGACCCCCGAGCTCCTCTCTCCCTATTGCTCTTCACTATCCTGATAACTCGCAAAGATGAGAAATAACAAACTTTCTTATTATTCGGTTGTCATAAGTCATTCTTTCTAACGCTCAATCTTTGAGAATAGGCCTGGCAGAAGGGGTGATTGTCGGACAAACGATCTGATGATACGTTAGTGAAAGCTAATGATAAAATAATTGCCTGTCCACCGTGGTAGTAACAATAGATCGCTCACATATGGAACACTTACGACGGAGTTCTTTGACCAGTTGAGGTAGTCTTGAAATTTTTTCCTCCGTGAATACAGCAATAAGTGATGGTGTAAAATTTGAATTTTTCGATGATGTGCCTTTTCACCCCTTTCTTACGGCAGCACGCTATTGACTCTGAGGTGCGCCGATAATAAGTGCAGAATGTTGCGTCCTGAACTTCGCGCAAGCGTTTCTCAAAATCTTCCATGGACTCGAATCTCTCTCCAGCCTGGAAGTCGCGGTTCAACAAAGCCGGCCCTTCCTGGTCGTCATCCGATTCTGTCGATGCTGAAAGGTCGCGGACGTCAGAATCCGCTGGAATTACTCAACAATTAGCAATTTAGGTTACATAAAATACGAGCTACTGACTGAATTATGTTTGTAATCTGTAATTTCATTGTTTATGCTATCTTCACTTCGTTTGCAAATACGAAAATATTTCGAAACGACCCGTTTTGCAGTTCCTCAAAGATACATGAAAATCAGTTACAGTGATTTCCGGTTTAAACCAATACTTTTACCAGCACAGGTGACGAAAAATAAATAATACGCGCCTGAGAAACGAGGGCTCGGTTACATTGTTGCAGCCACTTCAGTCGGCAAGTGAACGATACGGCAATAAAAATCATTTTTGTGAAATTAACTTACGTCGGTTTTTACTAATATGTAATTCGTTCGTTATAAACAATTGAAATTTCACGTAATCGCTGAAGCACGATGAAGTGCAGGGCTACAATGAAAAATATATTTTTTATAACGCATGCATGAAAAAGTCGCTTGTTTGGGGCTCTGAAGCGGTTATATTGTGGCACTTTTCTGACGTTTGAGTAGGCGATGCCAACATGAAACTAATTGCATGCCAAACGTGCGCACTGCGTTTTGCGCACATCGAGCGTGCACAACATGATTTTTGTTACGCACGGCGTGCGAACAAGAGCATTTTATAATCATTCATCCCAGTCGACGCGCTATCTCCGTGAATCGACTCAATGTTTTTCGTATGGTTGTTTACATTGACAACAGAGCCCCACAAGCAACTTTTTCCTGCATTTGTTATAAAAAATAGCGTTCGATACTCCCGCGAAATGAGGCGTTTAGGGTTGTCCGATGTCTTCAGCACTCACTTCGTCTCGGCTGCCGCCTCGACTACGTTTCGTGCTGAAAACATCGGACAAACCTATAAACGCCTCTCATTTCGCTCTCGTATCGAAATCTACTAATTATGTACATAGGTACTTACGCTCTCGGTCATCACTATTTTCCATTTTCGAAACGATTCACTAAACAATATTTCATATAGGGTATAGCAATCCTTGATGTATACAGAAAAGTAGTTAGCAATTTTCACACGAATTCACTGCACTACCTAGCTTTATTTTCATATCTTAATATTCAATTGATGGTCTTCTTCTTTATCCTTGTAACGTTTATATTCCGAAAACGGATGAAGGCAAACTGACGTTCCCCAACGTTCCCCTGACGTTCGACAGCGTGGTAAAAACAATTAAGATAGGAACTGTGTCGGAGAGTCGCAGAGTTGCGAAAGAATGAGAAATACTACCCAGGTTTGGTACACGGAAATGAATGTTTCGCATATATCACCATGCCAGTATCGGCGTGAAGGCCATACTGTATGGTATCGACGATTTTCATTCATTTTAATAGTTTGGTCAACAGGCTTTTCTTCAGAAGTTTTTTGTATATTCACCAAAAATTATGGGCAAGGTGTCATTTGGTTCGGAAAGGCATTTAGAAACTTTTCGGAAAGGTCCCAGAAAGGGAACAAAAAAATTGCAAACGTTATAAAAAATTTATTAAAAAAAAAGGGGGAGTTCGGTTTTTTCCGAATATCTCAGAAACTATTTAAGATATTCAAAATCGCAAAGAAGATCCTAAAAGAGCAAAAAATTTCCTACAAACAAGCCCTACCTCCCCAAACTCTACAACCAATATTTATAATTTTAATTGTGCGGTGAAAAAAGGACTAAACACGCGCGCGCGCGGCCGCCGCATAACCCATTTTTAGTCCTCTTTTAATGACTGGAAATTGAAAAAAATATTCACCTTTCCATTTTATTATCGTGCGATTGCACTATTTCACTGATTTCGACGATAATTATTTAAAAATACCATCATTGATAAAGAGGAACGCTAAGCCTCGCTCATAGTTGCGTTGAGGTCGATATTTCGCAACTAAAAGCAGCAGCGGATCGGACAAAAATCTGTGATGATAACTTACCGGACGATGGTTTTGATGAGTCCAGGCGCACCGTGCCCGTGTATTTCTTCCGCCGAACTTATTTTAACGAACCACTCGGGAGAAAACTACACTGCAGGCCCAGTCCGTACCACTGTAGTAACGTGCAGTGGTGCCGTGGGTTTGAAAAAATCATAATTCTCAACAGAATATCGGAACGGATAGCGCGTGAGATTAGGAATTGTCTAATTTTGATGTACGAATAATTTCTACGTATTCATACAATTGTTGTACGAATAATTTCTACGTATTCATACAGTTGTTGTACGAATAATTTTTCCGTATTCAGACAGTTGTTGTACGAATAGACGCGTCGAAAAGATTTTGAGGTTAGCGTGAGATCTGGCGGAATAAGCACTATCACACGCGTAAACATTGGAAATGAACTCAGTACGAATAGTAATGAGGTGAACTAACATATGAGCACACGCTTTGTTCGGAAACTTAGTATTCAATGATTTTTTCATTATCATCTTTCACTACAAGCTCTGACCGCTCTGACTGATCTTTGAAGCTCAAGTGTTTCCATGTCTCCTAGCGTCAGCTGGTGCGAATTGGTGCGAACGAACACGACGGCGGGCAAAATGCGTTCATTGCAACTGGTAGAGACTCTCGCTATTTGTTCTTATCGTATTTTTGATTTCCCTAGATCTGTCGGAAGACAATAAAAATAATGAAAGTTAATGGGAATGGCGGATACGACGGATACAATCAGACAACATAACCTCAGACTTTTGACAGCTAGCCTAACAGCCGAACCATGGTGTAGAAGGAGACCTATTTTCGAATTGAAAATGGGTTTACGCAATAGGTGGCACTGTTGTGAGTGACCAGTCCCGAACTTCCGGCAAACGTTTGCGCGCGCACTCCAGGGTATATTATGACGTCACTAACTGTATGGTAAATTTTCCCACTCACAGAAAGTCCGCGTTGGCTCGCTGGTAACAGCGCCATCTATGACGTGCAGAATTCGTGCCACTTTTTCGATACAGCGTGTATAGGAAGATATGTCTTCTTCTACTCCATCAGCCGAACATATAGGACTTTATTTCAGATTTGAGGTTAATGAAGAGATCGATTCGTTGGACAAAAATCCAAATAACACAAGCATACGGCATAACCTCACTCGTCAGACAGTTAGCCAAACATAGGGACTCTATTTCAGGATAAAGTCGTTGGACAAAAATCAGAATAATGAAAATAAATTCGAATGATTATCTACATTTCAGTGGACGGATACAACCATAGGATACAACTAGCAGACGAGACATAACCTCACATTTCTGACAGATAGCCTAGCATAGGACTTCATCTCAGATTTGAGGGTACGGAGAGAATCTTGCTCGTATATCTATTCCATGCGTTCGATTTCATTTTTACTATTCCGATTTTCGTCCAACGAATTGATCTCTCCGCTAACCTCAAATCTGAAAGAGTCCTATGCTCGGCTAAGTGTTAGTCGAGTGAGGTTATGTCGTCTGCTTGTAATATGTGGATTGTTACCGAACAAATTGATCCCTCCATAACCTCAAATATGAAATGAACTTCTAGGTTAGACAAGCTGTCGAAAGTATGAGGTTATGTCTCGTCCGATTGCAAACGTCATTTGAATGTATTTTTATTATTTCGATTGTTGTCTCACAAATCGATCCCTCCATAACCTCAAATCTGAAATGAACTTCTAGGTTAGACTAGCTGTCAAAAAAGTGAGGTTATGTCTCGTCTGCTTGTATACGTCATTTGAATATACTTTTATTCTTTTGATCTTCGACCAAGAAATCGATTCTTCCATAACCTCAAATCTGAAATGGACTTCTAGGTTAGACTAGCTGTCGAAAGTGTGAGGTTATGTCTCGTCTGCATGCATACGTCATTTGAATATATTTTCATTATTTCGATTGTTGTCTGACAAATCGATCCCTCCATAACCTCAACTTTGAAATAAACTCCTAAGTTAGACTAGCCGTCAAAAAAGTGAGGTTATGTCTCGTCTGCTTGTATACGTCATTTGAATATACTTTTATTATTCAGATAATAGACTAACCAATCCATCCCTCTATAACCTCAAGTCCGGAATAAAATCTCATTTCCTATGTTCGGTTTTCAGGCTAGCTGCCAGAAATGTGAGATTATAACGTCTGGGATCTTGTATCTGTTATTCGAATTTATTTTCAGTATATGCATATGTTTTCAACAAATTTAGCGTAATGAAAAATACGCATGAAATAAATCAACGATAGATACAATTTTCTCTATCCTATATTCGAGTCTCAGGTTAGCTGTGAGACGAGTGAGGTTATGACGTCTGGGATCCGATATCGATTGTTCATATACGTTACTCATATTTAGACACATTAGTACGAAAGAAAGGAGTAGATTAAATAAACGAGCAATAATATTTTCTCGTAATGCAAATTTCGAAAACGATTCTACCTATCGTTTGTTCGTATTTCAGGTTAGCTGTGAGTCAGGTGAGGTTAGTCGTGTGCGATTCGATATTCAATATTTGTGTTTCTTGCCAAGCGCCGTCAAGCGGGAGCAGCAGGAACCAACATCTTATACGTAGAGTGGCTTAGGAAACCTTCACTAGCGCTGCTGCTCGGCTTGCAAGTAAACTGGCTACAATTTCGGTACAGCTGTTGTGATCTCAACTAAATGTCGATACGGGTAGTGATCTCAACTGAATGTCGGTTCTTTTAGTTTTGAGTAACGGAGAATCGTCAATTCTCAGCCATTTCTCCATCAAATGACACGGGATTGGGCTCAAAGTGTGTGGTTTTTCATTGCGGAGTGGCTAAATGTCAGGAAAAATGCGATTATCTACGGCAACAGTAAATAATCTCGCGATTTATGTGGTCGGTACGTCAATCTGTAAAAATTTTTGTCGAATTTTGGAAAAGTGGAATAATCAGCCACCTTCTGCCATAATTGTGTGTAATCCCTCAAAATTTCATTGCGATCGATTTAGTAGTTCCGGAGAATTCACGATTCCCGTTTTCGAGGTTCTGACAAACGTTTCACTTCACCTTAAGGGGGTATCCACACCTTTGAATGGGTCAAAATTCTGAAAAAGATAATAATGTTTTACAGCGAATTTGAGAGTCTGATCAAATCCAAAAAAATCATGAAGTTTGGGGAGGGTTTGACCCTCATTATCCAAACCTAACATTCAATATTACTTTGAGTCCAATAGTAGTTACGCTCCATGTAGAAAAATACCAAATTACTCGGTTGTCGTAAAGAATCAGGAGTATCGTTGGACCAATTCTGGAGTTTTTGGTCTTCAAGTGTTCAGAAGAGGTGCCTCTATCAGATGAACAGACAACTTTTTGATATCGCAAAAATTGCCTGACTCGCTTAGTTTTTACTGAGATTTTACTGATTCTTCAATTTTTTTTCTATTTTTTATCTATTATCTCAACCAAAAATAGTAATATCAAAAAGTTGTCTGTTCATCTGATAGAGGTTTGGATTCTACAAATTTGAAGACCACAAACTCCAGAATCGGTCCAACGATGCTCCTGATTCTTTACGACAACCGGTCAAAATATTCATTCTCCAGAAATCGACTTTCAAACTTTTTTATTTCAATTTTCTCTTTATTTCCTATGTATCCCAGAGAGAAAAATCTAGTTACAGGAAATCAAGTTTTAAGATTTTGCTTATGACTAATATGCTGGATCCGCAGCTGCTCTCGTATCGATGAGTTATGAGTCGAGTCGAGTCTAGACACATGTGCCAGGCGGAGGTTTGTAGTGAGTTTTGACCCGTTCTGTACAACAACAGTGTCGGTTAGGTGTCCGATGAGGCTGTTAGAAAAATAATGAATTGCTTTAGAAAAAATCTGATCAAAATTGTTCAAAACATAATAATTCTGTAAAATTTTTTATCTTCAATATTTTTGAGATTCAGAAGATGCTAGCACAATTTTTGTCAATACTAAGAAAATTCTTTCATTTTTCATCGATCATACCTTTTTTCTGATAATATTTATTAATTCTTGCAATTAATATATGTATTATAGAAATACTCATCTTTTTGGAAATCCAAATGTGTAGTCTCCTGACATCGATTTCAAACGCACTTTTTGATGGATCATCTTCTTTCGATTCCGAAATGTCATCTCAGATATATATTCCTACACTATGTTTATCCGATAATGGAAATTACTATTGGTTTGAATTCGTACTGAGAGCACGACAATATTTACAAACAAGTGGACACCTAACCTCGAAAAAACGTAGATCGCAGCCATGTGTTCTGTCAATGATCACAATTCAAAAGAATATTGAAAATTCAATATGTGTAAGAATGATAATTACAAACAATTAAAAGATCACAAAATCAAATTCAAAATCGAAATATATCAAAACCTCATAAAAGTAAGCAGTGGTGTTGGCGTTGTTGTACAATACTTATGGCACCAATCTGAGGGTTCGCGCGCCTCGCCGCGGCGCTTTTTCGCAATTTGGCACTGCCATGGCTGTAACTTCTTAAATCCTCTAGATATCTTGACACCGATTTATTTGCAGGTAGAGTAGGTCACTAGCATTCCAAATAAATTATAAAAAAAAAACGATTTTTTGAAAATTCAAAGGTGTAGATACCCCCTTAAACGACCTTCGCGGAGTGACTGAAAAAGTATGAATGTTCAAAGAACCCCGAGGTTAGACAGAAATTCCGAGAGGCGACCGTGATCGACTAAAGACTATCGAGTGTTACGAACGAACCGGAGTGTGTCGCAATACACCACGCGACGGTAGAATCTAGGCCGCCGGTTCAGCAATTTCAACACAGGTATGAGCTAGCGGATGAGTAAGCCAAACTGCGCGGGCGAAACAGAGGTTCCCTGGAAGCTGACCAAGGAAATTCCATCCCCCGCCAAAGGCCGATTAGCAAGGGATAAAAAGACCCCGTATCCCTTGCTCGAGCAGTCAGAATTAATTTCGGAAGTGACCGTGCACTTGGGATCGTCACACCTTGTCACTGGAGGTTTTTCCGACTGTAGAAGACCGGCTTGGTACAGAAGCACATCGCACGGCAACCGCCAAGACACCTCAAGGGCTATCCGTACTCTTCGACCAATCGGCCTCCTTGGTGACGGGTTGTAAACGTTGACGCACCGCGCAGTCAGGTATCACTGTTTCCACTGGCTCATACCATCTAAATTCCTATCTATCATTCCCAACTATAACCTTAAGTATAACTACAACTATAAACGCAACTAAAACTGTAATTAGCACAATAAATTCTATTATTTCAAATCCCCACCACGACTACTGAAATTGTTATCATATAGTACTCGTTGGCAGGAATACATCTCTATATAATTTAATTGTGTCGAACTGGCATCATCCAGTTCGAGTCACTATCCTTTCACTCAATCCTTCAGGTCCACTTTAGTGGTTTAATAAAGCAAAGACCCACAACGGAAGTTACTTAACCGCTCAGGTGACTTCCGTATTCTAAATTACGACTAGCATAGACGGCAATCTCGCCACATCTCGCTTGCACGTAACAGAATTGGTGCTAAGTGTGGGGTACGCTTAGAACTGAAGTTTTGAATGAAGATCTACAAATTAAGATAACAGTAGACAGAGCGCAAACAAGTCACCGACTTTTAGCGCGATACTCTGTGTTACTACATCAAACTGCTGACGCGCGCATACCTCATACGGACGGACGTAAACAGTATCAAGTGACAACGAACGCTTGACCCGACTACGTGACGTAAGTACCTTCGACTCTTTAATTACCGTATACGCAGTCGGCCTAAATTTACAATAAATCCTTCCTCATATCTATCTTTATCCCTTCTCACCACACCTGTCGAACCTGGAATGGTGAAAAGCCGCCACTAGGTCAGGTTTTGCGAAAAATCAGCGATGGGCTTACTCTGGTTGGCCCGGAAGAAGAAGGCGAATACGTGGAGCAGGAGATCACTCGACTCACCGGCGCTGCCAGAATCAGCGTAGAAGGCAGGAGATTTAACACCGTCGACGAATTGATAAAACATCTGAAGAAACGATACGCCCCTGGCAGGGATCCGGCTTCGTTTATAGCCGAGCTAGGACGCCTGCAGATTCAAGATAGGGAGAGCTTATCAAGCTACATCGGACGCACCTCCAAGTTGGTCAACAAGGCTCGTGCAGCCATCAAGGGGGCTTACACCAACAGCGACGAGAACGTGACACAAATGGAAAAAACCGCATTGGATAACTTCATCCGAGGGTTACCCGATCGCATATACTACACCATAGCCCCGAAATCGCCTAGAACGCTGGACGCAGCCTATGACCTGGTAATAGAGGAAGATCGGGCGCGCCGGAATCGCAGATGCGCGCTGGGTAACTATCGGGATTACGACAGAGAAGATTCCCCGAATCGAAGTGTGACAAGATACGACCAGGCTCGCAGGTCATCCTGGGAGTCGAGAAGAGAACCCGAAAACCGACATCAGGGACGAAGGGACAACATCGTCGTCACCACCGAGGACAGTAGTACTCCCTCCGGATCGGAGCGTCAATCACGATCTAGACGTTCGGATTTCAGCCCGAACACCCTGACCAGAGTTTTCAACGCGGGATTAAGAACGCTGAACCTAGGTAACTCTCGTTCTCCATCTAGAGAGCGAGATAACTCTACCCAAAGACGTGAGTACTCTAGAGATCGAGATCCGTACTGCATTTACTGTAAACGCAAGGGGCATGTTGTAGAGATATGCCAAACCCTAGCTCACAAACAACGGGAAATGCAGGACCGAATCCAACAACTAGGATCAGCCGAACGAGGAGCGAGTGCCTCACGGGATTCACCAGCCTCCAACTCGAATTCTTTAAACTACGAGGGCGGACGTCACGATGCGGAGCCTACGGAAGTAATAAAAGCTGTGCGATTCAAGGACGAGAGACAGAAGGACACCACTCCCACTGCCATATTGCGCAGGCCCCAACACCAAGAATCAAGATCCGAGCCCCGGAGCTGGGGCGAGGCGAAGGACAGTTCACGTTAGATACCGGCGCTGGAGTCAATCTAGTGCACATCGATGCACTAGGCGACGAGGCTCCCATCATCGACAGATGCAGATCCGAGATTTTAGGAGTATCAGAGGAGCCGCTCTACACATTGGGTACGACCACCATTACGACATTAGGTAAAAAGAGCCTGTTTTATGTTTATGACAGTGTCAGCATAGGCGGGGACGGACTGCTGGGAGCGCCGTTCTTTCTCGAACATCAGGCTGAGATATCCTTTCATCATAAGACCATCGTATCTTGCGAGGAACCGATACGACCAATACCCTTCTGCAACCGGCGAGAGATCGACGCCGTGGAAAAAGAGTACCGCCAGCAAACTCTACGCCTTGAGGGCAGGAGCAAGACGCAGATTCCTATCCCAGTTCATAATGAGGGGATACGGGAAGGGTACCTACCAAGGATCACAACGCCACCCAGGGTCTACATTGGAGAGGCTGCAGTGACCAACCACAACGGAGTCTGCTACGTAATGGCAACTAACACTACTGAAAAACCTGTAGAAATCGTTATTAGTCCACAGGAACTAGAGCCATACGATCTGGCTGTGGTGCATACGGGCTCGGAGGATGAGCTTACTGACCACCAGAACGAAGAACGTGTGGACCGAATCGTCAAAGCGCTCCGGCTAGAACATCTCGATGAGGAGGAGAAGAAGCACGTTCTGGAGATCGTTGAAGAATTTTCGGATTGTTTCTACCTTCCGGGAGACCAACTAGGAAAAACAAATACCGTGACCCACAAAATCACTACCACCGACGAGACGCCTGTACACACCAAGCAGTACCGGTTCCCAGTCGTACATCAGGAGGAGATTAAAAAGCAGATCGAAGGACTGTTGAAGAATGGCATAATAAAGCCTTCCACTTCGCCGTATAACTCACCTCTCTGGATGGTCCCAAAGAAGCCTGATTCGCAAGGGAACAAACGCTGGAGAATGGTGATCGACTACCGAACGCTCAACGAAAAGACGGTGGGCGATAGCTATCCACTCCCGAATATTACAGATATTCTAGATAGAGTCGGAGGGGCCCAATACTTTTCAGTCTTCGATCTGGCCAATGGATTTCACCAAATAGGTATGGACCCGGAAGACCAATGCAAGACTGCATTTTCCACGCCAAATGGTCATTACGAGTACGAACGCATGCCGTTTGGGCTCAAGAACGCCCCTGCGACGTTCCAGCGACTAATGGATCTAGTTCTCTGTGGACTGCAGAGCATTGAATTGTTCGTATACCTGGACGACGTGGTATCGTTCGCCTCAAATCTGCAACAGCATGGATATCAAGTCAGAAGATTCCTGCAAAGAATGAGGGAGCACGGATTGAAGCTGCAAACTGACAAGTGCGAGTTCCTACGTAAGGAGGTAACGTACTTGGGTCATATTCTAAGCAGAGACGGCGTGAGACCAAATCCACGTACTCTGGAGGCCGTCAAGAAATTTCCGGTCCCAAGGACGAGGTAGAACATCCAGCAATTCCTTGGACTTGCCGGGTACTACCGCCGATTTATACCGAATTTTGCCGAGATAAGCAAGCCAATGACTAATCTACTGCGAAAGAAGGCAACGTTCGCATGGGGGGAGGAGCAACAGAAGAGTTTTGAGGAGCTTCGAGATGCCTTGTGCGCCGAACCAGTACTGCAGTACCCTGACTTCAATCACCCATTTGTAGTGACAACCGACGCATCTGATTACGCCATAGGCGCTGTACTGAGCCAAGGCGCAAGGGGGGAGGAAAGGCCGATAAACTATGCCTCAAGGACCTTATCCCCAGCTGAGGAAAATTATTCAACAACAGAAAAGGAATGTTTAGCGGTAATATTTGCCATAGACTGTTTCAGACCGTACCTGTATGGGCGACAGTTCACTCTGTACACCGATCATCAAGCCCTAGTCTGGTTACATAACGTCAAGGATCCAACATCCCGACTGACTCGCTGGAGGCTCAGATTGGCGGAGTATGACTTCCGGATCGTATATAAGGCTGGAAGCGCGAACGCTAACGCCGATGCCTTATCTCGTAACCCGGTGGCCCACTGCCTGCCTTTACGAATGAAAGACAAGACCGGAGATCCAGAGTACAAGCCGACGACGAAACCTGAGCAGAACGCTGATGTCAGCACTATAGCGAGCCGGCTGCGCGAACATAGGAGAATCGCACCCATGACCTACCCGAATGAAACCGACACGACCGACTCTACTTTCGAGCAAACGATTCCGCCAGCTGCCGGAATCGCGAAACAAGGTGACAAATCTGTTTCAGAAATTCTCGGGAAGGATGATGTTGGGACCAACAACGACTCACGCGATACTACGACTCGAACCAGCCATGACCTTACTATCTGCGATTTGACTACCAATCAACCCAGCGAGCTAACCTCCGACAGAATACAGTTTCATAAAATGCTGAAGGAGACGGATCCCGCTACCAGCCAAGTAATTGAGGACCTCCTGCAGAAACGGTTTCCGAGACCTGAGGAGACGCTAAATCTCAGCATACTCAACCTCGACACTACTGGCGAGGAGGACTCGGATGCTGACAGGGACCCGAATGGCACACGAAACCTGTCAGACCACCAACGCGCAGAGACCGCGCAGCAACGACTCAATCGGGAGGGTGCGTCCTTGATCCGCGCTGCTGAAGGGTTGACCCTGGATAAGGCACGGGAACATATCAGGGAACTTGCTCGGTCGTTTGATAATTCTTCACCACGTACGCCGCGAAACACGGAGAAACCTAAGCCACCTACGGAACAAGGTATGGAAGTTGCTAATATTTCAACGCAGGAGCCGAGACCTTCGACGCCAGTACAAAGACCTCGGAGGAATAGGGTTTCCTTTCTACCGACACCGCGACGCTCATTGGTACCAACAGGGCGGTCGACCCCATACGGATCACCAGCTGGTTCCCCAGACTCTTCGGAAGACGAAGCTGTGCCTGAGGAATGCAGGGCACCTGGAGTTAACCCGCCTCTGTATCTGAGTAGTTCCGATGATTCCTCAGGACATGACACAACCGACGAGGACGATCGGAAAGGCGTAACCACCGAATCCAATAAATCCCATAAACATATTAACACCATCCATGGTAAATGTAAAGTACAGTTAACCCCGGAAACATTAACCATGCGAAAGAGCAATTATGCGCACTTCATTTCCACGGACTGCCTACTTACAACGCCCGTAGCTAAACAACTCCAGGGGATGGGCTTCCTCAGTCCAGAAGCCCTCAAGGAGGCGATGCAGGGAATAGGACACGTCGTGGTAACCACACGAAATAAACGAAAGGTTTTCTCCATAGCCAGCATGGAGCAGTACTACCACAGAATGGCCCCTAACAACCTAGTTGACGGACTGAATGCGTTAAAGAACGCTATGGAAAATACAGGGACCAACGAAATAAGATTGGCTGCGAAAGGCGACGGGATCGACAACCTACAGCCGGTAATCGTCAAATCCTTGATCCAGGAGATATTCCGGGACTACCCGTGCTTGATCTACCTTTGTACGGGGGAAATTGAAACACCCCCACCAGAGAAACGATTGCAGATCGTCAAGGAATGGCACGAAGGGAAAACTGGAGGACATAAGGGAGTCACCAAGACCTATCGACGCTTACGACAACGTTATTACTGGCCTGGGATGAGAAACGAGGTCCGGGACGTGATCCGATGCTGCGGGAACTGCCAGAAACGAAAGGTATCACGCATCACGACCCGGGAACCGATGATCATCACAGATACTCCAGTAGAACCTGGGAAAAGATTGCCGTAGACATTGTAGGACCACTACCAACTACCAGCCGAGGGAATAAATACATCCTCACGGTGCTGGACCTACTCACTAAGCTGGGACACGCCTTCGAGTTACGTGACCAAACATCATTGTCAGTAATTCGGGCCCTGGATCAGAGATACTTCAAGCCATACAGCACGCCCTTGATCCTGCTGACCGATCGCGGGAAATGCTTCACGAGTGACAACATGGGGGAATTCCTGCAAATTAACAAAGTGAACCACGTGATGACGTCTGGATATCATCCGCAGACGAATGGGTCACTGGAGCGCAGCCACACGGGACTCGTTGACTATCTTAGACACTTCGTCGACGACCACGTGGAATGGGACGACCTATTGCCTGATGCCATGCGCTGTTACAACTCGGCAGTGCATGAAGGCACGAACTTCACCCCGCACGAGATGGCCTTCGGAAAATTGAAAAGAACACCCGAGACCCTGCCCTTGGCCAAGCACTTGCCGACCACGACTAAGTATATGGAAAACCTGGTGACTAGATTAAACGAGTTAGCGGAAATAGGAGGAAACAATCTCAACTCCGCTAAGCAGAGTTCAAAACGCCGTTACGACTTGAAAACCAACCCTATCCAATTTCGTGTAGGCGATCAAGTTTATGCTAGACGGGAAGTTAGGCGCAAACTGGACCCTCACTACGATGGACCCTTCGAAATCGCCGAGATGCTGGACCTAAATACTGCCATCATAATAGGACCGGACGGCAAACGGCGCCTGAAACACCTTGATAGGCTGAAGAAGAAGAACGAAGGGCCAAAAGCAAAATAGCCATTCTCACACTAGTCCTGCTTTTCCACCCCCCTCTTCCCTTCACCACCAACGAAACACCACCTCGCTAGGCATCTAATCAACCCAAACTCTCCTTTGCAGGCAGGAATGATTAAGTACTACCCACTTTACGTGTTCGTAGCCTGTGTGCTTCTGGGGAACACGCAGGGGCAGTCGGAGGAACAAAATGAGGATTACGGAATCTCCAGGCTGCCGCACAACCCTGGAATCTACTATGAACGGACGCGAACGTTACGAGCGTCCCACACGACCTGGAAGCTCGTCACCCATCTACAGATACAAGACTTCCTGGACCAGAAACCGAACATCCCAATGCACATGAAATACCTAAGGGACTTATGTGCAAAGTTCAACGACGCCCCCTGTTCGGACACTAGAATAGAGCCCATGCTGACCGGGAAGCTGAACGACACCTACAAATACGAGGAGATGCTACGTAATACACCTAGGGATGGAGACGTCCCGGTGTCCAGGACGAAGCGCGGAGCTCCCATAGGCTTTATCGGCATTCTCAGTAAGAGCCTGTTTGGAACACTGGACCAGGATGACGCTGCGTACTACAATGGCGAAATAGACAAGTTGTACGCGGACCAGAAACATCTAGCTGAGATCGTCGACAACCAAACGCACATCCTGCGGTCGGAATTCGGAGACATACACCGGAACTTAGCAGAGATCAACAACCAGACCACGATGTTAGCCTACCAGGCCAATATCCTTGCCCAGAATTCTAACGCGAATGCAAATGGCATACAACGACTACAGTACGAGGGACTAGTAGAACGCTGGCTAAATGAATTGGTGAGACACACCGAGGACTACCGCATGAGCATAATCATCCTCGCCACCGCAGTCATCTTCGCGAGGCAAGGGACACTACATCCGGCAATCCTTTCCTCCCAGCAACTGACGAACGCAGCACGGTTAATACGACAACGGACTAACTACGACTTCCCGCTGACAGAGCAAGAACTTCGCTCCGAAACACTGAACGAGGTAAGCGACCTGCAGGTTAGCCTCTACAAGGGAAATCTGATCCTGCAGATAGGCATCCCGCTGCTAGATAAGAGATCGTACGATCTCTACGTGCTACACCCATTGCCAGCTAAGCAACCTGCAGCGACTAATCGTACCTTGGCAGTGTTCGTGAAACCACGAAACCCGTATCTGGCGATTACCACGGATGGACTATGGTACATCACCCCAACTGAACGGTATCTGCAGGGATGTAAGTCCCATCATAACCAGTACATCTGCCAGATGACGCTTCCAATCTACAGCATCAAGAAGAGACCGACTTGCGAGACGACGCTCCTGAGTAACCCACAGGACGCACCCTGGAGCACTTGTGATCTCCGTGCTCTCACCACAGACGTTGTATACTGGACCCGTCTGGAAACCATCAACAGTTGGCTATTCTCGAGCATGAAACCGACCGAGATCAAGGTTAACTGCAAAAAACATGTCACTGGAAAAGAAGTGTTGACAGACGCGGGAATCCTCCAGATCAGGCCAGGATGCACGGCAACCACAGGGGCAACGAGACTTATTGCCCAAGAAACCCTAACAACAGGTGAGGCTCATACTTACACTCCAATGACCTCTCTCAATCTCACTTTAGTCGCACCCGACCTACAAAAACCAGAGATGACGCCCCTAGTGAACGAGATCCTTGCATCTGCTGGGGAAAACAACGACTGGGAGCACAGCGAGAACGCGATGACCCTCAAGGAGCTGGAACACCAGGCTAAGGAACTCCAAACCCACTAGAGAGGCGCCAGGCACAACATCATCGTCTACAGTGGAATGAGCTGTACCGCAACCGTGACGATACTAGTACTCATGTATCTGGCTTATCGATGGTTCACCAAACCCTCGCCCCCGCGAGTACGACCTGGACCATGGGGACCGCGAGACCAAGGAGGAGCACCTGCAAGGCCAGAAATAATCCACCACCTACCAACCCCTAGAATTGAGCTGTATGAAATGCCTAGCTCACTTCTACCCATGAGGCTGGAACCACCCCGAGCAATCCTGCCACCACCACCGAGAGCCCCGTCCGTGGATAGCTTCACGGTTATTTAGATCGGACACTATCCGGCTGTTCTCGGAGACCAGACGCAACCCCCGGTTACCACCGAAGATAGCGTCTTGGGGGAGGATGCTGTTACGAACGAACCGGAGTGTGTCGCAATACACCACGCGACGGTAGAATCTAGGCCGCCGGTTCAGCAATTTCAACACAGGTATGAGCTAGCGGATGAGTAAGCCAAACTGCGCGGGCGAAACAGAGGTTCCCTGGAAGCTGACCAAGGAAATTCCATCCCCCGCCAAAGGCCGATTAGCAAGGGATAAAAAGACCCCGTATCCCTTGCTCGAGCAGTCAGAATTATTTTCGGAAGTGACCGTGCACTTGGGATCGTCACACCTTGTCAAGCCTGGCGCACAAACTTCTACGATACGGCGATCCGAACACGCTACACAGATAGGCGCACACACGTCTATTGACCAATCAGGGCCGCATGTGTAGTCGGCACGGACCGATCGTATCGTGCGACGATCCGTCCGACACGAAGCCGGTGGCGCCGCGACCCGCAGCGGTCGGAACGTTATTTGCGGCGTTGCCACGAAGTGTTCCGTAGTCAGCTGTGTGTTCATACTTCTATTTACATACTTTTGACGAAATATCATTGAAGAAAACGACCAAAAAAACATCGTCGAAAATCGTTATCAAAAAAGGTAAGTGCATACCGACGCATACTTCTGAATTTCTGAATCTACATTGAAACTTTCATGACCTTTAAAATATATTATTACATCGATCATAACCTCAATTCTCATGGAAAGTCGTGAAAATTCACATAGATTATGAAATTTGACCAAAAAATATATTCAAATTCCAGTAGCGGAAATGAATCCAATTGGCATGCAGGAAAATACTCCTCCAAACGCACAAGATGTTGAGGAAGGATTGCCAGCAATGGACTACGGTCTGCTCATAAATTTAGTTTCGAAATATCCAATTTTATATGACATGAGCTCGAAGGACTACAAGAACACACAATTAAAAGATAGTTGTTGGCAAACAATAGGGCAAATAATGGGCCAGTCAGGTAACTTTTTTTGTGTCTTTTATTTTGTCCCGCATTATACCTTAGATATAGTGAGGGTAATTTTTGTTGAAAATAAGGGATTTAGACGGATTTAGATAAGTAATAACTGTATAGTGTATATTTACAAACTGATATTTGAAGTTGATTAACAAAGTTACAAGTAATGATTTTTGTAGTTTATAAGTTTATCGTTAGAGTATCTATGCAAATATAGTGTGTTAGTTTGAAATAGATGTTTGTTTGATAGATTTGACGACTTGTTAACTTGATAGAGTTAGTTGGATAGATGTTATAGATTCGAAGAGTGAGTCGTACTCGTTTATTGTTAGATAGGTGCTTTTAATTTGAGGAGTAGATCTTTTTTTGTTCTAATGTTTTTGACAACATCCTAACTGAGTTGATTCGGTTTCGTTTGAATTAACTATGCTATTGTACATTTGAATGTTTAAGCTGCTGACTGCTCGGCTCGGTGGCAGAAACTGAAAGATTGTTATAGACGAGAAAAAAATAAACGTGCTGCAGAAACAAAAAGTGGCAGTGGCGCAACACAGAGGAAAGGATTTGCTTTCTATCAGAGCATGTCTTTCATTGAGAATTGTCCAAACAAGAGAAAGTGAGACTATTTATACAGCTGTTTTTTTTTTATTTCGATATGGGAACTTAGGGACAAGTTTTATATTTGAAACTTCTTCTAATTTTCATAGGATTATAATTTTCAAATGATCTAAATCTGTGTGATCTTTAATAGGAGCCACACCAATGTTTCATATTCCCGTACACCAATGGGTGCAAAAAGGCAGTTTCATGGATATCAGATGACGCCACCGTACTCATCAATGAGCACTCCCTCTTCCCTGTTGAATGATGCCAATGAACTGATGATGCCGAGTCCTACCTCCGCTACACCCATCTCATCTTACGGTGCTGCAACACATACAACTAGACCCTTGTTGACAATTCCGAATGCTTCGCAAATAGTGGCGTCATTTTTTAAAAGTCCATCTATGATTTCTGCACCACCAGAGTTATGTTCGAGTCCGATAACAAATCTAAGTCCAGCCTCTTCAATATCACCCGCTGATCCACAAGATCAAGGTACGTTAACTCTTACATTGGCTCTAACATCACCAATTTCACTCACAAATAATATACACTTGTTATAGGTGCACCTTTTTTAACTACATCTGCTACGTTGCTATCCGAGACTGTGAGTGCACCAGCTCCAAGGCCAATTTCTGTGACACCGGTGTCGAGTTCAAATGGGACAATTCGCAAAACTTCTTGCGAAATTGCAAATCCTTATCTGACACCACCTGTTATAGAAATAATCAATCAAGATACAGCTCCCGCTATGTCCTTTGCCATACCTGAAGTATGCAGTGGATTGATAACATCTTTATCTGCACCTATTCCGAGCACACTGACAAATGCAGCACAAAGAGATTCTGACAGGGAAATATTGAGACCACCTCTGCCGCTAACACCAAACTCGTCACGGACACCTACGCCAACATCCAATTATGAGTATTTCGAATTGCCGAATGCATCGGTGTGTTCTACTCCGGGACCTGCTTCACCTATGAGTTCATCTTCTTCCTCTGACTTCAATACTCCGAAATCTTGTTTCAATACGCATGGCGTAAAAACCAAAAAAATTGATCCGCTCGAGGCATCTTTTATGAGCTTATCAACAGTAATGCAAAAACGACTACAAAATCCTGTACGCGTAGAAACCGAGAAAAATTTGACCGCAGATCAGACATTCGGAAACTTGATTGCCTCTGAACTGAGCAACATGACATCAGATCGAAAACTAGAGAAAAAGAGACGTATCTTGGAAATTTTATTTTCAAAAGACTAAGACTGAAACGTGACGGCTTCTCGTGACTAAACATGATAACATACATATCTCATTATTTTTTAAGCTTTGATGTGATTTCAATAATTCCAAAGATGATAAGGTCATGTAAAATTGACGCTGAACCAAAGTTACCTATTGTCTATTGTATTAAGTTGAGTGATATATTTTTTGTCCGATTATTATTATTTAAATGATACTCATAGGAATGGACTGTTATTATTACGATTCAAACGAACAGCTGATTGTCCATTTCTATGTTTGTTGTTTTAGTGAATTAAGGTTTGATTGGAGAAGTGGAGATCTTTATGTGATATTGGTTCGTATTTTATTCAGCACAGGGTAATTTGAAAACCAAACTATATGTTATAATTATATTCCTATTTTTTTAAATGTAATGATAGATTATAATTACAGGGTGTAACATCTCCGGGGTCTGATCTGGGAGGAGCTTCGACGTGCCGAAGCTACTCCCAGATCAGACCCCAGAGATGTTACACCCTGTATATAGTGTTGGAAAATTAAACAAAATGCGAAATATTATTCTGACCTTTTTTAATTTGTTACCAACAATCAGATGTCAAGATTATCTTGAGGGACCCTAGTCAAATTTGAAAAAAAAAATAATTTTCCAAACCAGTAAAACACGTTTGAACAAAAAATGCATCCACAACTGTTAGGTTCTGACAGAGCACGTGCTCTGAAACAAAAATTACAACCTTCTGCGATGAAAGTGTAGTAGTAGTAGCGACTTACCACTTGCAAAATGTCTCCTACATCTGAATTTTCATCGCAGAAAATTGAAACTTTTTTTCACAGCACAAACTACCAGAATCTAGAAGTTGTAAAATGGGTTTTTTGTTCAGACCTGTTTTCCTTGTTTGAAAAATTAAAATTGGTTTCATTGAAATTTGAGTCAGGTCTTCTATGAATTTTAAAAAGTGTGAACTTGGGTACAATTATTCAATCTCCAACGGCAGCTCTGCATCGGATGTGGTCGAATTGCCATGGAACAGCTCCTTCTGGCGTCATGAAGTACTCAGCTATTGAGTTTCTCAAATTAACAGCGTTCGCTGGAAGATTGTTTAATGGATCAGGCGGCAAATGTCGGAGACGGTGATCTTCCTCTAGTCGCCATCTACCTAGTCGCACAATTCCATTCCTTTCTTCCGTATCAACAAAATTAGGTGGACAATATAATCTTCTTTCTGGTGCTAACACTTCATCTTTTGTTCTCAAATAATTGTGAAGGCAGATTGTTGCCAGGATTATTTTGTCTACGGAATCTGGGTGCAGAGCAATTGGTTTTCTAAAAACCCTCCATCTCGATGCTAATATTCCGAACGCATTTTCAATCACCCTGCGAGCTCTTGAAAGTCTGTAATTGAATATCTTCTGAACTTCGGTTAAACCACGACCAGGATATGGCTTCAACATCGTCATAGACATGGGAAAAGCATCATCGCCAATAAAAAAACAAGGAGCCCGTATATTACTTCCCGGGAGCTCAGCAGTACCCTCTGGCAAATTGAGTTGGTGTTCTTTTATAAGATCGGAAATTAGACTATTTGCAAATATCCCCGCGTCACTGTTGCTTCCCATATCTCCGACTTGCACTAGGGTGAATTTATAATTGTGGTCGCATGTAGCGAGTAAGACGATGCTAAATGCTTTTTTATAATTATAAAACAAACTCCCAGAGTTGGGCGGTGCTTGGATGGTAAAATGCTTTCCATCAACTGCGCCGACGCAATTGGGGAAGTTCCACTGTTCCAAAAATCCACCTGCAATATTTCTCCACTGTTCTTCGGTGGGATTTTGTAGATAAATTGGTTCGAGAACACGCACAATCACGTCGCAAACTTCTTTTATTATCATCCTTGCGGTTGACTCCCCAATTCTGTACGCAAGAGCTATAGATATTATCTGATCGCCTGTAGCTAAATACCTGCAATGAAAAATCAATATCCCACTATTTTTCTCATTCAATCAGTGAAATTGATATGTATATTTAACACACATTTTTTGTGCATAATACATAAAGAAACTAACATAATGTTTCAGGAGGTTCATGTAATTCCAGTATTGTCTTCATTTGAACATTCTGTTACTCGATATAACATATTCTCTATGGTTTTGACATTTAATTTGTAATATAAGCTTTCATATTATTTGATACCTAATATGAATCTCCAGTACGAAATTTGAAAACATCAAGAATTGACAAAAATTCGATTGTACCTCTTCGAATACCTTGCTCTCGTTTCTAATATTATTCATATACCTCAATGTTATTGCAAGTCGTAATTCTGGACACAGGGCTCTGGGATGACTCTTCATTAAATGCGGTTGAACCATATTCAATAAGTCATTAAATGTTGGAACATCCATTCTTGTATATTTGAAAAACATTGTTGCATCCTGTTTCAGCTCTTGGAACAATTGATTGTGATCGCCTAGAACTGTTCGATTTATGTTTATCGGCCTCACCCACCAACGTCGGTTTCTCCATCTATTAGGTCGCCTTCTCCTCATACGCAGGATTATGAACATCATCGTCCATAGAATTCCAAGCTCTAATAACTCATCATTGTCCATGAGTCCCCTGTTGTTAGCAATTTTGAAATGTCAACAATTACAAAGATACTGAATCCTTTATAAAATTTGAAAACTAGCTGCAGAAATAACAATAGGTTTTGTACTGCTTTATCTTAACCGCGTACTGCAAACAAAAAATGTCTTCTTCGGCGTGTGTTATTTTAGGTACGCAGGATTTTTATAATCAGTTAGATGATTGATGTTTTTAATAAGGGTATAAAAATGGAAATCTCACGCGAATAATCAAACGCTTGTCTCCTTCTAATCCTGTTGCTTATACCCGAAAGTGGAGTGCCAAATCAAACAGTTGGTTACCTTGATAAAATTTCGTCAAAAGTATGTAAATAGAAGTATGAACACACAGCTGACTACGGAACACTTCGTGGCAACGCCGCAAATAACGTTCCGACCGCTGCGGGTCGCGGCGCCACCGGCTTCGTGTCGGACGGATCGTCGCACGATACGATCGGTCCGTGCCGACTACACATGCGGCCCTGATTGGTCAATAGACGTGTGTGCGCCTATCTGTGTAGCGTGTTCGGATCGCCGTATCGTAGAAGTTTGTGCGCCAGGCTTCACTGGAGGTTTTTCCGACTGTAGAAGACCGGCTTGGTACAGGAGCACATCGCACGGCAACCGCCAAGACACCTCAAGGGCTATCCGTACTCTTCGACCAATCGGCCTCCTTGGTGACGGGTTGTAAAAGTTGACGCACCGCGCAGTCAGGTATCACTGTTTCCACTGGCTCATACCATCTAAATTCCTATCTATCATTCCCAACTATAACCTTAAGTATAACTACAACTATAAACGCAACTAAAACTGTAATTAGCACAATAAATTCTATTATTTCAAATCCCCACCACGACTACTGAAATTGTTATCATATAGTACTCGTTGGCAGGAATACATCTCTATATAATTTAATTGTGTCGAACTGGCATCATCCAGTTCGAGTCACTATCCTTTCACTCAATCCTTCAGGTCCACTTTAGTGGTTTAATAAAGCAAAGACCCACAACGGAAGTTACTTAACCGCTCAGGTGACTTCCGTATTCTAAATTACGACTAGCATAGACGGCAATCTCGCCACATCTCGCTTGCACGTAACACGAGCATATTATTTATTCTTTTGTTTTGTTTTTACGACTTTTCTCTAACATGTGGGAGACGAGGCCCAGCCGACGGCTAAAAGACTGTGACAGAGACTCGCCACGACCAACGCACGACGTTCAAGTATCGACTGTTTGGATCCTACTCGACGAACGCCACATAAGAGCTCCGGAGGATAGTAGTGGCCACGCTACCTCCCGCTATTAAACTAGAGGACACGGGGGAGTGCCAAGGGCATTCTACAACGTGGGGTATCGGTGGTGGAGGAGATTCCCGCCACCACGAAGAGCCTGCGACCCGTGAGCCTCCGACGTAGAGAGCTAAAATCACCGTGGCGAACTTCGAATTGCGCGCGTAGCGATAACAGGTCGCCATATTTAAGGATCCTGCGGTCGATTCAAAAATCGATATTAGGCCGTAACACGAGGGCGCTGATTGCCGGCGCCATGCGGTCTAGTCACTCTGCGTTAGGCTATTGTAGCGAGCACTTGTGTAATTGATATACTTGCGTGGAGAGCCTTTTTGCGTAATATTCTTTTTCTGTTGCGTTCGAGCCGTGTGGCTCTCTTTGAGTTCTGCTTTTTCGTAGTTACGGTGTGAGTGAGTGACGTTCTCTCGAAGACTAGCTTTTCCACGTAGAAGTCCAGCATGAATGTTGAGAGGGAGAAACTTCTGTTCCTAACATGGCTGGAAGACGGTAAGCGTTAGGCATTCTTACCCATGCTAATTTGAATTCGGCAACGGCCGTTAACCATGTTGTCATTGAGCAGCCACGAGGCTAATTAATATTCTTGGAATCGAATTAAACCGATCTCCGAAGGGTAGGCCGTCACCAGTGTCCCCGTGTATTAGAGTTTATCGTTCGAGTCATTATTTTGTAGAAAAATATCGAGTATTTTATAGTTTGTTGAGTTCGGGTTTGATATCTGTCGTACACGAGTGCGACAGAGATAGTCGTAGTCCGTCACTGCCGCTTTCTCTCTCCCTCCTGCGGGAAGAGACACAGCTAGGTATTATTTAGATTTCGAGTCTTTGTTTTTCGGGTTCGAGATAATAAATCCAATTTGAAGATAAATTATACACCTTTATTTATTATATTTTATAACGCATGCATGAAAAAGTTGCTTGTTTGGGGCTCCGCGGAGCGTATAATCTGGCCCTTTTCTGACGTTTGCGGCTGGCCATGCGCACTAGATTCTGCGCACATTCAGCGTGCTCAACAAGATTCTTGTCGCGCACGGCGTGCAAACAAGAGTCATTTATCCTTCATGACGCGCCACCTCCGTGCGTATTGCTTGGCATCCTGAATCAACTCGATGATTTTGGTACGGGTCGTACACTTCGTTCTCGGCGCTCGCCGTTCCACGTGAATCAGCCATTTCAGTTGTTGACATTGTAACACCGATCCGTTCGCACGTGTTTTGATCGTTCTCAAATCAAATGTACTATTTTCACTATTTAATAATTATTATTTAGATTTTTATATAAGTACTCTACTATACCTGTAGAGAGGGATAATAGAGAAGTTTTGCGTCAATAAAATTGTAATTTTTTTTTTTTGCAATAAGAATTTTGGTTATGTTTTATGTCGGGGGGGCTTCGCCCCCCCGAACCCCCCCCCACGGGGGCTTCGCCCCTCGACCCCGCCGGGAAGCGCAGTGGTCTGTTAGAAGTCGGCTTTTCTGAGATCTTTGGTGGTTAGCTTTTGCGAAACTTTTTCATGCATTTGTTATAAAAAACAGTGTTCGATACTCGAGCGGAATGAGGCGTTTACGGGAGTACGAAGTTTTCAGCACTCACCTTCGTCTCGGCTAAGGCCGAAGGCGCCGAGCTCCGCTTTCGCCTCGACTACGGTTCGTGCTGAAAACATCGTACTCCCCTATAAAAGCCTCACATTCTGCTCTCGTATCGAAATGTACTATTGTATTCATTATAACCTCTTCTATTACATGCGTATACAGGAACTCAACTCAACTGTCTCTAAACGCTGCTTTTCCTTTCTTATATACCTTTCTCCTTTTTCTGGAACTTTCTTGTATCTTCTTTCTCTACATCTTTCTAGATCTTTCCAAATCTGTCTACATCTTTCTTATCGTCTACTATTCTATGCTTTCTTCTTTATCGACAGTTAGTAATAAGAAAACTATTGGTATTGCTCTTTTCAACACAATTAAATATTAGTCGCGTTATTCGCAGAGTTAGGTTAAGCTAGTTTTAGTAAACTCTTGTAAATATTAATTCTTTTGATTAATTTCATTTTTCTATTCTTTATTAAGAGCCGAAGGCTCACCCATTGTAAATATTAGCCTGTTACCTAGTTGTAAGTCCTCCTCGTGGAGTCTAATTAGCGTTGTAGTTAAGATTTCGTCCCACGAGGACCTAGTTTGTCGAGTTATTAAATTTTTGCATGATTTTTTCCTTGTTATTGCTATCCTACGTGGAAGCTAGTAGTTTATTAGATATTGTAAAGCTCGTCAAACGTGGCCAGGTCGCTTATACACGACCCGCGGCCGTCATATATCCTAGGGGATTTATCGCTGATTGTTAAAAGTATTATTTCTATTTCTTTTCTAATATTTTTTAGTGAATAAATTCTATTTTTTTGTTATAAAATTTACACGCTCGAGTCGTTATTTAACGTCCCGCTAGTCCTTCATTTGATCCTGATCCCTCTCCGTGGTACTGCAGCTAGCCGACGCTTTACGTACCCGTAGATTATATTTTGTTTATATTTTTGAACGTGGCGGTTATCCGCCTGGCGCCCAGCATTATTTTCAGGTAATTACGTTTGGCCAATTGTCGAGTGGATGGTTCACGGAGGCTAGTATCCGGTCTAGTTCGAGGACTAAATAAAATCCACGTCACATACTGTATAAGCGTGATATAAAGTCAGAATAAGGCCCCTGATCTGATAATTCAATGACAGTGAAACGACCACGATTTTTATTTATTATACAGGGTATTTACGTCTGTAAAGTCATACATATAATCGAGGACACGTGGGAGTATTTTCTGATACGATTATTGGTTGGAATAACTAGTTTTTCAGTGTATTCAATTGCTGTTGCATCAAAAACTCAATACTCGCGTAAAATAAAGCCGGTTATCCGTATAGCTCTAAGAAACCAAATGTGCCCCCCAAGTACGTAGCTCTTGAAATGACGTTTCGTTATCCTCACACGAAACTCCGACTTCACGACGTAGACTTGCTGAGAGATCGCAGGGGTACGTTCGGTGCTTGGCTTTTTTCTTGATTTCACGACAGACACTTCCGAAACGTTTTGCTTGAAAAGCAATTGTGATTTTCGTGTGAGTACTTGGCGGCTTTTTGTTACATCTTTGGATGTTTTTCGTCGGATTTCACTTGTTTTTGCAAGTACGAAAATGGAGAAGAATTGCTCATTTAATTTCAGCAGGGTTATACGTTATCATAGTTTGATCATCACAAGAAATACATTCGGAATTTGGGCATGGGGAGGAACATTCAGTGAAAGACAAACTTCAACTGTCAACTGTGACAAACATGAATAATTCATTAAGTAGAACTTAATTTTGTCTTATACAGTATTATGTTGAAGTTCGTAACGTTAATGCAACAAAATATTCGCCGAAAATTCTCATACTCAATGCTCGAACGTTTCAAGTGGATCAAGAAAGGTACATAATTCCTCAAATTGTGTGAAACATGTTTATCTCGCATATTTCATGATTCTAACAACATTTGAATCACGGAATATTCCATTTATTCAACGAATACACTGTTACGTTAACGTTACGAACTTCAACCGCATTATACAGTTGTAACTTAAGTTTAGCACTTATTCAGTAATTTTTCAGCCAGAGCTTGGAATACTGTGTTACCTGATGCAGTAACAGGCTCATATGTGTTTTGTGACATTGATTGTTCGGAGCTTGCATGCTTGTCTACTGCAATCCAGTTCAGGTCGCTGTGACAATCATACAAATCAATAAACGATTAATCATCTGATAGGAATTTCACAGTAATTACTAAAATATACCCCGTGTTACTGTGGTAAAAGTGAGCTGGGAAATATCGACTCGTATAGCATACCTTCCAATATGTGATATCCAGATTGATTCTTTCGCTCGCTCTGTGGTGTGAGATTCCAAAGAATTGTGGAGATCGTACAGCCTTGAAGTAAGAGCAGGCTGTTGTTTGGTTCTGAAACACTGGCTATTCTGAGCTTGTGTGCGTGTCTGTGGCCGTGTAATAATTCTAATGAAGGATGATTGACTAGGTTCATGTATGGTAAGGAACTGAATGTGCCGAAGAGTGACGTATCGTTCGCTAGATCAATGGAGATTGTGATCTTTGCAGGGTCATCTGTGACCCTGAAATATTGGCTCTTATGACGCATTACGCCTGCAAGCCATAAAAATGCACGAAATTGATACTTTGATGCTTCAGTGGTGTTTTTCTGGGTTTGTGTTCTATTGATCAAGGTGACTTAAGATCACCAATTTCATACCATACCTTTTGATATAAAATCTTCCAATGTATTTATCCAATCGTGTTGAATAGCAGCTGTACGAGTTGGGACGATTATTGCAATAGCGGGTGTTCCTATACAATGTTTGGCCACGTGAAAAATGAAGTGAGCGACCAGAAATGTTGAGTATAGATGGTGTGATCTATGGAGCTATGCAGACGTTCAGGTTTTAGCGGTGGGAAGCTAATCGTCAGTCTTGAAATGGTAGCTCTTCTGAGTTTGTGTCCCTGTACCGGTTTCTTATATCGATTCTGGTTTCTGTAAAAAGAAAACAGTTGATCTCATAATTGCTTAGATAGTTAAATACTGCAGTTGAGTTTCAGGAAATTCGGAAGGTGCTGCATAATTTCAAATGATTTCGAAGAATTCACGTCATTTCACTTATAATTTAATAGATAGCATATTTCAAGGTATCAAACGATTTGACTAGATATTTGAAGATATTCAATGTTCCAACTCATTTCATGGAACCACGCGACGCGTCATGTCATTTCGCTCATAATCTAATGGATAGCATATTTCAAGGTATGAAACGATTTGACTAGATTTTCAAAGATATTCAATGTTCCAACTCATGTCATGGAACCACTCGAAGCGAGGGTAGAACCCACGTTTTCACTCCTTATAAAGTAAAATTTTGTATAATACCCGAAGGAAAAACTTTTTTTGATTTCGTGTGATTGCACACTCGCCTTCGGCTGGTGTTGCCAACTCACACTAGTCAGAAAAAGTTTTACCGCACTCGCATCATAATGTACCATCACTTCACTCTGTATGATAATGGACGTTTTACGCACGGTTCGCGGGTGTGAGACCCATTTTCACACATCATGGAGTGAAATTTTGTAGAATACTCGATGGAACAACTTCTTCTGATGTTGTGTGATTGCAACACTCGCCTTTGGCTCGTGCTGCAACCTCACACTCGTCAGAAAAAGTTTCACCGCTCTCGTATCGTACTGTACTATTTTCACCTCAGTGTGTGATACTAGATTTCTTATGCCTGTTGGTAGTGTGTGGAGTGCCCGATTCACAAACTTCCATATGTAAAAATAATTAAGTTCTCTTATTTTGAAAATAATAATTTCTGAAATATTCTTCTTCTATTCAACTTTCTCAATTTTGTGTCAAGTTGTGTCCCAGCCAACCAATACATAAATGATACATCAGTGTCAGGGCACATCTAGAGATCCAAGTTATATAACACGGTTACATGAATTATACATACCATATCTCCAAATCGCAATGTACAGTATACATAGCACAAAATATATGAATGGTATATATTATTTAGAGCACTCTCAGAGAACAAAGATACATAACATTGATACATACGCGAGACGTAACATATCCTTCATCCTGCGACGTATCGAGTATATAATCTCAGACCGATCTCTGGTACATAACATTCAGAGCATCAATGATACATAACATCATTACATCTCCGCGACGTAACATATCTGTAATCCTGCAACGTATCGAGCATATATTCTCAGACCGATCTGTGGTACATAACATTCAGAGCATCAAAGATACATAACATCGTTACATCTCCGCGACGTAACATATCTTTGATCCTGCGACGTACCGCGTACATAATCTTAGACCCGTCGGTCCCAGCAAACCAATACATGACTGTAAGAGCACATCTAGAGATCTGAGTAATGTAACACGGTTATGTCTATGATATACGACATGTCTTTAGAATGTAACATATTGTGTACATAACATAAGATGCATGAATGATACGTAATATTGAGAGCGTCACAGAGTAACAATGAAATATAACAAAGTTACGTAGAAGAGATATAACATAACTTCAATCCTGTGATGTCCCGAGTCAGAATTTAACGCCTGCTTTGAACCTCCAATTCCTACCATTGGGAGGTTCTTGAGGGTTTTCGGTGGTTTAGTTTGTATGGAAATTGAGATCCTCGTTAGCACCTCAGATTCGTAGATATTGCACAAAACGCAGCATTTTAGGGCTAAATGAGGATCTCGCGAGAACCTCGCGAGAACCTCGTGGAACCCGGCTCCCTAGTAGAAATTTCGGTAGAAGATCCGGGCTAGCTCTCATATCGGAGCACCTGATTTATTTTCGTGAAATTAAAAAGTAATAATGGAAGAAAAAAAAATTCTAATTAGGCGAATCTTATCGTCAGTTGACCTAATCTATGCATTATATCGATGAAATCGCATTTTACATCCCCTGAAAAAACCGCCACATTAATCGTCCCCGCCGGGACTTGAACCCACGTCCGCTCGGTTACCAGTCGCACGCCCTAACCACTACGCTAAACTACCATATGGTAAATGACTGGAGGTAATGGATCTATTGCTACCTTCCAAGAAATGATTTCGAAGGTTTTCAAATATTTCCAAACTTTCCAAAATTTCCAAAAATGTGCAAAAATGTCCAAAAATGTCCAGAAATTTCCGAAAATTCCCAGAAATTTCCAAAATTTCCGTGGTACATGCGCGAAAAAGGGCCTATACATGCACTTGTTGGAAAAATTACGGCGTGCGACAAGGGGGGGAGGGTAATTTCAAGCTCGGGTGATACGTTGCACTCGTCTTTATCTCAGGCGCCTTAATACCGATCGAGCAGTGATGTTGGAATCAACAACTGATCCTGATAGGGGCCTTCGTGTTGTCAAGGCCTAATTACCGAACAAATTTTTACACGGGTGTACCTATATATAGGTAGCGAATATAACGTACCTATCTACAACACTGGTCTGGACGCTACGAGTATTGAAGCAGGAGCTGAATTTTGATCCCAGAGTACTTGCAGGTTCAAAATAGGAGCTTGAGGACGAACAGGGTTTGGAGAGGTTCACCTGGAAGCCATGAGTATTGAAGTAGGCGCTAAATTTCTACTTTGAGGGACCTGGAGGTTCAAAATAGGAGATTGAGGACGAACAGGGTTTGGAGAGGTTCATCTGTAAGCTATGACCCTAGTAGCAAAATGATTCAAGTCTGCTCGCAGTCTTACTGCAGGTCTTCTGCAGATCTTACTGAAGACCACTAGTGGACTACTTCCACATTTGAGTGTGGGGCTGACATCAGATACTTCAGTGCAGATCTTATGAGATTCTTCAGTGCAGAATCTTATGAGATTCTTCAGTGCAGAATCTTATTAGATAAAAATGTCAGTTAAATATAAATACGGTCTTTCGATTGTATATGGTTTTTGTCTACGTATTTTATCCGGATGTATCCGAACGGATATCCGAGATACAATACGTTGCAAAAATCCATATATATACAAGCGGAATAGGACGGGATTTATTTATCAGGAATTCTACCAGGGTTATTCTGCAGAGTGCCAGTTATTCTGCAGAGTGCTAGTAGATCGCTTAAGGTTCTTCTCCATTTCAATCCCGCTCACCAATATACAGCTTCAGGATTAAAGTGAAAAACTAATGTTGGAAAAATATCCGAACTGTTGCTTGAGACGATACTATTATGTTCAAATTTGAGCGATAATTCAAACATTTATTTCAAGTGGAGGTATTCAACTTCAATTCTGTGAGCTTACGCAGCTTCTTAAGCTTACCACTAAGCTTACATATTATTAGTTTCAATGAAAGTCTTCTAGAAATATCTTCCAAAATAGTTATATTTATTGCATAACCCAAATTTGGGACCACCCTATATAGTGTTGGCTCTTTTTACGTCCATTTCACGTAAAAAAAAGTTTCGATAGTTTTGAAAAATTCAAATTCAGAAAACGTCAAAATCCGGTCGGCTTTTCCTAGAAATTCCCTCATATCTCTTTAACTTTTTGCGGGAAAAATAGCCGCATTTTATGATGAAAAATGGACCCCAGAAAAGTTTAGGGAACGAGATCAATATCGCATTTTTCGCGTTTTTTTCACCATCAACTGAAAATCGACTTTGTCTCGCGGCAACATTGGAAAGTACATCAAATTACAAAACTTTTGACCCACTTGATTTTCAGGCGCGGACACGTAGTTTGGGAGCTACAGCGATTTGAAAAAAATAATTCAAAATTTGTGAATCAGTGTTACTCGCGACCTGTAAAAGGTAGAATTTTCATTATTTAGAGGAATTTTTTTGCAAACCATTACTCAACTTGACTAAATTTGAGACAAATCGAAAGGGGTGTGGACAACCAATTATACATTTCATATGGAACTCGCCCATATATAAAGCTGCAGCTTTAATACAGATCCTTCAATTGTTCTGCTTGTATACTGTACTCAGTAAAATACTCTGAAGGATCTGCGACAAATCTGCGAGAATAGTGCAATAAGATTCGTGAAGCAGAATCTGCGAAAATCTGCTGATGCAGGTATTGCTACCAGGGCAGATTCTTCAATTGTTCTGCTTGTATACTGTACTCAGTAAAATACTCTGAAGGGTCTTCAACAGATCTGCGAACATACTGCAATAAGATTCTTGAAGCAGAATCTGCAGAAATCTGCTAATGCAGGTATTGCTACTAGGGGAGTATTAAAGTATAGGCGCTAAATCTTAACTTTAGAGGACCTGGAAGTTGAGAAGAGGAGCTGAGGTTGAAGTAGGGTCAAAAGCGGTTGGGTTGGATGCTACGAGTATTAAAATAGGTGCGAAATTTCGACTCAGGAGAGGACTTGCAGGTTCAAAGTAGTAGCTTGACGACGAACAGGGTGTGGAGAGGTTTATCTGGAAGCTGTGAGTATTAAAGTCGGCGCTAAATCTCAACTTTGGAGGACCTGGAGGTTCAAAAGAGGAGCTTGAGGTAAATCTAGGGTCAAAACCGGTCGAGTTGGATGCTACGAGTATTAAAATAGTGGTTAAATTCTGACTCGGGGTATCATGTACATTACATGAGACCCACAAATGATACATGAAATTAAAAGCATCCTCAGGGATCGGAGAAATATAACGTAGTTACATACATGACACATAATATTTCTCCAATTATGACATGTATAGTATATGTAACATCAGACCCATGGGTGATACGTAACAGAGATGGCAATACCAAGGAACAGAGTCACATAACATAGTAACATCTATGATACGCGCAGTATCTTCAGTTCTGCAATTAGCACATCGCAAAAGAGGATATGGGCAATTCCACCTCAAATCGGTCGAGAAATGACCTCGTATTTTTTGAATCTACTCAAACTTTTTTTACGTGAAATCTACGTCAAAAAAGTAGACCCGTATTTTTTCGTTGGTCAAAAAAATTTTTTTACGCTCATTATGAATTATCGCATTTCACTGTAAAAGTAGCGCGCGGGCGGCTTTGACAATCAATATCTCGGGTCCCCTTCACCGTAGAGAGTTGTTCAAAAACGCGTTTTAAAGGCTATGAAAGACACTTTCCGATGAAAATTTTCAACTTTTCGAAAAATATAATTTTGTTATTTTTATGAGCGATTAAAATGTTTATCGATTTTTTTCGCAAACTTGGTCTATTTTTTAAATTTTCAAAAAAATATGATCGCATTCCTTATTCAATTCTGAAGATGGAGATTTTTTTTAATTCACGGAGCGATTTTTCTGAGTATTTTTTTTGTAATTATTTGTCCGGCGCGGCGTCAGGTTGCCGCGCCACGCGCCTCGCTACTACTGCGACATTCCATGTATGGAAAGCCGCGCGTCACGCCATTGGCCGAGCCCTGTACGACGCGATAGTAGCGGGCGCGCGGCGCAGCAACCTGACGCCGCGCCGAACAAATAATTGCATAAAAAATACTTAGAAAAATCGCTCCATGAATTTCAAAAAATCTCCATCTTCAGAATTGAATAAGGAATGCGATCGTATTTTTTTGAAAATTTAAAAAATGGACCAAGTTTGCGAAAAAAATCGATAAACATTTTAATCGCTCATAAAAATAACAAAATTATATTTTTCGAAAAGTTGAAAATTTTCATCGGAAAGTGTCTTTCATAGCCTTTAAAACGCGTTTTTGAACAACTCTCTACGGTGAAGGGGACCCGAGATATTAATTGTCAGAGCCGCCCGCGCGCTACTTTTACAGTGAAATACGATAATTCATAACTAGCGTAAAAAAATTTTTTTTGACGAACGAAAAAATACGGGTCCACTTTTTTGACGTAGATTTCACGTGAAAAAAGTTTGAGCCGATTCAAAAAATACGAGGTAAAAAAACACCCAAAATTGGCCGATTTGAGGTGGAAGTGCCCATATCCGTATCTGCTAGCGATAATTTTTGAAACGTATGTAAGTACCCAACATAAGAGTACGCATCGATCGAAGCATAAACGCTTCGGAGCTGTTATAGACAGCGAGATCGAAAAAATAGAGGAATTTGGCAATAGTTACTACACGATACTTTGGTGTAGTGGCGAGAGCGTGCGACTAATAATCCAAGCGAGTCCGAGCGGTCATGGTTCGAGCCCGGGTTAGGACAAAATAATAACGTCGCCTGGAATGAGTTAAAAATGCGTTTTAATCTATCTATGGTCAATTATAAATTGTTACGATATCATATATTGTAACGTATCCAGCCGGCCGACCCTAGGCCTGCTGTGATTGGTAGTTCGAAAACACGAGAACTGGACAAATTCGGTCTGTCCAGCAGCGTCGCTTATGACGTCATAAGCGGCGATTGTAGAGTATATAAACGGCTGCGGAGCTAGCTCAGCAGCGATTTGTGGTAGAGCACCCAAACGACTCATTTGCTATTATATCTCACGTCTTGTCAGAATAATAAAGTAGAATCATTTGAAAACTTAGAAATATTACCTTATCTCACATAGAAATCTATCTCTGTTAAAATAACGGATAGTATGATATCATAGCTTTGTTGCATTAAAATTTAAAACCTATACCAGCTAAGATCGCGGATAGAACACACTTTAAAACACATTAGAAGCATTGGCTAAAGCAGTACTGCTATCTAAACCAACGAATATTCAGATACCTGATAAATAGGGAATTAGAAAGATAAGATTCATTGTATTAGTATTTATACTCTGTTAGGCATTTAAATATAATTTTCTCACAAAGCTTATTGAGTATTGCCTGACATTTCTGTATCTCCATCCTGTAGAATTGCTACCACACGAAGGCCAAATTAGAGATTGGAAAAACATCAACAGATGCGTACGGCTGCGGTCTAAGCGACCTGTATCCGAGGGCCAGTTGTTGTGATTCTGAATCTGACACGCAGGCTCGGATCTAGGATCCTGGTTCTGCAAGATAGAGTTAAATTCGCAATAGTAGGGACCACTGGCTCGGAATACCACCTGGTTCAGTGGACGTCGGCAAAACCTTAGGTTTTGTGATATAAAAGGCTTTGGCGGTTGAAAGACCTGATTAGCATTGTTTAGCGTAGGCATTGTAATAACAAATAAAAAATCTGTGTTAGGTGGCTTTTTGTGTGGCATTACCTATCTTTTCCCCACCCACAGTACCGAGGAGTCCAAAATCATTCATTAATTAACTAAAAATAAAAAACTTTATCTTTTTCGAACCCGACGGACGGCTTGTCTTAAAAATCTAGCGATTCAGACAATCCGCAACGTTACAATATACACCATAGATGACGGAAATTAGTCATCATAACGACAATTTATTTAGTTTTTTAACTATGATGGCTAATTGTATCAGATATATCTCCAATATGTATCTGATACATCTTCCAACATGTATCTGACATATCTTTGATATGTCTATAATATATCGGTTAGCTGTCGCTGATATGTATCACCAGCACATATCTGATACATCGATGATACATCCAATGTTGCTGACATAGAGCTATACCAGTAACGTGATTTCTTATGAGCTGTTTTATGTATCTGATACATCACTGTTTTGTCTATTATACATCCATCAGATGTCGCTGATATGTATCAGCGCTACATATCTGATACATTAATGATACATCCAAATGTTGTTGACATAGAGCTATACCAGTAACGTAATTTCTCATAAGTTTGGTACATAACGTGTAACATTCGTTACATAACATTTACGTATATGATACATATTTTGGTTTGCTGGGGTTGATACATACATATTTACTGTTTGGATAATCGCATTACCAATATGTCAAATTAACATTACACCATATTTATAAATAATAACAAATTATGCGAAAGATAATATAAAATAATTGTATTAATATCAAATGAGCCTTGCTTTTCTGATCTAACTTGTATCTGGAACTTGCGTTTTCATCAATACACTACGAAAAGGGATATATAGAAGTTTACCTCTGAAAAACGAGTTTTTTTGTCTCTGATTTTCTCATTTTTTCAGTTTCGAAGACTAATAAAATTTTATGCTTGAGAAAATCATTTTTAAAAGTATTTTATTTTTAATGGAGGGGTTTTGCCCCTGCACCCCTTCCAGGGGCTCTGCACCTGAACCCCGTCCACACCCTGTCTCTCGTACTTATATCACAATGTATATACTATACTTTCCTATTTTCTAGAGTTCTTTACAGGTCAAGAGTTTGGTACACTGAGTTTAAGAAAATAGTATACGATTCGGGTGTGTGTACTTGTATCGTACTTTACTATTGTAACACTTTTGATGGTCAGCAATTTTAAATATGTTGGTCTGTTTGGTAATCAGTTTGTGGTGCTGATGTATAGGTGGGTGAAGTTGGTTGTTGGTAGGCTGGTAGAAGTTGGTTCATTTGAAGAAGATACGTAGAGTGTTATAACTTCGGAGCAGCTGTGTGCTACCTCTGTCATGGTACATCGTCTTGCGAAAATGTTATCTTCGTCTATTCCAATGGATTTATAAGAGGATAGGAATGGTCCAGGTGACTGTGGCTGTAAAAGATATAAAATAACAACGAATTGAAGGAAAAATTTCAGAATATTAGTAGTAATTGTCCTAGCATTTTTATCATTTTGGAGCCATGGGCTACCTTTGTCTCGAAACGCTGTTTTACCGAAGTGTTATGTTCGTCTATCTCAACGGATTAATAAGCGGAACCTTTCTTTTGGGATGTCGTCTCGTCAAAGTGTTATCTCCGTCTATTCCAATGGATTTATAAGAGGATAGGAATGGTCCAGGTGACTGTGGAAGATATAAAATAACAAAGAATTGAAGTAGATATTCCAGTATATTACTACTGATGTTCCAAACATTATCATTTTGGAGCTATACACTGTGTCGTGAGGCTACCTGTGTCGTGGGAGGCTGTTTCGCCGAAGTGTTATGTACGTCTATTTCAATAGATTGACAAGAGGATAGGAATGGTCCAGGTGACTGTGGAAGATCTAAAATAACGTAGAATTGAATGAGAGGTTTCAGTATATTACTACTGATTTTTCAAGCATGTGCCATCACAGGGAACCGTATTAATTGTAAGATTCGAAGAGACTAGCTGACTTTTCTTGATTGAGTCATTCGTTGACGATTTAAATAAAGCTTCACAATCGTCTACTCTAACGGTTCGGTAATTGGAAAATATTTCAGGTGATGGTAGGAAACATACAGCTCAATGAACAAATAACGAGTTATGCGTTTAGTGGAAATAAAGAGGTTAAGGTTGTTCTATTCATCTATTATTATGTTAAAACAAATGTAAAACTAGTGAAAATCAATGTACCTATCTTACCGTGTAATGTGAGTCATCGTAACCTTTCTTTTACTTGCTTCGGTTAGTAGAATAATCATTTTTCATGAATTCATCATCATTTTTCATAACGTTCATCGGTATGAAACCACGGTCGTCGCACTATTCACTCTTATTATTATACACTGATTCACTGATTCACCGATATAAAACCATTAGCATGGCCGATAACACCTTATATAATTATAAAAAATATAATTTTATAACTATATAATATGATTATACCGTAAAGTTTTACGGAAGCGGAACGATGGGCGTGCTATAGTTCGACCAACACACGCTCGCGTTGCGTACGTGAGCTGCCAGTGACTGCGAGTAGAAGCCCACGTACGCAACGCGAGCGTGTGTTGGTCGAACTAGGCCACGCCCATCGTTCCGCTTCCTTAAAACTTCACGGTATGTATAATTATTAATATTTTAACTGTCAATACCGCGGTCCGACAGCCATCCGACGGCCATTTTGATTTTGTCGACCCTCTGTAGCTCACTTCGTAACTTTATCATCACATACCGACTGAGTGCGGAGTCAGATTCATGCCAAAATCAATAGGGGTCCAGATTTCAATGGATTGAACCTATGTTTACAAGTTCAAGTCGATCCGTGTCATCGTTCGTTCAGAAACGTGTTGCAAAGCAAGCGTCTAGCGAAAACCTGATGACGGGGAAGAAGGAGAAAAAGAATATTTTTCATCAACTTTAGCGACGAATAACTCGAAAACCAGTGTACCGATTTCGATCAAATTCATACAGCGTAGTCGTGTGGAGGGGGAATATCTGTTCTGAGAATTTGTTCGAAAGATATTCACGCGTTCCGAAGTTATGACCTCGTGCTTACAGGTATAAGAGTTCCCCCGAGAAAATAGACTCGCGGTAGCTCTCGCCTGCCTACGGGTACTTGGCGGCGATTCGCTGCCGCGAATCTTGATACGATATTCCTTTGTAGCTGCCACCTAAGATCGTTTCAGATGAAATGTTTCACCTGTGACGCAAGTCAGTCCGTTGTACTGCATACACTGATACCAATGAAACAGATGTTACACTGATTCAAATTCGTCCAAAATCCATCAAGATAACATGCATCGAGTAATAATTCACCAAAGCGTAAGCAATATGTAATTGATATCTTGCAAGTTAGGGATATCAGTTATTGTACAGTAATGTTCATTAATGGGTTCCCAGTGGCTAACTGTTTTTTTCGGACTTTTTCGGAAACGAGACTCCATTCTAGTCGTCTTTCATGTGCCGATAGCCGAAATTATTATAATAATAATTATCACCCCTTATAAAAGTAATATAATATTATTTTATTGATGGTATCCGAAAAAGTCCGAAACAAACAGTTAGCCACTGGGAACCCATTAATGAACACTACTGTACATGTCTCTATAAACCCATGGTACATGTTATATGACAGACGCTGGAGCGAAATTTGGTATAAGTCCGCAGCTGTTTCTTGGTAAAGTGTATATTATACGTTATTAGTTATGACAGTTTATTCTGTAATACAACTATTCACCGAAACGATGTACTACGATCTCTCACTCACTGGTTATGCGTATATTATGATTACGTACATATTTTCTGCGTTATGCATTCCGAACCAATTATTGACTGTGATTTAATGTCGATATCAAAGAAATCAGTCTGATTTATTTCAGTGATTCATAAATCTTAGTGTTCTTTGATTGTCAACTCTTTGTCCACATGTATTATGAAGTACCAGCTAATTTATCGAGTGCATGTCTGTGCATGTAGGCTGTGGTTATAATATTTGAGACAAATGTATGTACACTGTTTTTTCAACTGCAGAGTTCATATTTCAAAGTTACTGTCTTTTTTACACATTTTCAGGTAGAATTATTGACAAATAATTAAAGACAAGAACCGATCTCGAACATAAATGTTTGATTTTTGATGTACTATACATATAGAACGACTTGTGAAAGAAGTATTCCTGATTTTTTTTTTCCTGACGGTGGGGAACTTATGTTCAGTACTTACTTACTGACATGATCGGATAACCGATCGAAAAGTCGTATTGGACTATAAAATATAATTTATATTTGTAATTGTCAATAGGGCTGGTGATACCGTGATAGTATACATGGTATATGTTAGGGTGGGTTTTTTTTTCAACTCTTGACTTTCATTGGCGTTGAAGGGACAACCTACTGATTCTGGAACACCTTTTATATATTTTTTACTACCACCCGTTCTCAAGTTATTGAAAACAAAGAAGTTAATTATTAATTACCTTTGTTTTCAATTACTAATTGTTGTACCCATTGTTGTTGTAATTTAAGTGAAAAATCAAAAAATGAAATGCACTTTCTTTTGTATTAGAATGAAAGTTGAGTAAAAAAAAATCATATTCTACAATTTTCACATGTTTTCCACGATTTCGGACCAAAAAAAGAATTTCCCGTTGGAACTACCCCATTTGATTAAATATTCATTTAAAACACGAGTGGGCTACCTCCAAACGTTGAGTAAAAAATTTTTTTTTTTTGAAATTTTTTTTTTTTATAAGGTACAAATTCTACCCCCAGCCTAAGAAATTTTTTTTTTTTCAACCCACCCTAGTATACATGGGTAGTTCCAAGATATTGCGTCTTTTGGTGTCTTTTAGAAAAAAACAGTGAAAATAAAAAAATTAAAAAACTTGGAATGACCTTAGTTGTTTTTCAAACTGTGTTCGATAAGGTGCGCTGAATTTTGATTATAAATTATTTTCAGAATTCCAGAAAATCGAGTTCAAACAGCCAAATTGTCTCTACCCTGGCATGTCCCTTCGACAAATTTGTTGATTGAGGTAGCAATATTTGTTGAATTTTCGAATAAAATGTAATAAAGAAATGGTTTTTCTTATAGCTGTATAAACGTATAATGTTATTTCGGTAACAAAATTGATTCGATATCACTATTTTTCAAAATATTCCATATTCCGTTTTGTCCCACACTTTCGACGTCTCGTCCCCTGGCATTTTTAAGACCGGTATTTTGGGATAATACAATGGGTTCGCCCATTAATACTATGCCAGCATGTTAAAAGTTCGCCACAAAGTATGCAAGACGTATCGGGTGGACGCCGTTGCGTATTCGTTTCTCAGTTAGCGCGGAGCAACTGCCGCGTTCGGGACTGTGACAGAGTGATTCTTGTATCTACCCTGGTAAGTTATATGTCGCAATTAGTTATCTTTTTATCTTAGTTTGACGCAACATCTATTGTAATATGTGCAATAGTCATCCTGTTTAAATTTAGAATCGATAACATAATTTGTCTTCATATTATTAACGATTTTCCGCAGAAACATCTCTCCCCTGGCATATCTCCCCTGGCATGACAATATGCCAGGGGAGATACAAAATGACCAAAATAACAACTCAAAAACTTCAGCAGATGTTACACCAAATACGAAAATAAACAAATTAATTGATTCTCCTAATTCGAGACAGGCAATAAAGAAAAAGTTATTATTTGGTCAGGTATTGAATCGTCAATTAAAGAAAAACTTTGCTAGTCTTGCTACGGACAAAGAGAAAAAAATCTTCAGACGAGTGATAAGTGGACCGTTAGTCAAGAAGTATGGAATTTTGCGAAAGTAAAAAGACATGAAACCTTTAGAAAGAAGAATAACCAAGCTGCGATTGATAGACCCAAGACGTAAAATCAGGAGAGATAGATTATGCATCAAGTTACAGAGAAAAGTCACCAATTTTTTTGAAGATGGCTCAAACAGTCGTGTCTGCCCGGGTAAAAAGGATTTCGTTAAAAGGAAAGGAGTACGGAAAACGAAGAGAGTATTACTGGATACACTGTTGAATCTACATAAAAAATTTAAGGACAGAGAACACGTTCTTATTTCCTACGCTGCTTTTTGTAATTTGAGACCGTTTTGGGTAACTTTTGCACGCTGTGATAGACGGGACACATGTCTCTGCGTAGCTCATGCAAATATCGACTTGACTCTGCTTGGTTTATCACAAGCGAAGATCATATCCATCAAGAATCACCAAAGCCTACTGACGGAAATCTGCTGTGATCGATACGACGAGAAGTGCCTTTCACGCGAATGCCCGAACTGTAAAAATAAAGTGCTTCGATACAATGAATTCGACAACTCCGTTCCAATAACATATAAAAAATGGCTGAGCGCGACAGAGGAAATAATTGATCCTAAAACTAAAAAAGTGCGTAAAGTGACGAAATACACTAAACAGATATTTCAGAGCTGTCCTCGTGAGGTAATTGTTCAGTTTGAAACTGATTTAGACAAATTCCTGCAGCACGAGTTGAATATATGGCATCAGTATCAAGCCATAAAGACTTTAAAATCAAGACTTACTGAAGAAGACTGTCTCATACATATGGACTTCAGTGAGAATTATCAAACTAAGTTCTCAGAAGAAGTTCAGTCGTTCCATTTCGGAGGCTCGCGTCTCCAAATAAGCCTCCACACAGTGGTAGTTTATACAAAAGATACGGTAAAATCTGAAGTACAATCTGATTGTTATTGTACAATGTCGAAAAATTTAGCGCATTCTCCCGCAGCGATTTGGGCACATTTAAAGCCCATATTAACGAAATTGCCTGCTACTGTTAAAAACTTGCACTTTTTGAGTGACGGACCCGTCACTCAATATCGAAATAAAACGATGTTTTACCTGTTAGCAACTAGTTTAAAAGATTTCTTTCCAAACCTCGGTGAGTTTAGCTGGAATTATCATGAAGCGGGACATGGCAAGGGCGCTCCTGATGGCGTTGGAGCAGTATGCAAGAGAACGGCGGATAGAATTGTGGCTGCAGGTATCGATATAAGTTCATTAGAGGATTTATCAAATGCCATCGAGAAGAACTGCCCCAAGATCAAAGTTATCGTAATCTCCGACTCTGATATCTCAGAAAAAGAAGTCCTAGTTCGCGGAATAGAAAAATATGTGAAAACTTTTTCTGGTACTTTAAAAGTGCACCAGATCGTTGGAAATATTTTTTTCCCTAATAGGTTAGAAATGAAGTCATTAAGCTGCTTTTGCGACTTAAATTGCAGGCATTATAAGATCGGCACTTTTACATGTACCCCTAGTTGGACTGAAACTCGTCTTCATGTGGAAGATGTATATGATTCGGAATCTGAGTCTGAAATTCTAACAGAACCCTCGTCATCTAATAATGAGGGAAAACTAAAAAATGGCGATTTTCTTTTAGTAAAGTTTTTGCTGAAAAAAAAGACGGAGTATCGTTACGTAGCTATTTGTACTGGCGTTGAAGAAGATGACGAGATTCAGGTGAATTTCTGCAAGCTCATCGACAAAAGGGGTTGTCTTTTTAAAGTCAAAGATGAAGATATTTCATTTATCACACGAGACCAGATTGTTGAAATACTCCCGACCCCAAATATCACACTGAAAGGGCAAAGACTGTTTTATAATTTCAAAACATCAATTGATGTCTTTGAACAGGCGTGAACCAAAAATTTAGTTTTTAGTTCTAGGGAATTTCGTCCAAAAAGTTACGTACTATCCTAATTTTAATCTCGAATATTTTAATTAAGCTAAGAATATGTTTATTTCACGTCAGAAAAGAACAATTTCTGTACAATCCAAGAAAGGTTTTATGTTACATGTTATGTTGAGGATTCTTTCGAGTTCAAAGATTTTCATTTATGCAATTTTATACATTTTTGCGGTATATGCGAATACGCAGGACATAGGTAATACTGTGTACAATAGAGTATAGCTGTTGTGTGAGAGTGTGTGTGTTAGCCGGCCGATACTGAGTGTCACCCTAGCCTAATTAGTATACGCCCAGTGCGAGTCGCGGACACATGTGCCCTGCACGCATGGACCGATTGTTGTAAACCTTGCCATGCCATCTTCAATAAAGTACATTTTGTAGTATTAATAATTTTGCTGTTTACAATTAGTTTCACGACACCACAATTTTATCTCAAGTATTATATATGCAACGAAAAGTCTGATTATATAAGTATATAATATATATATAATAACGATATGTAAGAATAAATGGTACTTTCAAAAAATGTTTGTGCAATCCTAGAGAAGGATAATATATTTACGTTGCTTTATATATTTCAATTTAATTATAACCAAATAATGTTTCGTTCTAACTTCTCAAAGTTCAGAGAGTTCGAAGACTGAGATTAAGTGTTTTTTTGTTTTCTTTTGTGTAAGGAATTATATGAAACGAAAAGTCTGATTACTATATAATATTCAGGTTACATATGAAATAAATAAATATATATATTTCCGTATTTTGGAGTGTTTTATTCTATCCAGTTCATGAGTAATAGTCTCTCCCCTGCCTGAAAATCTCTACCCTGCACACCGAATCTCTCCCCTGGTCAGTGTATTTGCCCTGGCATTATCAAAAGTCATTAAAAATGATTAAAGTGACTCGCCCCTTCGTAGGTATCGTAAGGAGACGGTTATTATTCCAGTAAATATGAAATTGGCCGTAATTATTGCATTTTTTGCTTCGCCATAAATGATAGGAACTGAGACGCAATATCTTGGAACTACCCATGTATTATTATGAAACAAACGTGTAATTGAAAAGGCATTAATGGCGATATAAATCGTGAATTTCATGATATCGCTTCTAATACCATCATGTAAGCGTCTTTGGCTCCACGTGACCAGATCTGTTTACGCACTTGCGTATCGTTTACACCCAGCCAATTATTTGCTTTATCTTTTAGCATTGCGGTATAATGACCACTGTCTATACTTTCACCGTGATGAAATATTGCGCTATTTACCTTCAATTTCTTATTGTCAAGGATATGTCTCGTGGTTGGTATTGCGTTTAATTTGAAATTTGTTATTTTAGATGCCTGTCCATCCTCATACGCAAATATCATGAACTCCCTGCTGGAAGTAAAAAGATCGAAAAGGATAGAAAATTGTGGGATAGAAAAAGATAGACATTTTCTATCCCTCGCAACTATATGATTTGCATCCCTCAAATGATATCTTTTTCTATCCATAACTCTATTCGTCACGCTTCAATAGCTATCTCTTTCTATCCATTAGTTCAATCTTTACTTGTATGAATCTTTTTGTATCAATGAGTCTATCCCTTACGTTCTACCGAGTTTATCGTTTTCTATCCTAAGGTGAATCATTAGAGTTAATAAATTCGTATCATTTTCTATCCACATTTATCTATCCATCGCTATCCACAAAGTATCTCCGACACTGAACTCTATTATATCTGGAACGCGTATAGGGCGATTTACGTGGGACAAATTGAAAGCTGCCATTTTAACTTGGACTTTTGGACAACCAATCACAGGCCGTGATAAAAGAATAGAATAACGAAGTTCTGTTGATTTGAAACAATTCAGTTTGGATTCGGTTTTGATATTTGAATTCGCGGGGAAATCGACGCCCCTGATTCGTCAGATAAAAGTCCAAGTCAAAATGGCAGCACTAATGGCAGCCGCCAACTGGTTTTATAGACTACTACGCTTCGAGTACGGCGATGCGCGTTCCAGGTTTAATAGAGTTCAGTGATCTCCGAAGGTCTATCCATCTGAATACCCACTCGAATCTTTTATTGTCGGCAGCCATTTTTTTTCTGTTAAAAAAAATTTAAACATGAAGAACATTCATAGTTGGATAGATTCATACGGCGGAGTGTGTGGGGTAGAGCTAAGAAATCTTTTTCTCATTTTCATCGCTCAGTCAGGGATTCGAACCCTCGACGGTCAGATTACTAGTCGCACACCATATGCGCTGCGCTGCGCTCTCGTCTTGTCATTATAGTACACTAATTCTACACAATCACTGTGATGGGGTGGGGACTTATGAAAGTCAACGGATAGAATCTTTATCCACTTGAATCACTTTGGATCCTTTGGATAGAAAGGGATAAAGATAATGAATCACCCTATCAACGGTCTATCTTTGCGAATCTCTTGTTATCTTCTTTTGAGTTCAAACTAGGGCCTATCCTTTCCAATCTCTAATTTCGTTTCTAATCCTATCCACCGTCTATCTACGTGAATCTTCTTCTATGCGATTTGGATCCAAACTAGGGCCTATCCTTTCCAATCTCGAATTTCCTATCTAATCCTATCCACCGCCAATCTACGTGAATCTTTTTCTATCTGATTTAGATCCAAATTAGAGCCCATCCTTTCATAGGTAGAAAATTGTCTTGGCTAAGAAAGTTTCAGCCTAGCCGCTAGCCACATATTATGTTGGCTTGCGAGACACGTTGCCGCGATATTGGCTATAGACTGGCGCTAGCTATATTCGTAGTTTCGAGTTCCAAGATATATTATGGCTAAATAAAATTAGATCGCAGTTAGCTATACTTGACATGCATTCCCGAGATTCGTTACTCTCTTCGTATTGTATATAGCCGCGACCCATCCACGTGCGAGAGTCGCTGCTCTAAGGTTCAGCATAGACTGCTGCTAGCTAAACTTCATGCGTAACTTCCAGATTCGTTATACTTTACACTGTGATTTTTGAGGTTATGTACTCGTAGCTAGCCGCAATCTCTGTATGCGTGAGACACGCTGTTGTGCAAAAAGTGAGGTTAGGCCGGCGCTGCTAATGTGTTAGTTGTATTTGGGAAATAAATTATGAGACAAAAATGTCAGAACGGCGACTAGTATATGAGATAACTTTGTTCTGTTACTGATGAAGCACATAATATGAATAAAATGTATATCACGAAGTTTTATTATTGCATGTTCCATATAAAATAACCTAATTTGCGATAGCGCATAAATCGTGATCTCGGTTTGACACTGATGAACCATGATTACTGATCGGTGAGATTGACATATCCAGTAGTTCTTAATTTGACACCGTAATTTTAAGTTTCATCCCTGGTAGAAAATTGAACAGAATTTGACCAGAATCTGTTGAATTTTCTGGTGAGTGTGCAAATTCTGATCAGATTTTCTGGCCAGATACCTCATCAATTCGACGACAGATTCTGGCCAGAATGACATATGTATCTGGGCTGATTCTTTTGATGGACCTGGTGAACGAATCTGAGGTGTAATTTGAGGTTATGTTAGAAATGCAGGTAATGGAAAAGTTCAATAACAACAAGGTAAGAATTTTTTCTGCAGAAAATAATGTATTAATTTGAAATAATATTAGAAATGGTATCAATTTTTGAATATTTCTATTATTTTTTAGTTTGCACTTTTGAGGTTACACATAACCTCAAATGTACGTAATACAGATCATGTAGAAAAAATTTCTTGACCGTGAAGAGTAGTAGAAGGAATATTCAATATCGGGTATAGACGGTCAGTATTGACAAATAAGTTTTTTGAATATTCCTTGTAATACAGATCGTTCACCAGATTGTCTGCCCATAAGATGGTGAATGGCCAGAGAATCTGGTTAATTTTCTACCAGGGATCAAATAAAGGAAAATATGAGATGTAGTAGCAATAGGATAGTTTGGCGTAGTAGGTAGAGCATGCGATTAGTAATATAGCGATGCGAGCGGAATTGGGTTCAAACCCCGGTTAGGTCGAACGAATCGGATGGCGTTTTTCTTAGCGAATTGGTAATGCTTGTTGAGCTACTTGTTTTTTTTTTTTTTTTTCTGCAATGTACCAATAATGATTAATCATATAGTATATTGATTCTTATTTCACGTATATTCAGACGAAACCGCTAAGCGAGTGCCAAACTGATTCGGTTATATTGGCATTAGCTACGTTGTAAAGGTTGGCCCAAGATAAGTCATTAAGCTTGCTGCTAGCTCGAATGAGCGTTACATACCGAGCGTGCACCAATATCGTTCAATTATCTTGCGCCAAGATAAATAACTAGTACAACTAGCTAGCAGCTAGCTTCTGCCGAGCCACGATTTCTACCTGGGTTTCAATCTCTGATTTCTTATCCGATTCTATCCACAGCTTATCTATCTGAATCCCTCTGATGGTCCGCTTAAAATAAGAATCGCGCCTATCTTTGCGTATCCCCTCTCTCTCTCTACCTCGTTCTAAGTTAGGTTAAGCTTCCTCTCTGCCTACCCTGCATACAGTATTGTAAATGCAGGATAGGATTGTCCAACATTGCAATGGTCAAATAAACGCACCTATCTATCTATCTATTTCTTATCCACTCCTAACAACCGAATCCCATTCGATGCGTATTTGAATTCAAAGTCCCGCCTATCCGTTTGTATCCCTATTTTCGGTTCCACTTCTATCCACAGTCTATCTATCTCAATCTCTCTGATGGTCTGTTCAAATTCAAAGTCCCGTCTATCATTTTGTACCCTCAATTTCGTATTCACTCCTATCCACAGCCTTTCCATCTCATTCCCATTCAATGCCTATTTGAATTCGAAGTCCCGCCAATCCGTTTGTATCCTTAATTTCGCATTCACTTTTATCCACAACCTATCTATCTGGCTCGTGTGTCTGGATCTTGTCATGTAAGCGCGTGCCGTTACGTTACTCCGGCCTGTATGACAGTTATTTGCTTTTACCCGCATTCTTGTGACTCGTACTTATGCCTATTGTGTGTGTGGTGCAGTGAGGAATAATTGTAGACTATAATTTTCTCTGTTACGTGTCATTTTTACTCAGTTTTTCCAGTTAATTGCTGGTGCTGGCGAGTTTTGAACTGATAAGTGCGTATGTTTTCGCCACTGTTAATAAGTTGCTGGCTTGGCTGTGCCTTTTAAATTGTGTGCGTGACTAATTGGATATACTTATCCACCTGTGTTTGTTGACATTCGGTGGCTCGTTCTGTATCTGCTTGTCTGTGTAGTGTGAGTCGTGTATCGCCAACATGCCTAAGCCGATGTGTGTGCTTTGTTTTGCGCCAATAGATAAACCTAGTGATGGCCTTGAAACAGGTGCTAGCTGTGGACATAGCTATCATTGTGTGTGCATCAAAGTTAAATGCAGCTTGGAGACTTCGAAGGATGCTGTTAAGTGTGTGCGCGACTCCTGTCTCGCTTGCCCGACCCAAAGTGAAAGTGCAAGTGCAGCTTGCACCAGCAATGAGCAGCTTGAGCTACTCAAGTCTATCAACAACAGACTTGGTGCATTGGAGGTGTCTGCTGCGAAAGTGGACACTCTTGCTAGTGATGTGGAGAGCTTGCATGCAAAAATGGACACTCTGGTGTCGGATAATGCTGCATTTAAGCGCGAGCTGTCTAGCGTCAAATCTTCGGTCGCTGAAGTCAAATCTTCGGTCACTGAAGTGAAAAAGGAGGTGGCTCAGGTTGTTAAGGAGGCTGCAATGCAAAAAGCGAGGCTCAAGGTGGTTGAAGAGAAGATTTCTGCTGGAACGTCCTCGAAAGGACTGTCGGCCGCTGATGAGGCTGTCCTGCTGCGTGCAGCCTGCCGGGAGGTGTCATGCCATCTCATAATATCTGGGGTCCCGGAAGTTGCTAACGGTGATGAGGACCTCCACGCACTCCTGCGGAAGCTGCTGAGCTACCTGGACGTTATACTGCTTCCCGTAGATATCGAGAAAGCTGAACGTATGGGGGCAAAACAGACTGGGAAGCGGAGTCAAGGGACGTCGACTGGCGCTAGACCGGCTGCTGGGCATGCGATTCTCCTTGCCCTGGCGTCTCCTGGCAAGTGTGCCCTATTATTGAGGCAAAAAAGCTCAAGCCAGACCTTCAGTCAACTGACATTGATTCCTCCTTCCCTGCCGCGAGGATAAATATCAATAGGAGGATGCCTGTACAGCTGCACCAACTGAGAGATCGTGTGCTCCGGAGCTTCCCGTCTCTCAAGCCTAAGCAGGTGTGGATAGCGGATGCTGCTGTGTTCATTCGAAAGTGCCCTAACTCCAGGCCCACCAAAGTGTTACCGTCGACTGATCTAACCCAGCTATCGTTGTGACTTGATGTCGCGCCGCCCCGCCTGCCGCCGTTGCCACGCTCTGATGCCTGTCTATCCAATTTGAACGTCTGCTGTATCAATGCTCAGTCCTTGCCTGCTCACCTCGATGAATTCAGCGATTATTTCAGACTCAACCACTACCATATCATTGCGGTGACGGAAACGTGGTTGAATAGTCGCATTACTGACCAGCAGGTTGCCTTGCCTACCCACTCACTGATTCGACTAGACCGGAGAGGCTGGCGCGGCGGTGGTGTTGCTCTCTATGTGAGCCATGACCTTAGTGCAAAGGTGGTGGCATCATCAGCTGAGCTTGATCCCGATGGTGTGCCTGAGTTCCTCGTCGCCGAAGTCTGGGGCGTGTCACGACCGAAGATCCTCATAGCAGTAGTGTATAGGCCTCCCAAGGTTGGCAACCTGAATCTCTTCGAAAACGAACTATCTGCCCTGGTGCCGCGCTACAGCTTCGTCTGTGTCATGGGTGACTTTAATGCCGACTTAATGTCTTCCAAGTATGATGCAAGCCATCTGAAGGACTACATTGCATCGCAGGGGCTGCACATTGTGCCGCTCCAGCCGACGCATCATACTGGGACGTCCGATACCTGGCTTGACGTCTGTGCGGTGAGTGACCTGCGGTCCGTCAGCGCGTGGGGTCAGAGTGCACAACCATTGAGCACAACAGAGTGAGCCACGCGTTATTTTCTACCGGTCATGGGATGCTACTGATGCAAGCGCTGCTCTGAATGTCCTAGCAGCCTGTGACCATTCGAAGTTTTCAGGACCAGGTAGTGTGGATGAGAAGCTTGAATTGTTTAATAGAGTCGTGAAGGAGATTATCGAACGTGCTGTCCCAGCCCGCGAGATCACTGTGAGACGGCCGCCTGCGCCATGGTTAACGCCTAGCCTAAAGGGCCTAATGAGGGAAAGAGATGCATGCTACAGAGCGTTCAAGCGCACCAGGGCCAGTACTGTCTACAATAAGTATATTGAATTGCGCAGGAATGTAAAAAACCAGCTACTCGATGCTAGGTCGCGTCACATTCAGACTAGATTCGATCTGGGAGGTAATAGTCGAGTGTACTGGAGGGAGGTCGACAGGCTCGGTATCACTAAAAAGTCTTACGCAGTGGTCCCGGCCAGCCTTTCTCTTGATGCACTGAATAGTCATTTCAACCCCACCCCCTCGGGTGCACCTCCAGTCTTGATACCTGGTGCTACAATGCTTATCACTAGTGTGCGCTGTTGCACTAACGAGTTTAGCTTCGGTAGAGCTGATGCTCTGGTAGTAGATAAGGCTTTGGCAAGGGTGGTCACGCGCGCGTGTGGCCCTGATGGGCTACCCATACAAGTCTTCAAGACATTCAAAGCATTGTTGCTGCCGATTATAGTCCTTCTTATTAACGCGTCACTGAGTAGCGGAGTCTTCCCTGCTGGCTGGAAGTCTTCCTTTGTCACCCCGGTGCCTAAAGTGCGTCGTCCGGAAACCTACTCGGACTATCGCCCCATCTCGCTGCTTTGCGCACTCTCTAAAGTACTCGAACGGGTAGTTTATGACCAGCTTACGTGCTTTCTTTCAACCAATAGCCTACTCGATCCGCGACAAACTGGTCTTCGTGCGGGCACTGGGACTCAGACTGCTGTCCTGCGGCTCATAGACGACTGTCGTCTTGCGATTGATGAGCGCATGGTTACTGTGTGCGTCTTCCTGGACTTCTCTAAAGCATTTCACACTGTAGACCATGACCTACTCAGGCGTAAGATACGCAATTTCGGGATCTCTGGCGTCGCAGCCGAGTGGATCGGCTCTTATCTTAGCGGCCGGATGCAAGCTGTTCGGGTTCCTGGGGGGGATGAGTCGGGTTGGTTACCTCGCTACATAGGGGTGCCTCAAGGAAGCGTTCTCGGTCCTTTGCTATTTTCGCTATTCGTTGATGGTCTGCCGCAATGCCTGCACCACTGCGCTTACCTGCTCTACGCTGACGATCTCGTGATCTACCTTAAGTTCCGTCCGGATGTGTATGCTGAGGCTATTCGGCTTATAAATGAGGACATTGAATGCGTGGCAAGGTGGTGCCTATCCAACAAACTTGTACTGAACTCTGGAAAGACCAAGGCGCTCGTGGTAGGTAGTGCGAGATATGTTAAGGCGCTAAAAGACCAGGGGCTGCCGAGCCTTATACTGCACGGGGAGCCGATTGAGTTCGTTTTGACCTTCCGCTATCTTGGGGTGGTCTTAGATTACACGTTGTCGTGGGATGCGCAAGTCACCCAGGTCTGTAGGAGATCCGCGAATAGTCTATACCGTATTAGAATGATTGGTCATCGCCTGAGCCTGGCGCTAAAGCGTCGCCTTGTTGTCGCCCTGGTCTTCCCACATTTCGATTATTGTGCAGCGGCACTAACTAACCTTTCTGCGGGACTAGAACGAAAGCTCCGGGTCGCACTCAATAACTGCGTCCGATTCCTGCGGCACCTACCACGCTCTGCCCACATATCCGGACACAGGCGAAGCCTAGGCTGGCTTGAGCCACGCAACCGACGGCGGTTCTTTTTAGGTTGCCTGTTTTATAAAGCCCTATGCCTAGGCGCTCCAAGCCTCTTTGCTAGTCAACTGCACCTCAACCCGATGGTGAACCGGCGTAGGAATCCGTCACGGACGGACTCGCTTCGTCCTCCTCCGGTACGCACTACTGCATACCAAAACTCGTTTATAGTCTCGGGCATACAGTTTTGGAATTCGCTGCCGCCAGATATTACAACTGCCCCTACCTTACCGATATTTCGTACCCGATGCTTTCTGCACCTACTGAGGGAAGAGGAGCGTGAGGCGGGTTCCTCTGCTGACTAGTGCTGCTGGCTGGTGAATTCGGCTCTGGCCACAGCTGCGCATCGCTGCTATTGTTTTCGCTGCTATCATTTAGTATTATAGTATTCTATCTCAGGTATTATTATTAGGTATTATTGTAAGCTTACTATTCCATTTGATCTGATTTATTTTTATGTAATTCAATTCAATGATTATGTTATATGCTGTGAGTCTATGGAAAATAATGCTCACCCTGCCTGTTCGTCTAGCATTGATATTATATTATGTTTTATATATGATAAGATCCATTGTATGAATCTAGTGTAAGATATGATATATAATGTGATGTACTGCTCAATGTAAGATGCCTGTGGTCCTTAAGGAGTTAAACTCCAGGATCAATAAAATATTCTTTCTCTCTCTCTCTCTCTCTCTCTCATAATTACCATATCATAGTATATATCAAATTTATAGTATAATATATTAGATTAATCATTTAGTTGTATAAGAACTAGCAAGATTATGATACCTTAAGTACAATGTATCACAGGCAAATGTGAAATTTTTGCGAAACTGTAATCCAAAGTGCCAGCGCTTGAGGGGATCCGTCCCAGAGCGCTCAATAAATATTCTATCTATCTATATCTATCTATCTCTCTATCTAAATCCATCTGATGGTCTGTTCAAATTCAAAGTCCCGCCGATCCGTTTGTATCTCTAATTTTGCATCCACTCCTATACACAGCCTATCTATCTAAATCCCTCTGATGGTCTGTTCAAAAAGATTTATAGGTATACAGGCGCTGAATTATATATTTGAATATAATAATAATCGGGGTTAGAAAAAGATAGACCTGGTTTTGGATGAAAATTGTGATGGAAAAGGATTCAACCAGATAGGCGAGGGATAGATTCGGATACAAAATCGGGGTTAGAAAAGGATAGGCCTGAATTCATATCGAGTTTCAGATCGAAAAGGATTCAACCAGATAGGCGAGGGATAGATTTGGATAGGAAATTGGGGTTAGGAAAGGATAGGCCTGATTTCATATCGAGATTGAGATAGAAAAGGATTCAATCAGATAGGCGAGTGATAGATTCGGATACAAAATCTGGGTTAGAAAAGGATAGGCCTGATTTCATATCGAGTTTGAGATAGAAAAGGATTCAACCAGATAGGCGAGGGATAGATTTGGATAGGAAATTGGGGTTAGAAAAGGATAGGCCTGATTTCATATCGAGTTTGAGATAGAAAAGGATTCAATCAGATAGGCGAGGGATATATTCGGATACAAAATCGGGGTTAGGAAAGGATAGGCCTGATTTCATATCGAGATTTAGATAGAAAAGGATTCAACCAGATAGGCGAAGGATAGATTTGGATTCATTTGACTTATCCCTTCGTATCCGAAAGATTCAAAATGATTCAAATGGATGAACATCCTATCCTTTCACTTCCAGCAGGGCTGCACGACAATGATATGTTTTACCGAAGCAACGACAGTTTTTTGTAGCTTATCGCTTTTTTGACAATTCTCACAGGTACTGTCAAGTCTTGTCCATCGTGACAAAGTGCTATTCAACAGATCTTGTAGGTTCTTGGGGTTCTTGGTACCTGGCGTAAACGATACGGGTACGGCTAAAATGTAATTTGGCTGTGCGATCTCAGAGCTAAATCCGCAATTGTTACATCTGACCGTCGTGATCAACTGATGTTCAATCGCTTTTTGAGTTAAATCAGATTTTGCGCAAATAGCCGTAAGAAATTCAGCCGCGTCTTGTTGGATATTTTCTGTGAAATTTTTGCCTGCTAATTCTCGCACCGAAAATGAATCCAATGTTGCACTACTTGTGACGTAAGAATAGGCTAATCTTTCTAATGGGTCGTTATTATTCAACTTAATCAATTCTTGTAATATGTTTGAGCAGTGGAATATACACTGCAGAGTGGCATTTGCGTAACATGAAACACTGTCCTCATTTTCCATGCCAACAATGGTGCGTAACGGATTCGGCAATGTGTTATCATCTACTTTAATTTGTATATTTTGCGTGCATGCGGGAACCGACCATACGGTGTCTTCGACCGTTAATTTAGCCGCACGTGTAATATTAATTTCAGCCAATTCAGGTTTGTATTGTGCTCTGAGTAGATTATACTCGACTAGTGCAGCTTCTTGAACTTTTACTGCCTGTGGATTGAAATTTATCAAAGTTAATCCGTCGAGAGACGTGACTCTTGACAATGCAACGTATGCTTGTCCAGCAGTGAAACCAGTCTGGCCTATGTCTATAACTATGCTGTTCAAAGTTAAGCCCTGGCTTTTATGTATCGTGATTCCGTAACTAAGGGACAGGGGGAATTGATTTCTGAATATGAAGGCACCATTCATTATTTCGAATTTCGTGGATACCCTTTCGATGGTATACTTTATCCCCGATGCTAGGGCAATCGTTAATGATTGTACCTCGCGTGTGTCGATATCTCGAGTTACGGAAATCACATGACCTATGGTACCGTTTATAATACCTGTGGATACGTCGATGTTTCGTCTAATCATGATCTTTGCCCCAATCTTAACCGTTATAGTTTTTGCCAGTCCAGCCGTGCGAGTGCTGTCTTCGTGTTCCTGATTCAGGAGTTTCGTTTTTTTTTTTCAAATACGGTATGCAATCAATGCTGTCTTTGGCGTTGAGTTCAATTTCGTCGCCTGGAATTTTGGTTAACATGGCTGTGTTCAAAATGTCACATTGGTTTCGAATCGGAAAAAGACAGACTGTATCTAGCGATAATTGGTGAATATAATTGCATAATTCGTCGAGTCTGGCTCCGACCGACGTAAGGTAAACGCCCCTATTATGAGAAATAGCACAATCTTGATCCTATTATGGATTGGTGAAATAATTCCAGAAATTTAGATAGAAAATCTGTAAATTAGAAGCCGAAAAAATTCCTAGTGAAGGATCGCATATTGAATTCCTTTTTTTAACACAGTTAGGAAATGAATAACAATAAAATATCCCGTAAAAAAAAGTTTAGTGAGTGTTAGTCAATGACGTGAAAAAGCTTCAGAGATGATGAGCGTACAGGGGGCCATAACTGCAAAACGATAACTTTACAACTATCCTGTTTATTATCTGTGCAGAAGACTATACTCAACGAAAATCGATTTTTCAAATGATTATAGGTTTGAAGATAATTATACAAAATGAGATTTTCATAATTTAATCGATTTTATATTTTTAAAATGGGTGTTTTATAATCGGTACACGGATTTCGGAATTGCCCCTATGTATGGATCAGGTGATCCATAGTTACATCCCATTATTTGTTAGTTGCACGTGTTTATGGAACGCACTTCGCTTTGCTTTTATTTCTCAGTGTTTGAATAGAAACCATCGTATTTTCAACTTTTTTTCAGTTCAATTAGAGACATTATTTGATGAATTATAGTTATTCTGTGAATGTTCAAGTGAGTATTCAATTTACAGATTCACATCACAGTTTTATCTAAGCTAACCTCAAAACTGCTAGCGAACATAACCTCTTCTCCGAGTGTCGACGAATTATTCATGTAATTTTTGAATACTTCTTTCAGGAATGGCATCAGATAAAAGTAAAAGCAAAACTAAGAACAAAGCTGCAAAGAAACAACAAGTAAAAAGAAAATCTAGAAGTACCAAAAAAGTGAAGAGCAGCGTTAACCCTCCACAACCAAAGCATGTTACACTGAAAAAAAGGGTAGTTCCTGTTAAAAATTTGTGTGAAAAAATTGCAAAAGAGAAAGTAAAGAGAAAAATTTATTCCAAAGAATCTTTGGGATCTGCAATTGCTGCTGTCAATCACGGTATATCTCTAAGAAAAGCTGCTAATAAGTTTGGAGTACCGTTTTCTACTTTAAGTAGGAAAATCAAGAACCCAGACAAAATTGATGCAAAATCAGGTCCGTCTACAGTTTTATCGCAAGATCAAGAGGAACAAATAGTGAAGTGGACGATACACCGTGCTAAAATAGGCTCTCCTGTTGATAAAGATGAGTTACTGGATTCCGTCCACAGTTATGTGAATAGGGAAAGGAAAGAAACTGTATTTTCAAACAATAGACCAGGGCGTAGATGGTACGAAAACTTTATGAAGCGATACCCAAATATATCAGTAAAGAAAGCACAAAATCTGACAGCCACTCGAGCCAATGTCACTGAAGAAGATTTGCAGGATTGGTTTAAAGAAATAGAGGTGTACTTAAATGAGCATGATCTTATGAAACTTCCACCAGATCGCATATTCAACTGCGACGAAACAAGTGTTCAATTGTGTCCATCCACGAAACGAGTTTTTGCTGAGAAGGGAGCTAAGGCTGTGTATAATGTTGTTGGTGGATCTGATAAAGAATGCTTAACGGCGTTGTTTATGTTTGGTGCTGATGGAAAACGAGCACCACCAATGATTATGTATAAGGGAAAGACTAGCATTGCAGCCAATATTTTACAACGAGCTCCAAAAGATTGGGGTCTTGGAATATCAGAAAATGGATGGATGACAGCTGAAACTTTCCATGAGTACATAACATTGGTGTTCTATCCTTGGCTCTTATCAGAGCATATAGAATTCCCAATTCTATTATACACGGATGGTCATTCATCGCACATGTCGATGCTACTAGTTTCTTTTTGCAGAGAAAAGCAGATCCATCTGATGTTATTATTTTCCAATTCGACACACATAATACAGCCATTAGACGTAGCATATTTTCGCCCTATGAAAGACTGTTGGACGAAAGTAGTTCCTATCTGGAAAAGGAATACTAACAGTACTCAAGTAACGAGAGTAACTTTTCCGGAAGTATTAAAATTGGCTATTGATTCATACGTAGATGAAGCTAAAACAATCGTACATGGATTCGAGAAAGCAGGACTGTATCCTTTCAATGCTGATGCTGTTGAATATAATGTTTTGGATAAGGATAATAACAAAGGATTGAAACGAAAACATCAGGATAAAACTGAGATTGGTCGAGTTCCTTCAGATGAAATGAACCTTCTAGAACTCTTTGAGAAGAATTTAGATACTGAACTAAAAGTTATGTTTGAAATCAGCGAAGGGCAACAATCCTGGATTGGTCCTCTTGAATCGAAAGGATTGTATAAATATTGGTTAAAGATTAAGAAAGCTGCTAGTGGTATATAGATATTATTTTTCTTTACTTTCTTTTAATATTATTCTTATGATAACGAATGCTTGATCATGAATGTGAAATCTTATTCAATTTTTCAATCAGTTCACGGGAGATTTTTTTAAGTTAATCTTAAGGCGAAACTTCGGTGAAATTTTCAAAATCGCTATTAGAGGCTGTATGAAAAAATCCTTTCAGCAGTTTTTGAATAATGGTGGAATAGAGCATGAAAAAAAGTTTCAGCTTCCTGCGATGAAAGTGTAAGCGCAAGGAACCTTGCGAAGAAGATTTTGCTCACCGCTGTCAAAAATTCCTTGCGCTTACACTTCCATCGCAGGAAGCTGAAACTTTTTTTCATAGTCTATTCCAACATTATTCAAAAACTGCTGGAAGCATTTTTGTATACACTTCTTTTTAATATTGTAAACATTAAAAAGCCTAGTTTTGTCCTCCTTAAGCTTTTCATTGAGATAGAATTAAGTATGAAATTTCTGCGTGATCGATTTTAAAGAACAGATTTTTTTCACACATTTCTTTGAAGTTATTCTTCGATTTCGATATCAATGATGTTATGACTTTATGTACGTAGATTTGAAAACAAAACGAACTCCAACTAGAAACGTCGTCAAAGTTTTGAGTAATGTGAATACTACGGACCTTCCTGGATTTCAGCATGAACAAATTCTCAAAATACGACAAAGTATTCATACACAGCAGAATAACCTTCTACACTCGGGCCTCCGCTATTTGACCGAGTCGGGACCGAGCGTTTCTGCTATTTGACGAAAGTAGGGGTCCCCCACTCCTTGTGGACGGTTTTCTGCGCAGCCAGTTCACGCCACTCCGTGTCATTCACGGCCCCGATGTTAAGGGGAACGCTGCCGAATAGTGGGGGTAACGCCCGTCAAATAGCGGAAGACGAATGTGGTCGAATAGCGGGTGTTCAAATAGCGGAGGCCCGAGTGTAAATGATAAATTGCTATGTGACGTGAGCGTGTCTGAAGATTTTCTTTCTATTCCTATCGTCGATGCTGGAGACAATTCATCGCTTGCAGAAAATTCCATTGAAAATTCTAATACAAATGCCGGTTCGGTAGAAACATTCGTCATTAATGATCCAATAGAAATTATCATAGATGAAAACGTATTGACCACTGATGATAATTTACTCAGCGAATTGTTCGCTTCGAAGATTATTTCCTTTGAAGATCAAGAATATAATAGGGAAACTCAATCCAAAATCTTACAGAGCTCAGTTTCTGAAAACATCATTCCCACTCTTCCACAAAATGAGCTGGCCAATTCACAAAATAGTCAAGCTATGATCTCAGAAAAAGAGAACTCGAGTGCAGATAATGAGAACAGAGGTGAGTTGAATTTCTCAATATTTATTATCTCGCATTCGATATATTGGATAAACTAAATCTACTCAACCTACAAAATCGAAATTCTTAAGCTAAAGTCAACAATCAGAGTACTTTCGACGAGTCCTTCCTATTTCCCACGAAATACCTCCCAAAGAAGAAGAAAGATGAGCTGAAAAGGAGAGGGAAAGCGAAGAAACCATCCGTAGCCACTTGTGATGCACGCTGGAATGAACTCAAGGAAGTAGAAAGAAAAAAAAAAGAGCAAGAGCAGAAAGCGATAGAAAGGAAGCTCTCCAAGATGAGAAAAAAAAATTAGCTGAACAGAAGAAAAAATTGGATGCTCAGATGAAAGAGATACAGACCAAATTGAGGAAAGAACCCAAAAAAGTTTTAACGATGAAACAAGAAAACGATTAGATTATCATTTGCCCACGTTGAAGACTTTCGAATTGTTGAGTTTTGTTCATTTATTATTATTTTATCATATTTTTAAGAGCTGTTTTATATTAATAATTGAATAAATAAATTGTCTCGTCAATCAAGTATATTTCATTTGCATATCGTCCTTTTACTCGAAATAATGTTTGCCGAAAATTGTCTCTTGGTTTCCAATAAATTGAGGTCACGTATACTTATCATCATGTCATACATGGTGATCCATAATACAGACATCCATTATGGATCAGAGGTACATCGGAAGAAATGCCGACCCATAATATATCCACCGACGGGCTTCCGAATTTTCTTTATGGAAAAATTAATTTCCATCAAATTTGACTTTATCAAGTGATTTCAGGTTCTACGAAAGTAGGCCTATCGATCTACTCAATTATTTATCATGATATATTCATTTATTTTCTCGTAAATGATGCGGAAAGACGAAGTAAACAAAAAAACCTTCCATAATAGGGGCGTTTACCTTACCGGTAAGGTTTACTTTCCTAGAATCTAGAATCTGTTGGTCGGCAGTGGTCAAAATTCCGAATCTAAGTCGAGTTAATATTCCTTGGTGAGTTGTATCATTCTGTTGGCGTACATTTGTCAACAGCTCGTCGTACGAGAATAGATCGGTTCATGGATTGACCGCACCTACTGAGCCGATATATTTCTCTATCTTGTCTTTCGTCAAGTTCAGGTACGCTGAATCCGCATTTACTGGCGGGAGTTGTAGTAAATCACCCATCAGTAGAATATGTTTCCCGCCGAACCAGCCATCATGAGAATTCTTAGTATCAAATATTTTAGTCAGTCTTAAGTGAATATACATTAACGTGACGTTTGATATCATTGAAACCTCATCTATAATGAACAACACTACATCTTTTAATTCTCTCCGCAAGATTTTCAACACCTCGTCAGACAATTATTTGTATTTGGGCGTGCCGCCGTGCTCAACTGGTAGCTGGAACAGTCTGTGCACTGTTAGTCCGTCGACGTTAAAACCCGCAGACCTGTTGGTGCCGTTACAGTAGTCGTTGCGCCGAGTATTTGTTTTGTCCAGCACCTAATAGTTTTTATAAGAAAACTCTTACCGGTACCACTAGCTCCACTTACAAACATTCGTAATGGTTCACTACGTGCTGAGATTAGAGATGAGGCTGAAACTAGCGGCCAGAGCTGGCGGCCGCGTACAGCATCAGGTTGAGAGTCACTGTAGCTCGTGTCGCGCCGCGCTGAGCGTTGGACGGCCGTGCGGCTTACGAAATAAAAGCTTACAACTATCGCTTAGACTCAAAGAAATAACTTATCTCCATATATCAGAGATTCTTCATAATTTTTTTCGAAATCCCCATTTTACCTGAATGAGGTAATAGAGATCTTATTGAAAAATTCTGTCAAATGAACAAAATTACGCCGGTACGACAAACTCAGCACCACGACGTGTCGTAATATTTTTCCGCATGCGAATTTCAGCACCGTGATTTTTTCCCAGTTTCTCGGTGGGACTCCTAATCCCAAACTATTCAATTTTTTTAGGAGATGGCGTTTTTGAAGTTTTCAGGAATTAAACAAACCGACGAGAAAAGATATTTCAACTACTGAAGTAGGATAAAGGGTTGTAACTTTTTTCGGCGCGCGAGTTTGGGCATCGTGTTTTTTTTTTCCATAGCTTCTTAAAAGAGTCTCAAACCCAAAAATATCCAGTTTTTTCGGGGGATGGCGTTTTCGAAGTTTTCAGGAATTAAACAATCCGACGAGAAGAGATATTTCAACTACTAAAGTAGGATAAAGGGTTGTAACTTTTTTCGGCGCGCGAGTTTGGGCATCGTGTTTTTTTTCATAGCTTCTTGAAAAAGTCTCGAACCCAAAAATAGCTAGTTTTTTCGGGGGATAGCGTTTTTGAAGTTTTCAGGAATTAAACAAATCTAAAACAGCTGCTCCGACGAGTGGAGCAATCTGAGGCGTCGCAACCTTTTCCAGTATGGCATCAACCAAGACAATATATTTGTTTGTCCATATCAATACCAACGTTTGGTATCTTTTTGCTCACGATAGTTATACGGGTGATTCTTGCTTTCCTTGCAGTAATTTGGTTGGCGGACCGTCAGGTATAGGTACTTATAGTGAAAATTTTATTCGTGATATTTTGATACATATTTTATGTATTTGAGCGGATGCGCGTAAAACGACTGAACTACCGTAAGTTCCAATTGTTAACATATCATGTGATGTATGTATCGTCTTATAATGTATTTTCTCTTCTCGCTCGTCGTATTCACTACTAATCAAAATTAACCGGCTTAAACGTAAATCGAGCACAATTCGCGGGTGCCCTACAATTAGCACAGGGTTGTATATCTATATATGGGGCTTTCCAAGTGAAATCGGGGAGTCATCTCCCTCACCCCCTACGATTTTGAGCTGATATTTTTTTTCAACTTCTATGTGACCCCAAATGAGCACTGAATTTTTTTCGGATTTTTCCTCCCCCTCCTTGACATGCTGTCATGCATTTTGATTCGTTGATGCAAGAGTAAAGAGGCAGAAACACCATTTTTAGATGGATCATTTTTTGGTCATGAATTCGTCATCTGAAAACATTGATTTTTATCATTATTAGGATATGGGCTGGAGCCTGCTCATATCCTTTTTTAACGATTTTCATTTTTTGAAAAATAAAAAATTCGAAAAATTCCGAATAAAAATGATCACATCTTGTATTAAAAAAAAAAAAAGAAAAGAAAAAATTTGTGCTGCTGATATTTGATATCTTGCTTGGTGTGATAATGACTTCAAGAAAATCACCTTCATTGACTTAGAAAAAAAAGTGAAGTCTTGGAATAATCAATTAGTACATTACGATACAAGTGAGATGAAACTTTTCCACGTGCCGAAGGCGAGTCCTGCAATCACACTTATCAGAAAAAGTTTTTTCACACTTGTATCGTAATAGGGGAAAGTCGGTTAAATTGGACCACCAACTAAATTGGACCATGTCACATGATTTCAATCTCCCTGCACCATGCTGGCATCTAATATTTTAAAGTAGGAGGCGATACGTTGAAATGGACAAGTATCCATTCGAACGATCCGGGGAAATCCCGTTTCCGTCACAGCACACCGGTTAATTGTTAATTACATGATAACTCAATTATTGTAAAACTGGTCCAATTTAACCGACTTTCCCCTATACTAATTTATTATTCTAAGACTTCACTTTTTTTTTCTAAGTCAATGAAGGTGATTTTTTTGAGGTCAGTATCAAACCGAGCAAGATATCAAATATTAGCAGCACATATTTTGTTTTTCTTTTTTTTTTCATACAAGATGTGATCATTTTTATTCGGAATTTTTCGAATTTCTGATTTTTCAACAAATGAAGATCGTTAAAAAGGGATATGAGCAGGCTCCAGCCCATTTTCTAATGATGATAAAAATTAATGTTTTCAGATGACGAATTCATGACCAAAAAATGATCCATCTAAAAATGGTGTTTCTATCTGTTTACTCTTGCATCAACGAATAAAAATGCATGGCAGGATGTCAAGGAGGGGGAGGAAAAATCCAAAAAAAAATTCATTGCTCATTCGGGGTCACATGTAAGTTGAAAAAACATAACAGCTGGAAATCGTAGGGGGTGAGGGAGATGACTCCCTGATTTCACTTGGAAAGCCCCATATATATATTATGTATATAAATATATATAGTTTCCGGTACCTATACCTGCCGGTCCGCTACCTAAATCACTGCGATGTAACGAGGAATCACCCTTGTGCTCTAGTCATCGAAAGCTCATGTATAATTTTCTGAGAATATTGATGAAGAGTTTCATTAAGCCATTCATTGATACGGTATGACACAGGGTACGCTTCATCACGCTACACACAAGCGATTGATTGAAGGATGGCAATTCCTAGTATTGGCCATGATTTTGCAAAGCTGATACGCAACAATAACACGGAGTGACTGTGTTCGTATAAATACGCCGGATCAAGTTATTTATTGGTAATATTATTTCGGCAGTCGCGCTGAAAGGTTCAAGCCCCGCGATGATCTCGAGTGAATACACGTTTCTGTTGGAAGACATTGCTTCATTGGTACGCCCTCAAAGTCCTAACCGTACATCACAAATATAACGAGGTAAGTACGAAATATAAAAAAGAATAAACCATAATCACATCGTATACTATTCCAAAGTTTTTGATCGTTTTCGTGGAATACACAGAGTGTGTTTTCTGCGGGTCCGAATGAGAAGAGCATGGCCGGCGACTTTTGTGTGGAGAGTGTGGAGACTACCACACGTGAAAAAGTTCGAGTGTGGAAACTTCACATGTGGAATTAGTTTTTTAACAACCAAAATTTGAGAAAAATATGTAAAAGAGGTAGTATTTCTGAACCTAATTTTTTTTTGTCTGAATTAAAAAAAAGTTGATGAAACCAGGTTAGCGCGTGGCGTCTTATGAGACTATTGAAGCGCGTCGCATCGCAAACGTGTACACTAGCGTGGTTCAATATAACCTGACCCCCGAATTTTTCTCGGGCACCCCCTGAAAAGTTTCAGGACGATGAAAAAAGATATTTGGCAGTATATAAGCGCAAATAGATAAGATCTAGAGGTCGCGCCAACGTGTTTTCTGCCTGAATTCGTAATTTTTCTCGTTTTCGCGGTTTTATTTGAACAAGTTTTTCCATCGAAAGTATTTTAAATCAAGGGCTGCTAATTTTTCGCCCATCAAATACACCATATGGGCAAATCTCTGAAACCTCAAATTTTTGTGTCACTCCGCATTCTTTAGACTAATACATCATTTTTAATCATTGATCAGTGGAAAATCAGGTTGTATATGTTGTATAGATCATGTGAATACAAAAAAAAATACTAGCGCCTAAATTTTCAAGTCAAAAATGCATATAATATACATATAAAATAGCGAAATTGGCACATTTGAAAATGTCACTCCCTCATTTTCATTTTATTTTAATGCTGTAAAATTTGGTGCATTAGTTGGCGATGTTTGAATTGCTAATGAATTGAAAGCATTAAGAGAGCAGAATGAGATGCAACATGTTAGAAGTATGTGCTCACAATAGGAGAAAAGTTATGAAGAGTCAAAGTGGTGTCACTACTTTTTTGAACTTGTAATATTTATGATTTTGATAGCGCATCGTGGTTGGTGCATACCTGAAATCGTTATCAGACAACATCAATCGTGTTCTAGGGCACAAAAGAAGTAAATCTAGACGTGACAGGATTATGTGCTCGCATGAGGGGGTAGTTAAAATACAACTTATTGAAAAGTAGACAATACGTGCACCGAAGTAAAAACGCATACTTTTTATTGGCACATCGTTTGCTCATGAAAAATCTAGCCAAATACATATGTGCACTACTGTTTAGTGCACTATTGAATCAAAAATCACCCGCACCATCTCCTTAACAATTATTCAAGAAGTTACAGAGCGAAAAGTAAATGCGGAAAATCCAAGATCATTCAATTACACGCGTTAGGTGAGCGGATCCATGTCACCTCACTCAAAAAAAAAACCGTCAAGTCGCGGAACTTTGCGCAATTCAAAATATATTTGGTACTATGGAAAAAAGAATACAACTTCAAAGATTTCGAAAAAATTTAAAAAATGGCGGAGTTAGAGCTATGTTAATTTTTGTAAATCGCTGTTGCATCGCTATGTTTGAAAATTCTTATCTCCGTAAGTATCCATCGAAGCAGACCGATCCTGGAATCATTTTGCTCCTAAAAGAATGCGCTTTCATACAAAAAATTTGATGAAAAAAAAAACGTTTATTTTAATTTTTTTTCCGACGGTTTTGGAGATGTCTTGAAAAAACGTTGATAACGATTGGTGCGTTGCTTCAAAACGTTGCACCACGTTAGATTCTGTATTCTAACAGCTGACGGGACGTACACTCAAAATTTCAGGCATGTACTCAAGAATTGGAAATAAAAAAAAATTCCTTGAACAAATTCGAGGTTTCAGAGATTTGCCCATACATACACATGGGACAAAATTCCAAAACCGTTCCTGAAACCATAGACGATGAGACCAACAATCTTTCGTTTAATTTTCGTGTAATTTTCACTTTATCTTCGAGCCCCCTCCCGCCCCAAGCACAAGAGGCGACAACACACGAAATACCCGCAAGTCGCCAGCCCTGGAGAAGAGGGCTTATTTCACTCATACTGGTTATCGTCTGAATGATATTCCCACTTCCCAAGGCCAGAACAATAACAGGTCTACCTTTTGTTTGTGTGAAAATTAGTATTTAGACAATGGCAAGTATGAGTAGAATAAGCCCCTTTCTCATTCGGGCCGTAAAAACTCACCCTTTATACATACCGAATGGAGAGATTTATTCGAATGATTTGAATCGCTACCCGCGTAGCACATGAAGTTTCGGGAACGTTGCAGGTGCCTTACAATGTATTTTCTAGGTAACATTTCACTTGCGATGTTCCAATGATATTCAATTTGTGACTCACTAGAGATGTTTCCAAGAATTCATATCAGGAAGGTTCCAGGAATCTTCGACGAACATACATTTTTTACAACCTTCCTGCAATGTTCCATATAGATTCTTCTGAAACCTGGAATCACGTGACCCTATTTATGTGTTATGATATATGGGTGTTTCTCCACTAACTTGAAATTCCGTGTCCCACGAAGATTTCACCCATAAAATGACTCGAATTGGATATTATTTCTTACTGAAAATCATGTTAACAAGTTGTTTGATAGAGGCAATAGTCTAAAAATATTAGAATAAATGCATAAAAGGGGACATTTTCACATCAACACCCCTAAAAAACAGTCCCCTGGGATGTCCCAGATGCAAAATCGAAATTATTTCGTGACGTGTAGTGAACAAGTAATGATATTTTTCAATACTACTCTAACGTAGTTGTCTACAATAAAGGCATTTTACAATTTGCATGGATACAATTTTTTAATTTACTTTTTTTACGCCGAAATTGTGAGCTAAAGTTTGTCCTTGATTTTTGCTAACAGTCCCCTGTCGGACAGAAAAAAGATTTTTTTCAAATGGTGTGTGACATCCTCGTCACGATTTATGCGTCAAATCGAATGTAACCGCTGTAAAGTTCATAGCAAATGACGGACAGCGATTTGGCCCTATTTGATTCAGCAGTTTCTTCGCGTTCGGTGCGATGCTTACGCGTCTGGACCCCTAAGAAGAACAGTCCCCTGGCAAGATTTTTTCTTTGAATAAATTATTTTAATCACCCATCCAGCAAGACAACATCTAACGGCAGAAGTCACATTACTATTAATGCAAGTTAATTCGATAAAATATTGTTAGTTTCGGCATAATTATGTATTTTCGCCAAATTCATCAGTCCCCTGTCGCACAGTCCCCTGCCTGAAATGTGCCAGTTTTTCCGGATTTTATTGTTGATTAGTTAATTTTATGAGATGTTGATGTCAGAATTTGATTTTGTGACATGTTGATTTGATATAAAAAGAAATAGTGTTTTTGTTTGATTAGATTTTGATTATTTTTTCCAAACATGCGAAACAAGTAGCGAGGACAATTTCGTGTAGTTTTTTTCCAATTAGTGGAAAAACACCCATATATACTGTAAATGTCTACATGTGCCTACAGTATGATGTGCGCTGAAATCCCGCTGGCGATCATTGCTATCGATCGTGACGTGAATTGTGTGTTATATCGTGTTTTCTGGTGTCAAAAGTTCAGTATTTATATTGAAATCTACAATGTCAATTTTTGGATTCTACTTTTTCGCATACCTGGACGAAGACCAGCGAGTATGCCCCTGCGACGGTTTCATAACCTCAAAATCATGTTCAGTTGAATCTATTACCAATATTCCTTCATTATATATAATTTGATAATTATACAGTAAAATCAAGCTGTATATGTAGTGGTTATAATCTGACGCCGATACGACAATGAGTACATGGGCGATTTTATCAAATAATAACTCAGTCTGGGGTCTCACACCACCCCTTGTTATTGTGTAACTATTTTGATCAGAATTTTGTGAATCAATTTCATAAATTTTTATGTGAGTTTTATGTCAGTGCAAGCCAACCTTTGGAACGATTCTAATTCTAATATTGGTATCCCGTTACAAATAAAAATCGGAAAAACCGGAATCCACGGATCGTTTTAATGTTAAAATCATCGTTGTTCGTCATAGAATTTGTGTAAATTTTTTTGGGAATTAGACAAATGACGTTTTCGAGATATATGTATTAGTATAAGAGCTGACTCACCATTTTGGTTGTCAGCTCTCCGACTATATGTACATATGGCCTGCATAGATGCACAGGCACAAGCTCACACACACTATACGCACACATAACAATACGTATTCAAGTGATATTCCAGATATGTACCTGAAACGTAACCAATATTGTAAACCTACCATGTACATTACTCTATGACGTTTCGGGAACGTTAATTAGTAATGTAACATCGGCGGACATTTGCACATTCCTGTGAGCTAGGCTGGAAGGTTGCTGTAACATACCGTGACCTAACAGCAACATTACAATTTTTCGACCGAGTCATCATTGTAACATCTACGTAATGTAACTGTGCTACGCGGGTACATTAGCAGTAGTTATGAGAGCTAAATGAATATTTCTTTTTTCTCGAAGAGACGTTTATTTCAATCAAACGGTTAAACTTATTCATATAGAAAATACGTATTTATTCGTGATCTTTTTATTTAAAAGGCAACCAAAATAGACAAAGCTTATCCCTGGTAAAATTCGAGTATATATTCAAAATCATGGTATTAGATCGAAATAAATTCTCAATATGAAACTTATTAATTCAGATTGAGATTAATTAATCATAGAAATGAAATTTGAAAACAAGTCTTCCAAATAGTTTAAAACATTTATTACAAATGAATTCTTATTAGATTTATATACGAATGAAAAAATGTATGTGCCTTGAATAGAATTCATTCAAATTGAATAAATATTTACTCTCGTCCCAGACTCGATTACAACCCTCTTCACACAACAACAAGACTTCCTTTGTCGCGAGGGCATATCGCGAGGAACGTCTCTGAATGAGGAGATACAGGTCAGTTTACACCAACAATTTGAGGTAGATGGACGTACATGTTCAGCCATCATTTCGAATCCTTATATACGACATAATTAGTTCGGTATAAAGAATATGATAAGAACAATAGTATAATACTCCATGTACAAAACTTACAGAATTTTCGGGCGTAGTGCACCTATATCAAGATAGCCAAGGAGGCGATTATGAATGTAGATATGGAGCGTGGAGCTTTACTAGCCAAGTGCTTAAATTTCTGTTTGCTACTTCGCAAAACCAGACAAATTATTTAATCATTTTATCTATAATGCCTAGTTTGTGACATCTTCATTCGAATTAAAAGATATTTTTCTAGGTTTCACTGGATTGTTATAAAGCGCTATTAGAGATATTACTTCGCCTAAAATGAACAACTCTCTGTTGTAAGTTGCATTTATACGAATAGATTCAATCGTTGGCGACTGTATTGTATTCAATAAATTTTCATTCATCTCAATTAAATATTGTACAGCAACACAACTTGTAAATCAGCCATTACTGGAATTATTAAATAGGTGGCACACGTAGGATACCAAAGTCATTCGACCCGAAAGCTGACTAGGAATTCATATTAATTGAAAAGGTTTGCCTAAAATACTACTGCAGATATTTTATTCATTAAAGTAAAGCTCAAAATGTCGAAGGTATACAAATATCAGTCATAATAAAAGGGCCTTCATTATTGAGAGGAATAGATAACTGCTTCCATTCACAACGAATAACATATTTAATTCACAATACAAATTTTATGCGAATTAATAGAAATTCACTGAAAATAAATAAGTAATTGTTATTATCAATCTTGAATTTCAAGTATTATACTACTCTAGTCATCTCGCTCTTATTTTGACTAGATGGTACCTATAGGTTCTTCCCTCTCCACAAGTAGTATACTGCTGTTCGTTGTACAAGATAGTCATATGATAATAAACGTATTGCTATATATATTTGAAACCTAAATTGAATCTTGTATATTGAAACCTATTATCCCGCATGCACCAAGCTTCCCATCACAGTAATCCAGCTGAATAACTTACCACGTTCCTTCTAGCATTACATTCCATGTGATGCAAAGCGTTCTCTTATGAACATTCGAAGCGTGCAAAGGCATTACAACGAGGTTGAATGATGAAAAATTAAATTGTTGATAAGCTGTTAAACAACTACTGTTTAATCAAGCGTATGTTAGTGTGTTATAATTGTAAGGTAACAGAAACAAACGTGCATTGGGATTAATATGATTAAAATACATATCTTAATCTTAAGGGTTACATAATGTTAACGAGATTAAAACTTAATATTGCATTATACTGCATAACATGCTTTCATTAGGGTGGACCTTACTTTGCCAGAGTCCACAACACTTTCCAAGCCCTACCTCCGAGAATTCAGCTCAACAATTCTTGTTATTTAACTGACTCGGCTGTTGCGCCTTACAAGGACGATGGTCGAAGATGTTGCATTTTTCCTTCGCAAAAAAAGGACCACCCTAGCTTGCATGCTCATTGCTCCAATACATGATCTGAGGATAGCACAAATATACACAGGCACCTAAAACTAAACACAAAACTATACAATATACCGATATACGTGATGGACACCATAACCAAACGAAACAATATGCCATAAATCATAATGAAACAAACTTAACAATTATTACACACGAAATATACACATCGAGATAAACACCCTCGCCCATGAACAATTATCGCACAAAATATGATCACATGCCTATCTATAATCTATGCTTAATTATGTACATGCGCCATACAAACCCTTATTCATCGGTATAATATTCTTTGCTTTCAGTGATCATTTCTCGGCTTTCAGAAGGATATTCAAGTTCGCACAGTACGCTAACGTTGTATCAAATCCTAAGGGTGGATTGCGAGTAGGAATCATTTTTGGTTTACCGTCTGCTTTGCCGGGTTTTAATGGAGCGTCTAGAATAATCTCTCGCATTTTGTAGCGCTCGGAGCGAGGAATTTGTTCACGAGGTTTGAGCAACCATCGTGCTATACCTTTCCTTGCCGCATTCATATCCGTTTCGGAAAACTGATAAAAAGAACTTGCGCAAAGAGTGTAAACCCAGGAGCATAAATGTACACCGCAGTTTCCCGACGAATCAGGAACTCTCGATTCAGACCACTGCGCTGGAATGTCTGACTGTACATGGAGAGACCAATTCCCCCAACGGGTAAGTTTTTTCGAACGAGCGGCTCGATATGACTCGACGAAATTACAAAATCCATTTATTAATCCAGGTGGTAGCATCCCGTGCATCGAATCAATATATAACAATAAGTTATGGGGAAATACTATAATGAGTAACGTCCAATGACTCCTTAAATGTATTGGCCATAGCCAAACATCGAATGACCAAATGTCTTTCATTTCAGCCCAGCGTTGAAACCCGATGCTTAATGAGCCCTAGAGCAGTTTTTCCGTGAAAAAAGATTCAAACGCCAGTACCTTCATGCGGTTGCCGTTTGCATAATCTTGTGCAAGAACGCAAAACCCGTTAACGATATTGTCGTCCAGCCACTCACGTGGCATTAAAGTCTTCAACGAGTCTTCGGTAAAAAGAATACCCGCGGCCATAATTTTGCTTGAATTACGTGGAAAATCATATTGGTAATTCAAGGAAGGTGAAAAAAATGTCTGATCATCAAAATCATTTTGAGCTAAAGCCGCATCACACAGAGATTTTTCCGAAATAGGATTCACTTGCAAGCTTTCGAAAAATTCTGGTAATTCTGGTGAAGGAGCTAAGTGCGTTGACAGCAATGCTTCTATCTCGGCATCATCACCGAAGTTTAAATGAGAAAACGAACTTTCGCTTTGTTGAGCATCTTCGATAGTGACGGGGTTCATATTAAAGCAGTTATCCGATTCGACCATAGATTCTACAGTGCCGGTTGATACCAGAGTTCCTCCGTCATTTCGATTTTTGATATGTTTCGGGAATTTAAAATAGGTTTGTGATTTTCGCTTTTTTATCCATACCTCCTCTTAAAGGTCCGTATTATTTTTGTTTTTACGTGTTTGCCTTTCGGTCTTTAACGAAAATTTTCTTTCCCGAAGCCGTGGTCAGATGAAGCTCTCCATTTTTTGAATAAATCTGGGCGAGGAAATATTGGAGTTTCTATTAAGGACGTATTGTTTAACGATCTTAAACCAATTTTCGACGCTGGCGTTACTTTCGCGCAATAACCCAAAGTCTCTTAGTACACACGGAGACCACAGCGGGAAAAAAGGTAGGATGTGATCCAACAGATAGAAAAGAAACTCGCTTGAATAAAACTTGTTTGTGGTATTTACCGAATTGTCGAATTCTGCTGTCGTATTGTCGTATACTGATTTAAAGAACGCATAAAATGGCGAACCGTGTCGCAGTAGATTTGTCAAACCGTTGACATTCACGGAAGACTCTATATCTGAATTATCTAAACCGTCGGAGTCATTGAAATCAATGTGGTTGAATACCGTCTCGGTGTCTGTAATGTCCTGTACAATGGTGTTGAAATCAGTGCACTTCTCCTTCGACCCGAACACTATTACAGCTAAGCCAAAAATCTTTTTCGCAGAAACCTTATCACTGCAATGAATCAATTTGCTGATTAATGCAGCACAAAGGCTGCGTTGCTCTCGATGACGAAACAGAGTTTTCACCTTCCTCATCACTGTACGTAGTAAGTGTGTAGAACAAATGTGAACGTGAGTCATATCCGGAAGAATGACAGAATCATCGTCGAACGCGGAATACAAGACTTTCAAATGATGTGCTAGGGACATATCATCAAACGCTTTGATTACTGCTTGAATGAGAGTTAGACTAAAGTCTCTCTCGATTTTATTAATTACTACCTCACGGCTAGTCATTTGTTTCAATGTATAATTGAATGATGCCAGAAACAGTGTAATGTTCGGCATATTGTGCACACTAGATATTAATTCCGCTATTGGCAATGGGGCACACTCTTCGTTACCCGGTACGATGAGGGCGTAATAATAAATCGGCTTCGATTCATCCGAGGGAGGCGCAACGATACAACCCCCCGTAGCATCCAAATTACACGACACTGGCTTGCGTAAAGACAAGAGATACAAAATTTGTTGCTCGGTGCATAAAATAACGTAAAATGGCAAAATACAATGCGCCTGTATATACCCATTACAAAATTTGCCAGACCAAGACTCTTTTAACAGTTTCGTCAGTTTTATTAGAAATTGTGTCGGGTCTTTGTCCAAGTCATCAATAGTGTTACGTTCACTGGACATTTTTTGTAATAGCATTAAGCTGGGGGCGTCGTTCCTATTTCCCGAGACCAATACATCTTCAGGAACGTCCTGAAGCATTTTCAGTTTCAAAGAACTGGGCACTTGGCCCTCGAGCTCCTTCTTCAACCGCGATCGTTGCGGCCCCCTAATGAATCGCCGATGAATTTCGCCGCTATCGTGACAAATGTCCTTAACTCGGTGGATTTGAACGATTATGTCACGAAATGGATGGACGATAGCCATTGTGACTCGAGAATTGAATCTAGTACAAGACGCATTTTTGCACTTGGCAACAGCATTGAAGTAAGGCGGATTCGTCGTATGACATTTATGCCACGCAAAAGACAGGACACAGTGGGGGTACTGAACTTTGAAGTATTCATTAAATTCGTCAGTCCACCCTTTTTTTTAAACGTACTGTACCAGTCGCAACGAAACGCTCCCAAAAATCGCTAGGAATTTCCATGTTACCATCTTTAATTAAATAATCAGACACAACACCGGTTGAAGAAAAGCTGGTGTCTTTTTTCACGTTGATATCAGTAGTGATTGAACAATGGCTATTATTTTTTACAACGCAAATATCTTCGGGAGTATTATCACCGCCAACTGATTCAGTATAGCATCTATCATTGATATTTTCTCAGTCATCGGGTGCAAACTCATGGTGTTTAATTGAATAATCAGACACATCAACACCGGTTGAAGAAAAGCTTGTATCTTTTTTCACGTCGATATCAGCAGTGGTTGATCAATAGATATTTTTTCTGACAACGCAAATATTTTCGGGAGAATTATCGCGGCTAACTGATTCGGTATAACATCCATCATTGATATTTTCCCAGTAATCTGGTGCAAAATTATGGTCCTGCAGTTCGGGAGATATGTGTTCACACTTGAGTGAAACATTAGGTAGAACGTCATTCTCGACAATGGGGGACAAATTCCTAGTTATTTCATTCGATTTAATTTGAATAAAACACTTTTCGACCTAAGCGAAATGGTTGCGAAAGGTGTCGTATATTTTCCGCGTGTGTTTTACAATCGTCCGCTTCCTTCGGGTTAGTAAAAAATGAGAACAAACTTGTTGCCATATGCTATTTTGTGTTTTATACGATGGAGTTGATTTGATATTCCGCAATTCGTCGAGAGTCAGATTACGATATATCTCTGCTAATATCGCAGCTAGCTTTTCCGGCTCAATAAACATGGTCAATTTATAAATTTCATTTAGGTCTAATTTTAGATCCAGTTCATAGATTGTATCATGTAAGGTTACTATTTCTAAGCTTAAGATTACTGATTATGTTGCGTTATGAGATTTTAATATATTTAATTCTAATTCTAAGTATAGTTTATAGGGCGAGAAAATATAAATAGCTGTATGTGCATATGTGTGTATATATTGTATAAAATAAAGAAATTAAAATACTAAAACTAGCGCTTGTAATATCAGTAGACTAGATAGCAAAGCTGGAGATGGGATCTTCGAACTGTTGCCACCATACGTCGTACAATACGGCAAGCAAGCAATCTAGTAGCTTAGTTTATAAGTGCATGCTCATATGTCCGTTTACCTATAAAGAATATGTAATTTTTTGACGAACCTGAGACAAGAATACAATACATGCTATATGATGTGCGATTATAATCACATAAAAGAAAAAACGTTAGTGAATTTGGATATCGACGCCTGGGCGGAAGAAGATTGTATCTCGGAAAACCGGTGAAGAAGATCGTAACTCGCAAAAACCCATAGAATATTATACGGGTACTTCTATGGAGTATTTTTTTTATAATTTTTCTGATGCATATTAAGCATATCAAGTGAATTTCAAGATTCTCGAATGGAACGAAATAACCCATGTGAACGCCGTCATGGACGGAACATGAAATATAAAAAATCGCGTGCATTATGATATTCACCCACGAGAGCTGTATGAAAAGTATGAATATTTTACTATTCGAATAAAAACTTTTATAAAACACTTGTCGATAATTTCCGTTCATTCCCGATGAGAAAAGTCACCACAAAAGCGACGGAAATATAGAGAACGAAAATTCGGCGATATTCTCGATTCTCGTCCCGGTATCGTGTACCTGATCTCGTATTGTCTCGTCAACGACGATACGAGAAAATATAATTTATCGTCTCGTTTATCGACAGCTTCATCTCGTCTCGTCTCGTGTTTATCGATTATCGCGGCACCACTAGTCCAGATCATTAGTTCATAGCCTAAAAACAATTATGGATTTTTTTTCACAAGTGCCATTAATTCCTACCTGTAGGACGATACTTTTCCCATTTGATTAACATGGGATTTTTGCACTTTTTAGATTTTGATTTTTTTCACCGCTCACTTTATTCATGACCTCATCAAATATTGTTGATTCTACGACTGTTCTGACCTATTTAGGTAGACATATTTTCACTTTTATTTTTATTGATGCAAAAAGATTTCATAACTTTTGAAGTTTTTTTCGAAATTTATTTTTACCACGTTTTCCAATAATTTCCGAAATTTTTTGAATTTATTGACTTTTCAATGCTTTTCATTCAAATTAGAAAATATCAGAAAATTATTGAAAAATACGATAAAAAAAATTTTCCCGCTTTGGACTTACATTTTTTTTTTCTCCAATGCCAACATTTGTCCATCTAAATACTTCAGAACAGTAGAAGAATCAACAATATTCAATGAGGTAATGAATATAGTAGGTGAAAAAAAAAATTGAAGTCTAAAAAGTGCAAAATCCCCTGTTAATTAAATTGATAAAGTATCGTCCTACAGGCAAGGACTGATGATGGCGCTTGAATGGAAATAAAAAAATTCCGTAATCGTTTTTAGGCTACAAACTAATGATTTGGACCATATCCAAGGGAAAAAAAAGTCAATTTCGGAAATAACGGACACCCTGATGTTTATATGAGAAAAAATAACAACTCCGTATATTGTTGAAAATGTAGACCCGGAAAAAAAAAAATTCTATCGATACGATTCTAAACACCGTTTACAAACGGTCGCACCTGACAGTTCTATCGGAAATCAAAGCTTTGATCGAAGCTTTGAAAAATCAGTAACGTTAGACATTTTTTCAAGTCGCAATCCGTTGATTGTTTTCAAAGTTACAGCATGTTAACAAGTTCTCTATGTTAGGAAAAAATCCATGGAATAGTATTGCCAAACTTGTGCTGTCATGTTTTCAACTGTCAGGATCGGGAAATTCGTGACTCTATCACTTTTCAATTGGGACCGTGCATACCTATACACACTCACCAAAGTAGAGACTTCCGGCTTACGAGAGAAAGTAGAGAGTCGTGTGTAAAATCGAACGAGAAAACTGTCAGCCAAGTACTGGAAATAGACCTTAAAGAGGGAAAAGTGACGAAAGCTAGGACAAGGGCCAATAAAGAAGCACTAAGGACCAAAGAAGGAGAAAAACCAAGTAAGCGCAAAAGAGAAGTAGTAGAAAGAAAGAAGACCGGCAAGAGGTTAGGATGACAGGCGGGACGAAAGAGGATACAGACAACAACACCGTGAGGGATGAGATAGTGGCGCCAGAAGAAGACCCCGCGACAACGGAATCACCGGAGGACCAAACCATACCGACGGCAGAGAATCGCTAATTACCAACTAATGACTTACCCGCAGAGTGCCGTCGGAGAGGGAGCGGCCGAAGATAAGGCAGCAAGGGGAAGGCCGACGAACGCACGCAGGCTACAAAACTGGGCCAGGGAAAGGTCCAATAGCCTCAACTCCCTGGACATGCTGACGGACAGAGCGAAAAGGAAGAGAGAAGAAGGAGGGAAGGAAGAAGAGGAGGCACCCAAGAAAAGCAACTGGGAAAATATGGCCATGGAAAGGAAAGAGGAAAGCACAGACGATATTACAAGAAAGAACCGGACAGCGGCACAGGCCCCGAACGAGAAAAAGAGAGAGCCCAAACATGAGGGATGGCAGGAGGTAAAGAATATAATGGCGATAATGATAGAAAAAATGGAAGCAATGACGGCAGCAACGGTGAAACACGCCGGAGAAACCAGAGCGCTCAGAATAGAACTTGAACAAAACAAAGAAGAAGGAACAGAGGGGAGACAAAACATCATAGCCGAAATAGAGAAGATGAAGGAAGGGACCGAGGAAAGCACTAGAGAGCTCAGGAACCTGAAAGAAGAATGGAGCGTGAAGAAAAAGGAGTGGGACGAGGAAAAAGCCAAAGCAAAGAAAGAGGCGGAAGCAATCAAGGCCCAGATAGAAAAGGCAAGCAGAAAAGGAGAAGAGAGGGTAGACAGGAGACTAGAAGCACTGGAGAGAGAAGCTATGAACCTAAATAGACAGCTCCGGGAAAGCAAGAGAGAGACCGAGAGGAAAGAGGCAGGAGAGGAAACTAAGAGTGGTGATCAAGGGAATAGAGGCCGAACCCGGGAAAGAAAAGGAAGAAGCCGTAACACTGATTGCCGAGATACTAGGAGTAGAGGGCAGAACCTCGGGAGGGTGGACAGAGGGCCCGGAAGGAAGAAAGATAACGATACTAGAGATGAAAACGTGGGAGGACAAGCAAGAACTAATGAGGAGAAAATACGTACTAGGTAACAGAAGAATATACATAGATAACGATCTAACACAAGGAGAAAGAAACATACAAAGACAACTGAGAGAGATTGCGGCGTGAGAGAGGGGAAACGGGAAAGTAGTAAAGGTTAGATATCAAAAGATAGAAATCGACGGAAAAAGGCACACCTGGGACGAAGAGACCGGTACGGTCAAAGAAGATCAGAGGGAACCAGAGAGAGTATCACCATCAAGCAGAAGAGGAAGAGGAAGGGGACGAGGTGCGGGAAGAGGTGCGGGAAGAGGTCAAGGGAGCGGGAGCTTTCAAAATTAAAGAGAAACCACCGCAAGAGGACCTAAGGAAAGAACATGAAGAAAATAGACGGGAAGACAAAGTAGTTCGACAGAAGAACAGCAGAACGCCAAAGACCTCGGAAGAATAAGGAAAGAAGGTCACGAGAAAAGAGGTGAAAGTCATCTTTTGGAACGTGGCCGGAATCCGAAACAAAGACGAATAGTTCTGGGACTACATCGAACAATTTGAAGTGATCTGCCTACTCGAGACCTGGATGTAAGACAAAGAATGGCAGACGTGGAGAAACAAGCTCCCAACGGGGTTCAAATGGCAATGCCAAGGAGCGAGAAAGGAGAAGAAGAAAGGCAGGGCCAAGGGAGGCCTAATAACAGGAGTCAGAGAGGAACTAAGAGAGAGTGCGGCCGAAACGGACCTCGAGGGCGTGCAGGAAAGAAAGGTGTGGATAAACGAAGAGGAATGGAGGATATGGGCTGTATACAGAAAAGGCGAGGAGCTCGAGAAGATAAAAGAACTGATAGAAGAAAGAGAAGAAAAACTGCTGCTAATCGGGGGGGACATGAACGCAACAGTAGGGACTCTAGGAAAAAAAGCCTGGAGAGAGTGGAACGAAGAAGAAGAAGCCACAGAAAGGAGGTCGAGAGATAAAACAACAAATAAAGAAGGTAGACAACTAATCGAAATAACGGAGGAGAGGGGATGGACGATCCCAAACGGAAACAAAAGTGGAGACGAAAGAGGGGAATGGACCTACGAAAAAGCCGGAAACAAATCGGTTATAGACTACGGAATGGTCAACATAGAGGCCTGGGACAAAATAGAAAGTGCCACAATAGGATGTAGGATGGACACGGACCACCAACCGCTAATCGTAAGGATAACCGGAGAGATGACGAGAACCGAAGGAAAAGAAGAAACAGGGTGGACACAGGACTGGTCCGAAGAAGGAACCGAGACATTCAAGGAGAAAGTCAGAGATATAAGTTGGCAAAAAGAAGCCGTACAAGAAAAATGGAAGGAGATGGTAGAAAAACTGGGAGAAGCGATACAAAAAGGAAAGAAGAAGAAGAGGAAAGAAACCGGGCGGAAACCGTGGTGGGATAAAGAATGCTGGCAAGAAAAGAGAGAGGTAGTGAAGGCACTCAGACGAAAGAGAGAGGGCAAGATAAACAAGGAACAAATGAAAGAAATAAGAAAGAAATATCAGAAGAACTGCGAGAAGAGAAAAGAAGAGTGGAAAAAGTCAGAAATAGAAGCACTCGATAATATAAAGACAGAAAAGGAAGCATGGGACTTCGCAAACAGAGAGAGGAAGGCGGGCAGAGTAGGGATCGAGGAGAGCATACCGAAGGAGGAATGGAGAAACCACTTCATGGCACTGCTGGGAGGTACGGAGACCAGGGTGCGAGATGAATCGGCCACAAGAAGCGAAAGTGAAGAGGGGGACATAGAAAGGGTCAGCCAGGCTGAGATCAACCGTCAGATCAGGAAGATGAAATTGAAAAAAGCAGCAGGCAGTGACGGCCTGAGAAACGAGGTGTGGAAGCACGGAGGAAACACAGTACTAGAAACAATCATCAGCGTCATAAAGGGATACTGGAACGGTGAAGGATACCCGGAAGAATGGAACGAAGGGTTGATCACCCCCATATACAAAAAAGGAGAAAGAACGGACGTCAGAAACTACAGAGGAATAACCCTGTCAAGCACGGGGTACAAAATCTACGCGAGCATACTAAACGAACGGATAATAGAAGACGGTGAAGAAAAAGGGGTATGGAGTGACACCCAAGCAGGATTCAGGAGAGGAAGAGGGACGATAGACAACATAAGCATACTGAAACACATCGTCGGGAGAAGGATAGAGAAAAAAGGTGGAAGGGTATATGCTTTATTTATAGACCTAAAAGCGGCCTTCGACAACATAGACAGAAAGGAACTATGGGAGACAATGAAGAAGAAATGAATCAAGAACGGACTAATCGAAAGAACAAGAGAGACGTACCAGGAGACAAAGTGCAGAGTTAAAGTAAACGAGACAGAAACAGAGGACTTCTGGACCAACAAAGGGGTAAGGCAGGGATGCCCGCTCAGCCCGACCCTCTTCAATATATATATGTCAGACCTAGGAGAAGAACTAGGAAAAGGAGTGGGAGGGGTAAAGATCGGCAACAAGAGAATAACATCCCTAAAGTACGCAGACGATGTACTGATACTAGCAGAAGGAGCGGAAGCCATCAAGGAGATGATCAAGAGGCTGGAAAAATACCTGAAGAAGAAGAAGCTAGAACTCAGTATAGAAAAACCAAAGATGATGGTATTCAGGAAGGGAGGAGGAAGGACGAAAAAGACAGAATGGATGTGGAAAAAGGGCAAGATAGAAGAAGTCGAAGAATTCCGATACCTGGGATACGTAATCACAAGGAACAACAAGGACATAGAACACGTGAAAGAGAGAGTCAGGAAGACCCAGATAAGCATGAGAGGAATCTGGGGAATAGGTGAACGAAGATTCAAGACGGACATAAGCTGGAGGATAAAACTGCTGGATGCTGTGGTAGGAGGAATAGTCTCGTACGGAGCCGAACTATGGGGCTGGAGAGAGTGGGAGGAAGTTGAGAAAGTAGAAGTGAAATACATGAGATGGATCCTGGCGCTCGACGGCAGGACACCCGGATATATTGTCAGAGAGGAACTAGGTAGAAGAAAGAGAGGGGAACAGCTGGTCTCAAGAGCCATGAAGTGGGAACACAAGATGAAGAAAGGGGAAGGTAACCCGCTGCTGTTAGCGTGCTGGAAAGGAAGAGAAAGAGACGAAGAAAGGGGGCTGCAAACCGAGTGGATGAAGCAGAGAAAGGACTGCCTAAATAGATGCGGAATAGACGAAGACGATCTAAGAAGGTGGACGGAGAGTGGGGAAGGATGGATAGAGAAAGCGATGGAGAAGTACACAGAAGAAGAAAAAAGAACGAGAGAGCAAAAAATAGAAAGAGCCAGATATAACAAGAGATACAAGGCAATAAGGACACCCGGACTACCAGAATATATCAAGGAAGGGAAAAAGAGAGGAGAAAAATGGATCCAAGGAATAGCGAGAGTAAGATGCGGAAGCGAAGAAACGGCCAACAAATACTGGCTAGAGGGAGACAAGATAGGATGCAGACTCTGCGAAACAGGCATTGATACCCTAGAACACGCGGCTGAAGAATGCGAAGAAATGTGGAGATGGGAAGGAGAAGTAAGCGACATAGCCGGAGAAAAAGGACAAGGGTACGAATGGATAAAAGAATGGAGAACGCGAAAACGAGACGCAGAGAGAAAGGCTAACAGAACGCTGGGAGCCGACAGAAAAGAATAAACGATAGCACCTCAGGAGGAGGAAGAACAATTATGAAGGAAACCATGACGTAGAGAAAGGAAAGAAGACAACACGGAAGCCATGTAATGCCCCCAGGGGCGATCATTAATATACCATACCATACCATACCACTCACCAAAGTAAGAATATGTAGTTTAGGAGGTATGGCCATTTCAATCACGCGGAAATTCATATTCCGGCGTTATTTTTGTTATTATTATTATGATTATTATTAAAATTATCAAAATTATTGTTATTATTATCAATTAATAATAATAATGATAATAATAATGATAATAATAACAAAAATAATAATTTTGATAATTTTAATAATAATCATAATAATAATAACAAAAATAACGCCGGAATATGAATTTTCGCGTGATTAAAATAGCCATACCTCATAAGCCCGATGTAGGCCCAACTTCGGCCTGGTCTTAAAAATTCCGTCTTTCGATGTCGAATTTTGTCTACAAATTTCAAAAAGATCGATCACGGCGACTTTTTGCAATCCGAGATTTTGATTTTTGAAACGAGAATTTCGGCACTTCCGGTGTCTGAAAAAATCTACAAATATTTCCATTTCGAAGTACGTCAAAAAACTGGACAGTTGTGCACCAGTCACTTTTCCGTGGGATACCTTGGTTGCCAACTAGAATTGGATGAAAAACGAGCTGTTGCCGAAAAGTGCGATTTTCAAAAAATCGTAACTTCTAAAAAAAAAATCGCAAAATTCTAAAATAATTCAGCAATCATACCTGGGTCTAGGGTTACCCTGAGAATAATTTATTCGGAAATCGATGGGGGTCGGGGTAAATGACCGTTAAAAATATTTTGGAATACCCCATAGGTATGCACGGAGCGAATAGAACATGATTACTGTTTTTGAAAATGATTTTTAATAATTTCTTTTTTTGTTTTTTTTTTTATATTTGTTTTTGTCCCAGAATTCGCGCCGAGGAATTTACAGGGTAAATCTTGATCGAAAACGGGATCGAAATTTCGCTAATCGTATTTTCGGGAAAGGCTTAAATTTCTCGTTATAATTATTTCAAATTCAGCCAATGACGCGTGGCTTATGAATGGCCGTTCGTCGATGTGATTACCGCTCAATTGTATGCGTGTCTCCCAGCCTATTGTCGCCGCGAAACAAAGTGCACACAACCAAGCGGCGAGCACACCGACAATCGCCCGTTCTTAGATCGCACGTTATTGACTGAAATCAAAATAATTATAACGAGAAATCTAAGCATTTGCGGAAAAAACGGCTAAGGACATTTCGATCCCGTTTTTGATCAAGATTTACCCTGTAAATTCCTCGGCGCGAATTCTGGGACACCCTGTATATGGGTACTTACCGAAGAATACGACGATCACACAATGTACGCCAGATATTGTGATAGATGTGATATCAATGTAATATCACGATTCGTTTGGTTTATTTATATCTCAAAAAAGACTTATTTTGTGAATTCATACGCGATTAGTTTGTTTACAATACATTATGGCAGAAACAAAAATTAAATCTTAATAAACTATCTGAAATAATTGATTTCGTCGTCTGTATAGCCAAACTGACGTAGTTGGGCAGGATTCATGATCACAAATTACCCAACAAAAAACACTCATAATTTATCGTCGATAGCGGCAAGAAAGTGTTCTATTTTTTGATGAACTGTTTAATAACTCTCTATTTTCTCAAAAAATATTAAACGAATTACAGGAAGTTTGATAACGATTTGAAACATTCGAACCAAGGCGTATGTATTTCAGAAATCTAATCATCAAATCGAATTTGATTATAAAAATGTAGATACGTGATTAAAAAATTTGAACAAGACCCAATTACTGAATGTTTTATTGGTAATAGTGATGGTGAAAGTTATTAATCTCACTTCAGTCGAACATTGAGTAGAACGATCACTCACCGAATCACCTATCAATCCTAGACGGGGCAACTTCTTTTGCTCAACAACCTAGTTTTAATGTAACTTGGGGCATATTTGTCCCCCAGGTACCCCGTCTAGGGTTATTTCCTTTCCCTGATACAAGCCACGGGTCATAATAAGAAAATGGTAACGTACCTTCTGTGAAATTATAGAGAAATTCTTCAAGAAATTGGCTCTCACTTTTAAGAAGCTCGCTGTATCAAATACGGTCGAATAGTGAGCTTGCGACGTTGCGAGCGCAGGGGGAGGGACACGTTAAGAAGAAGCCGCCGAATCCCGGAGTTGAGCGGCATGTTAGAAAGAGCGTATATACATAGAAAAATATATTCACCACTCCGAATAAGGTGCGTATTCATAACGCAAAACGCAACGTGAAGATGTTAAATTCGGCGCATGCAAGTAGTATATTATTATGCACGGAGAAAAAAATATTATCAGAATAAGTACACGTATCACTATTTGAACTATATTCAGTATAGTTTGCGAGTTGTTTGTCTTGACGACGCGCCGTATAGCGAATTCAGCTATACAGAGTTTCCTCGCACGGAGAAAAAATATTGTCAGAATGAGTATACGTATCGCTATTTTAATATTTCGTACATTCAAGCCGAATAAACGAATTCTTATCGTAACTCAAACTTATATCACTATTTTAATCATACTATGGACTATTGAATAAGCAAATAACTATTCTTAAATCAGATGAACGTATTGTCATAAGGAGAAATCGAATTGTTTATCTGACGATACGTCCTTTGACGATACGGTGGATAGTCATTCTGATAATATTTTTTTCCCCGTGTGGGTTGAGGTATAAAGAATGAATTTTTATTATGTCACGGTGATATTATTACTGTTGTTGCAACCCGAGTATCAAAGTGTTGCAATACAGATGTTTGATCCACACTTTGGCAATACCATGAAATGTGCAAGTACGAAGCCTTCACGCAACTAACAACAAGTGCAGACGCAGCACGACCTCCTTAACGTAATAAATAAGCGATCATCGTAATACTCATTGTCAGAACATCGAGACCAAGTTATTAGGGCAGGTTATGCCAAATCTGTGCTAGATATAGTAAACCACTTTTGTAAAACTCTTTATATATTAAATAAACTTGAATTACTTTGTACGAATGAGTTCCAACTCTTAATTCGAAAACAAACCTTTAAATAAATTGTAGTTGTATGAAAAATCTCAGGATCCCGATTACAACAACTGGTGGCAGCGGTGGGATCGTCGAATCGTACAAATAAATCAAGTCTCAAGTATCCAGCAAGTGAATTGAAAGAATAGTGATAGTGGCACCGAAAGCTGGCATCGTTGAAGGAATCGTGACGTCACATGTCAAAGAAAGGAATAGAACGTTCAGCATCCGTAGACTCTCCGACTAAACCTGAGTTACAAGGAGCAGTAAGCTTTGGGGATAATTCACCCTTGTTTGGTGTACTACCTCCTAGCCAGAGGCACGCCTTGCATTTATCACTGGCTGCAGCAGCACAAGAAGCTTCGGGCAAAGAGCAAATGCCATTGAACTGGGACTTGGTGGAAAAACGCATTGCCGAAGGTAAAACCGCGTGGATTCAAGAATTACGAAGAGATCATCTTCTCCAAACCTGTGAGCATCTTCGTATAAACGTAAGCGAAGAATATACAGTCGACGAACTTCGTGCGGCATTGCGCGAATTTGTTAAAAGTAAGACTCGGGAGCAAGTACCACCACAACAGAATCAGAACACAGCAGCGAATCAACCTCCAATCAATATGGCCGAAGACACCCCCACCGTGGGACAAGTGCTGAAGGATATCGAGATCTTCGATAGCAGTGACCGAGGAAAGGTTTGTGACTTTATTCGCTCTTGCAAGTATGCACGTGAGATAATACGACCTGCAGATACGGGAAATCTATTGAAAGCTGTTCTGAGCACCCGAATCAGAGGTGCTCCGGCACGAGCTTTAGAATACAAATAAATTGACACCTGGAACGCACTGGAGGAAGAGCTGAAGTCGATGAGCATCGATACACGGACATTAGCTTCGTTACAAGTGGAATTCAGTAGCTGTAGACAACGTCAGAACGAGGACGCGAGGTCATATGGAACACGAGTCGAGAAACTAACTGCACAGGTCATCAAAGTAACGATGAAGGAAGCCGCAGAAGAGGATTCGAAATCGACGCTGGAACGCCAGGTCAGAAAACAAGCTGTCAATATCTTCATCAGAGGCTTGAACGACAAGCTGAGGATATTGGTCAAGAGCCGACGGTGTGAAAATCTTAGAGAAGCCATATCACTCGCGATAGAAGAAGAACGAGATTGAGGTCCCATTCGTGAATCGAATCGGAAACACAGTCAACCGCGCAACAGCAGATAAGGCAACAGAGGAAATAATTGCTACAACTGCGGGAAGACAGGACACCTAGCACGAGATTGTCGTCGACACCAAGTAACTACGTAAGAAAAATTCAGGTAATTTGTCATTTCTGTAGGAAACCAGGGCACGTCATACGAGACTGCAGAACTAGAATAGCAGAAGAAAATCGGCAAAGATACGAGAGGAATCGGGGACCTCCTAGAAGGGAAGAACGGGTCCAGCCAGGTCATTTTAGAGACGCCAGCAAGCAAAACAAAGAGGCTTCGAGAAACGAGGAGCAGGCGCGGCGGGCAGGCAACCGTATCGCGTCGTACCAGTAAATTGCCCAATAAATGGATCAAGACAGAAGAATCACACAACGATCGAGGCAGATGAATTCGAGACGGGACACGGAACTATGCTATTAGATTCAGGAGCTGAGGTAAGCCTAGTAAAAGTCGGAAAAATTGACGGCGAAGTGATGGCTGAAGACGGTGTGATCACGCTCAGAGGAATAAGCGGAACACCGGTTACGACCGTGTGTAAGGTCACGTTGAATATGAGGGTTGGTGATAGGCACATATCGCACCTTTTTCACGCAGTTAAAGATGATTTTCCACTAGAAGCAGACGGTCTCTTAGAAGGCGACTTCCTCGAGAAGCATGACGTCGAGCTTAGATCTGGGAAATACGCAAGATTGTACGGAACGACATGGAATTTAGGAGCCACAGGAGCTCACATATCGCTCGAACGGAGAAGCGAGAAGATAATCGGTGCAAAGACACGCGACGACGCGGAAGGCATCGTCGAAGGAATCGAGTTACAGCCTGGAGTATACCTAGGGAGTTGCATCACCAATGCAGTCGACGGTCAGTGCGAAGTCAGCATTTTGAATACGAACGATTATGATGTAGAACTGGAACAGCCGTGTGTACAAATCGTAACAGTAGGCCAAGAGCACACAGATACGACGCAAGTATATGCATGCCGGAGGATGACACCGAGTAACGCGAGCCGAATGCAACAGCTGAGAGACAACCTACGTACGAGTCATCTGAATCGAGAAGAAAAAGAGAGCTTGTTAGATATTTGTGAAATATTTCATGATGTATTTCACTTAGAAGCAGACTATCTGGGCTACACGAACGCAGCTAGTCACAGAATTACAACGAGTCCAGATAGTATCGCACCAATAAATGTACGACCTTATAGACTTCCAGAGAAACACAAGCAGGAGATAAACGAGCAGGGAGATAAAGTGCTGGCCGTCGGGATAGTCAGACAGAGCAAAAGTCAATGGAACGCACCACTGCTGGTGGTACCGAAAAAGGCAGACGCATCAGGAAAAACGAAGATGAGAGTCGTAGTTGACTTCCGTAAGGTGAACGAGGTTACTGTAGGAGACTCCTCTCCACTGCCTGATATCACGGAAATATTGGACCAGTTGGGTAAGGCAAAATATTTCTCTACATTAGATCTAGCATTAGGATTTCACCAAATTCCAATGGAAGAAGAGGATAAGTGCAAGACTGCATTTTCCACTTCACACGGTCATTACGAATACAATCGCATGCCTTTTGGACTGAAGAACGCAACCGCTACATTTCAACGGTTAATGAATACTGTACTTTCAGGAATACAAGGCCTTAGATGCTATGTCTATCTCGACGATATTGTCATACATGCTCCTAGTTTGCAGGAACATAATAAACGACTGGAAGAGGTACTGGAACGCTTACGACAAAATTCATTGAAACTACAACCCGACAAGTATGAATTTCTGAGGAAAGAAGTCAACTTTTTGGGACACGTCATCACCAGAGACGGAATAAAGGCAGATCCAGAGAAGATCCGAGCAGTAGAAGAATTTCCAATTCCAAAGAGTATAAAAGATGTTCAAAGATTTCTGGGTTTGGCCGGATACTACAGACGATTTATACAGAATTTCTCGAGTTTAGCAAAACCGCTAACACATTTGCTGAAGAAAGAGGTAAAATTTGGATGGACTTCGAGGGAACAAAAAGCTTTTGAAAATTTGAAGAAGACGTTGACGACAGCACCAATTCTACAGTATCCAGATTTCGAGCAACCGTTCATCGTGACGACAGACGCATCCGACAAAGCCATCGGAGCAGTCCTGTCGCAAGGCATAATAGAAAGTGACTTGCCAGTAGCATACTCAAGTAGAACTCTCAATCCAGCAGAAGGAAACTACAGCACCACAGAAAAAGAATTATTGGCCATAGTCTGGGCAGTTAATCATTTCAGACCGTATGTATATGGTACCAGATTTAAGATTGTTACAGATCACAAACCACTCACATGGTTATTCGGAGTCAAAGATCCAGGATCACGACTCATGAGATGGCGACTGAAGCTGGAAGAATACGACTACGAGATCGAGTACAAGGCAGGCAAGGCTAACACCAACGCAGATGCCTTGAGTCGCATGTATGCAGTGACCAGAAGTCAGCAGAAAGAAGAGGGAGAATTGAACAACCGAGAACAAGAATATTCGGAGGAACATCGGAACAGGATCATCTATGAGTACCACGATACGCCATTAGGAGCACATCAAGGAGTTAATCGAACGATCGAACGAATTCGATTGAAGCACGATTGGCCAGGATTACGGAAGGACGTCGAAGAACACATTTCGAGATGCGAGAATCGCCAGACGAATAAACTCAGCAGGAAGACGAAGGCACAAATGGTTATTACCGACACTCCAAATCAACTGTTCGAAAAATGTGCATTAGACATCGTAGGACTACTGACAGAAACGGAACAAGGAAACAAGTATATCCTAACGTTTCAAGATTGTCTAACCAAATTCAGTAAGGCAATACCCATTCCGAACCAAGAAGCTAACACTGTAGCTAAGGAATTTGCGACCAGGATCGTATGCGAACACGGAATACCACAGAGAATACTCACCGATCAAGGTACGAACTTTTTGAGTAACGTTATTAAAAATACCTGTAAATTGTTAAAGATCGACAAGATTCATCCTGAATCCAAGATATCATCCTGAATCCAATGGAGCCATAGAACGTCTACACAGGACGTTAGCTGAATATCTGAGACACTACATAGACGAAGAACAGAGCAAGTCGGACGAATGGTTACCATATGCTATGTTTGCATATAACACGACACCTCACACTGCAACGAGATTTACGCCATTTGAGCTGGTGTATGGGCACCTCTAGCTGAACTACCAGCATCGCTGAAGAAGCATCCAGAAACAACGTACACCTATGACGACTACGCACGAGAACTACGAGAGAGATTGCGAGCCAGCAATCTCATAGCCAAGGAAAATCTGCAACAAGCCAAGGAGAAGTCAAAAATCGAGTACGACCGACGAACCAAACGAAAAGGGTTCAAGGTTGGAGACAAGGTACTACTGTACGACGAGACTGTACGCAGAGGACGATCGAAGAAGCTATTATCTCAATGGATTGGTCCTTATACTATTCTAGAGGTAAATTCAGAAGTAAACTGTACCATAAAGGTAAAGAAGAAAACTCTTAGACTACATGTAAATCGTTTGAAGCATTTTATCGAATAAGAGCTTATCCTTTTGTAATATTCTCAACAAATAATACGTCAAGAAAAATTATACTAACCTAGATTAAGAAACGATTATATAAAACATTGTAAACGGGATACATTATGTAAACTACTAACCTAAGATATATAGCATAATAAGCAAGCGTACGCACGATGACGCAAGCCAGCAGATTTAAGTGATTTCAGGAGAAAAATCCTAAGGGTTTTTTTTCCAAGGGGGGAGGGATGTTGCAACCCGAGTATCAAAGTGTTGCAATACAGATGTTTGATCCACACTTTGGCAATACCATGGAATGTGCAAGTACGAAGCCTTCACGCAACTAACAACAAGTGCAGATGCAGCACGACCTCCTTAACGTAATAAATAAGCGATCATCGTAATACTCATTGTCAGAACATCGAGACCAAGTTATTAGGGCAGGTTATGCCAAATCTCTGCTAGATACAGCATGATTCCCAAGTCGCGGAAAAGATTTCACATGCAGATTCCTTGTCGAAATCTAAGAATAAAGTTCCTTATCAAAAACTTCCAGGGTGCGGTCGTTGCTGAGTTATAGAAGGTTTAGTCTAACCAATAATACTGTCAAACTGATAGTGCCCGCGTCGTATGAACTTTGTCCGAAATTCCGGTTTTTTATTTCGTAATTTTTAGTCTGTACGTCTCCCGGTCGGTCATTCTCGTGCCCTACGTCGTTCACCCCGTAGTTGACGTTGTCCACCCGTGAAAAAATATTCTGATCAGACCTGATATGACCTGATAAGGCTATATCAAAATTTTTTATATATCCATATCTGGTCTGATATGATCTGATATGCCCATATATAAATTTTGATAGGTCCTGATATGGCCTGATATGGCCTGATATGAAAATTGGCCAGATCAGGCCAGATCAAGCCTTATCAACTTGATATGCCCATATCAAGCTTGATATGACTTGATAAGTTCATATATAATTTTTTTATATGTCCTGATATGGCCTGATATAGTCTGATAGGATATGTATATTTTGATGTACTTGTGGAAAAATATTTCTGATCAACCCTGATATAACTTGATAAGACCTGATATAGCCTGATAGGATATGTATATTTTGATGTACTTGTGGAAAAATATTTCTGATCAGGCTTGATATAATTTGATAAGCCTTGATATGGGCATATGTAACAGTTATTTTTGTGTTTCCTTTGTATAAAAATTTTCGTCTCTAGCCTGATCTAGACAGATACGGCCATATCTAGTCTAACATGTTCACATATAGTTCTTTGGTACGGCTTAATCAGTTCTGATATGAGCAATAATACTTTAATATAATGGTTTAGCGGATTTTACGAGAAAAAAATAGGAACAATAAATTTTATACGATCATATATAATCATATATAATTAATAATTATGTATAAGTTTATATAATTAAATATAGTTTCATATAGTTATGTATAATGTTTATATAAAATTATATATATTTATGTATAAATATGTATAAATATATAGGGGAACGTGGGGCAGAACGGGCAGCGGGGCAGAACGGGCACCAAAACAAAAAAAAAACAATGTGGTCGGAAACGATTTTTTACGAAATATGGCGACGTATTTTGGATCAATAATGAAAAGAATAAAAATAAAAAAAAAATTATTTTTTTTTTCTATTTTTGTTTACTTTTTTAAAAAAAAATTTCAATTTTTTTTTTTTTCATTATTGATCCAAAATACGTCGCCATATTTTATAAAAAATCATTTCCGACCACTTTATTTTTTTTTGTTTTGGTGCCCGTTCTGCCCCGCTGCCCGTTCTGCCCCGCGTTCCCCTATAAGTTTATATAATTATATAAAACTATATCAAACTTTATATAACAGCGTATCGCATGGCTTTATATTACGGTATAAAAAACCATACGCTGTTATACATTAAAATATATAATGATTATTGACATATAATCATATAGTTTTTTTGTCATTACATATAAATACTTACAGTATATGAACGTGAATGGTGACAGATAATCGATGATTGTCAAGTCATCTTTTACTGAAGTGTATATTCTTTCTCTAATTTTGACGCAAAAATGTGCACTTTGTAAATAAATGCATTCAATAAATATTACAATTCGAAAATATTAAGTAAACTTGATCGATTTTGAAACTTAACTTTTATATAGTTATACAAAATTTGTAAAAAAATGAAAAGTCACGCGTTGATCATTGAAGGTATACTTTATATTTATTATCATAGAAAAAGTAAATATATAATTTAAAAATTAAATCACAGAAGAACGTTTCTCCATGATTGTTTTTATGACTTGATTAATTTTCAGGTTCTAATGAAGGAAATGGAAGTTACCAAATATTGAATAATTTTGACATCGTTTTAATTGATAATTGTTACAGAAAATTTTTCTTTGAAAAAATGCACTTTCAGGAGATTAAAAAAATTACTAGTGCATTTTTGTCATGTTTTTTTTTTTTTATTAACATAATTGATAATCAGCATTCATGTAAATTAACTCTGAATTCATCAAATTACTTGAATGCTCATTTAATAAATTCAATTTCGCTAACTCAATTTATATTTCACACAGAATATCATTTAATGATAACTGCGTGTTTGTTGCATTTAATTACCATAAAATTGATAATTAATACGTCAGATGTAGAATTTTGTTCAATAAGAATTGGAATATATGACATTTGTATATTTCATATTCGTTTAAGCACCTAATTTCAATAACAGATCTTGGGTCAGTCGGTAGCGGGCAGTGTTGGCGAGCGCACGGTTCACGAATCGATCCCTGGCGGGGAGTTTTTTTTTTTTTTCCTTCTCTGGGCCGATATGTAAATCTAACTATATATAATCTGATATGCCCATATCAGGTCATATGTAGTCTGATATACTTATATCAAAGCATATATAGTCTGATATGGCCAATTTTTATATCAGGCCATATCAGGCCTGATATGGTCTGATCAGAATATTTTTTCATGGGCAGGTAGTCGAACTGGTGATTGACATTCCCCAGGTCTTTTGCTTTGTAGCGTTCGTTATCCAGGTCGTCGGGCTAGGGATTTTCTTACTCCAGGATTTTCCCCCCGTAGTTTACGTTGTCCAGGTAGTCAAACTGGTGACTTACGTTGCCCAGGTCATCCGCTTCGTAGTTTTCACTCTTTGTTGTCATCGGGTTGTTGATTTCCGTCCTCCAGGACTTTTCTTCCGTAGTTTACGTTGTCCAGGTGGTCAAGCTGATGACTTACGTTCCCCAGGTCGTCCGCTTCGTAGCGTTCGTTATCCAGGTCGTCAGGCTAGAGATTTTCTCACTCCAGGATTTTCCCCCCGTAGTTTACGTTGTCCAGGTGGTCAAACTGGTGACTTACGTTGCCCAGGTCATCGGCTTTGTAGTTTTCACTCGTTGTTGTCATCGAGTTGTTGATTTTCGTCCTCCAGGACTTTCCCCCCGTAGTTTACGTTGTCCAGGTGGTCAAACTGATGACTTACGTTCCCCAGGTCGTCCGCTTCGTAGCGTTCGTTTTCCAGGTCGTCAGGCTAGAGATTTTCTTACTCCAGGATTTTCCCCCCGTAGTTTACGTTGTCCAGGTGGTCAAACTGGTGACTTACGTTGCCCAGGTCATCGGCTTCGTAGCATTTGTTATCCAGGTCGTCAGATCAATGATTTATGACGTGCAGGTATTCCGCTAAACGGAAAGATGAAGACACTCGATTTCTAAAAACTAAGTTCATTGATTGACAAGCAAATCCCAACTGCGATGTCACCAATAATCACCAATGGAGGAAATAATCATTGGTTGAGTCAAAAATCAAGAGTCGTCATAATCGTATAAGATAATTTAATTTTTTCTCATAATACATAGTTCAAATAAAGTTTGAATCAAAATTCAAAAGGATTTTGAATGAAATAGAATCGAACGAGTAAACGTTGGATGATATGGTTGAATTTGATCAGATTTGTAGTTATCTACTTTTGAGTTAATATTTCAATTCAATTCAAGTATCCTTACGATAATGATTATCACTATAAGTTATTTAGAATCAATTGTACACATATTCAAAAAAATTGTGTAAAGTTATGATTTATTACATTACAGATTTCAAATTCATTTATCAATTTTATTCAGTAATTGTATAATTTACAATGGTGAATATCATTAGCAACAGGAATAAAACTGCTGAAGCAATCATAACATAGATCTGGGTATGAAATAATTCGAACTGAAACGTCATCCGTTCTCACCATATTCTAAATAAGACATTTACTGGTTGACACATTTATCTATTAATTACGTCATTTCCGTTACACACCTCCGTCACACTTTACTGACTTGACCTCCTATATCCCAAAAACTCTACCGAAATTAAAAATATTTTTAATGGTAATTATTATGAAGCAATAACAACGAGTTGAAATCAAAAAAGATCAGAAGAAGGTTTTCTGTCGAGTATTGTACAAAATTTTACTTCATCACGCAAAACGTGCGTATAACGTCAATTATCACATTGGATGAAGTGAAAACTAAAACTAAACGAAATAAGGAAAAATTTGGCCGAGAACGCAACTATGATTAGCCAAATTTCCAAACGAAGCGCAAAATCATTTGCAAATTGAATTGTGCATCCGATTTCAGTCCGGAGCAGTAATTCCGGCCAGCCTGTAACATTGAAAACACATTACATTGATTTGAGGTGAAAATGTGCGCATAAATGATCACGTCAGGAAAACAACGATTCTTCCAGATCAGCCACCATGAACATAAGCCATTTACCTATAAGAGGTGTTCAAAATGTCCTCCTTGCATTTGGACGCAGAGCTCGGCGCGACGTATCAAGCTACGTTGCGCTCGCTCGATCATTTCCGGGGTAACAGTCGCAATCGCCTCGTGGATTTTCGCATCGAGATCTTCGAGATTTACGAGAGTATCTCTGTATACGTATGCTTTTACGTGTCCCCATAGAAAAAAGTCAAGCATTGTGAGGTCAGGGGATCTTGGCGGCCACGCTACCGTCCCACCGCGACCAATCCACGCATCGTTAAATTTTCTATTCAACACCTCCCGCGCCACCCTCGCATTGTGGGCAGGGGCACCATCATGCTGGAACCATAAATTTAGACGTTGATCTAATGGCATGTCTTCCAAAAGATCGGGAAGCTCATCCGTCAGGAAATCGGTGTAATTTCGGCCGTTCAGCCGACGTGGTAGCTGCGCCGGGCCCACCTGTAACAACGCTTCCATAGTTATTTGTTTCGAATAAATGGCTCTATTTCACCTATCAATTTGTACGTTCATTAAGTTTATAATTCATTTTTCCACCATACTATTTTTTATACGAGTAAATTTATGTGAATAAGTACATGTGATTTTAAATAAATGATGTTTCTGCGATTTACCAAAACGTTTCCATAGATCCCAGCCCACAAGTTCACCCCGAATCTGACTTGGAACCCCCGAAGTGCAGTCACGTGCGGATTTTCGTGTGCCCAAACGTGGTTATTATGATAATTAAAGGAGCCTTCTCGGCCGAAGCTTGACTCATCCGTAAATAAGATGTTCCTCGAAAAATTGGGATCGACCTGATTTGCGGCCAAAAGCCACTGGCAAAATTCAAGACGACGTGGATAGTCCGCAGGTTGAAGGTTTTGCACACGGGTATAATGGAATGCATGTCTTTCATCATCAGCCAATACCCGTTGTACCGTTGAATAACTTGTTCTGCATATTCGGGCAACATTTCTTATGCTTATGGTGTTCTCATTATCAACGGTAGCCAATATTTGATTTTCAAGGACTGGATTACGACCATCCGGGTTAGGCCCTACTGCATTTCCGTGGTTCGGGTTCGGAACAACCGATCCAGTTCTACGGACACGATTTATCAATCTTAGGATCACATTTACACTTGGTTGACGCCGTTCTTCATATTCAATCGCATATTCTCGGACGGTTGCAAGTGCATTGTGGCCACACGCGCCGTAGAGCAATAACATATCACAATATTCTTCGGTAGAAAAAATCATCGTTCGTAAATATTGATACTATTTAGACGTGGACAAGCTTCACGTGAAGAATTGTTTGAAAAAAACACGGCAGAACAAAAGATTATTAAAAAAACAGTAAACATGAAAATCCGTGCTCGGCGCATTGCCATGCATTATCATCAATGTGTTAACAATAATCGATTCTAACTAAGAATATTGTGATATTTTATCGCTTCAAGGCGCCTGTGGTCTTGATGCACTTGCAACCCTTAGAGAATATGTGATTCGATATCCCGCTCGGCATCAACCGAGTGTCAATGTGATTATAAGATTAATAAATGGTGTTGGTACGACCGGATCGGTTGTTCCCAACCCGAACTACGGCGACGCAGTAGGACCAAAACAGAATGCACGGCATTCAGTGATGAAAGACCAAATATTGGCTACTGTTTATAATCGAAGCACAACGAGCATTCGAAATGTTGCACAAATATGTGAAACAAGCTATTGAACGGTACATGATAACCACAGTTTAGAGTACGAAGACCCGCACGCAACTGCACTTCGCGGATATCAAGTGAGATTTGGAGTAAGTCTGTCGGTTGGCGTAGCCGATAACGTTTTGGAAAACTGCAGAAACATTATTATTCATCCTAAATCAAATGTATTTAATCACGTAAATTTATTCGTATCAAAAATAGCACGGTAAGTAAAGGAATTCTGTAGCTTAATGGACGTCGAAATTGATGGGTGAAAAAGAGCCATTTATTCAAAATAAATACCTATAAAAGCGTTGAGACAGGTGTGCCCGTTCGTTTTACCGCGTAGGCTGAACGGCCAAAATGACGCTGAATTTCTCTGAAATGAGCTACCGGATCTCGTTGATGACATGCCATTACGTGTTCGTGTACGGATCTAGGTTTCAGCACGGCGACGCCCCTGCCAATGTTTCAGGAGTGGCACATGAAGTTTTGAATCACATTTCAAAGCTTGATAGGTCGCGCGTAGTACTGCGTCCATAAGCGACGAGGGCACTTCGAACAACTCTTATGAGTAAATGACTAATGTTCACGGTGGCGATCCGGAAGAATGATTGTTTGCTTTTATGCACACGTTATCATCTCAAATTAATGTGATGTGTTCTCAATGTCACTGGCTCGCCGGCACTGCTTAAATGCGTTGCCTAATTGAGGTTGATATGAGGCGTACGTGGGATTATTAATTTGAATAATATTTCATTATTATGACGTTACTTACCAACACATTTCAGTTCGAATTACGGAATAAAATTGATGAAGGAATTTGAAATCTGTAATGTAATAAATCATAACTTTACATAATTGTATTGCATTCGAATATTAATCACGCCGTTTTTTGACATCGCAGTTGAGATTTGCTTGTCAATCGATGAACTCAGTTTTTAGAAAGCGAGTTTCTTGAAATTTCGAGTTTCGAGAAAGTCATCAGTTTGACCACCTGGACAACGTAAACTACGGGGGGAAAGTCCTGGAGGACGGAAATCAACAACTCGATGACAACGAGTGAAAACTACGAAGCAGATGACCTGGGCAACGTAAGTCATCAGTTTGACCACCTGGACAACGTAAACTACGGGGGGAAAGTCCTGGAGGACGGAAATCAACAACTAGATGACAACAACGAGTGAAAACTACGAAGCGGATGACCTGGGCAACGTAAGTCACCAGTTTGACCACCTGGACAACGTAAACTACGGGGGGAAAATCCTGGAGTAAGAAAATCTCTAGCCTTACGACCTGGAAAACGAACGCTACGAAGCGGACGACCTGGGGAACGTAAGTCATCAGTTTGACCACCTGGACAACGTAAACTACGGGGGGAAAGTCCTGGAGGACGAAAATCAACAACTAGATGACAACACCGAGTGAAAACTACGAAGCCGATGACCTGGGCAACGTAAGTCACCAGTTTGACCACCTGGACAACGTAAACTATGGGGGGAAAATCCTGGAGTGAGAAAATCTCTAGCCTGACGACCTGGATAACGAACGCTACGAAGCGGACGACCTGGGGAACGTAAGTCATCAGTTTGAGCACCTGGACAACGTAAACTACGGAAGAAAAGTCCTGGAGAACGGAAATCAACAACCCGATGACAACAAAGAGTGAAAACTACGAAGCGGATGACCTGGGCAACGTAAGTCACCAGTTTGACCACCTAGACAACGTAAACTGCGGGGGGAAAATCCTGGAGTAAGAAAATCCCTAGCCCGACGACCTGGATAACGAACGCTACGAAGCAAAAGACCTGGGGAATGTCAATCACCAGTTCGACTACCTGGACAACGTCAACTACGGGGTGAACGACGTAGGGCACGAGAATGACCGACCGGGAGACGTAAAGACTAAAAATTACGAAATAAAAAACCGGAATTTCGGACAAAGTTCATACGACGCGGGCACTATCAGTTTGACAGAATTGCTACGAGACTGAACACGTAACTTTACGGCCGTATTATTGGTTAGACTAAACCTTCTATAACTCAGCAACGACCGCACCCTGGAAGTTTTTGATAAGGAACTTTATTCTTAGATTTCGACAAGGAATCTGCATGTGAAATCTTTTCCGCGACTTGGGAATCATGCTGTATAGTAAATCACTTTTGTAAAACTCTTTATATATTAAATAAACTTGAATTACTTTGTACGACTGAGTTCCAACTCTCAATACGACAACGAACCTTTAAATAAATTGTAGTTGTATGAAAAATCTCAGGATCCCGATGACAACACTGTGTTGATGAAATATTTTTCCAATCATGATTCTCCAGGCATAAATGGAAATTGTACACGGACAAAAAACGTTAAAAATGTATGTTATTAGAGTTCCTTTCAATTTCCATTTCGTCTCAATTCGGGTTTTGCATAATTTTTTTCATATTGTTGTAGTTTTGGAAAAATCATTTGAGACGTATTTTTCATTGTTTCGATCCAACCAAAATTGCCGTTAATATAACAGATTGAAAACTGCTACAATATGACGCCACCCATGTTAAGATATATGTATATTAGGGTGATTCATTTTGAACTAGTATTTAGACTCATTCAACAAGTGACCCGCAGATACGAATATTCACTATATATATTAGGGTGTGTCAGAAAAAAAAAAAAATTTTTTTGCTGCTTTCTGAACGGATAGTTCTCGTCAAGACAGAGATGTTACGTGCAAGCGAGATGCGGCGAGATTGCCGTCTATGCTAGTCGTAATTTAGAACACGGAAGGCACCTCAGCGGTTAAGTAACTTCCGTCGTGGGTCTTTGCTTTATTAAACCACCAAAGTGGATCTGAAGGATTGAGTGAAAGGATAGTAACTCAAGCTTGATGATGCCAGTTTGACACAATTAAATTATATAGATATGTATTCTTGTCAACAAGTACTATATGATAACAATTTCGGTAGTCGTGGTGGGGATTTGAAATAATAGAATTGATAGTGCTAATTACAGTTACAGTTGCGTTTATAGTTGAAGTTATACTTAAGGTTATAGTTAGGAATGATAGATAGGAATTTAGATGGTATGAGCCAGTGGAAACAGTGATACCTGACTGCGCGGTGCGTCAACTTTTACAACCCGTCACCAAGAAGGCCGATTGGTCGAAGAGTACGGATAGCCCTTCAGGTGTCTTGGCGGTTGCTCCTGGCGGTTGCTTGTGCGATGTGCTCCTGTACCAAGCCGGTCTTCTACAGTCGGGAAAACCTCCAGTGACAAGGTGTGACGATCCCAAGTGCACGGTCACTTCCGAAAATAATTCTGACTGCACAAGTAAGGGATACGGGGTCTTTTTATCCCTTACCAATCGGCCTTTGGCGGGGGATGGAATTTCCTTGGTCGGCTTCCAGGGAACCTCCGCGCAGTTTGGCTTACTCATCCGCTAACTCATACCTGTGTTGAAATTGCTGAACCGGCGGCCTAGATTCTTTCGTCGCGTGGTGTATTGCGACACACTCCGGTTCGTTCGTAACAGCATCCTTCCCCAAGACGCTATCTTCGGTGGTAACCGGGCGTTGCGTCTGGTCTTCGAGAACAGCCGGATGGTGTCCGATCTAAATAACCGTGAAGCCATCCACGGACGGGGCTCTTGGTGGTGGTGGCAGGATTGCTCGGGGTGGTTCCAGCCTCATGGGTGGCAGTGAGCTAGGCATTTCATACAGCTCAACTCTAGGGGTTGGCACGTGGTGGATTATTTCTGGCCTTGCATATGCTCCTCCTTGGTCTCGCGGTCCCCATGGTCCTGGTCGTACTCGCGGGGGCGAGGGTTTGGTGAACCATCGATAACCCAGATACATGAGTACCAGTATCGTCACTATCGCGGTATAGCTCATTCCACTGTAGACGATGATGTTATGCCTGGCGCCTCTCTGGTGGGTTTGGAGTTCCTTAGCATGGTGTTCTAGCTCCTTGAGGGTCATCGCGTTCTCGCTGTGCTCCCAGTCGTTGTTATTTTCCCCGGCAGATGCAAGGATCTCGTTCACTAGGGGCGTCATCTCCGGTTTTCGCAGGTCGGGTGCGACTAGAGTGAGGTTGAGAGAGGTCATTGGAGTGTAAGTATGGGCCTCACCTGTTGTTAGGGTTTCTTGGGCAATAAGTCTCGTTGCCCCTGTTGTTACCGTGCATCCTGGCCTGATCTGGAGGATTCCCGCGTCTGTCAACACTTCCTTTCCAGTGACATGTTTTTTGCAGTTAACCTTGATCTCGGTCGGTTTCATGCTCGAAAATAGCCAACTGTTGATGGTTTCCAGACGGGTCCAGTATACATCGTCTGTAGTGAGAGCACGGAGATCACAAGTGCTCCAGGGTGCATCCTGTGGGTTACTCAGAAGCAAGTGGTCTCTTCCTGACGCTGTAGATTGGAAGCGTCATCTGGCAGATGTACTGGTTATGATGGGACTTACATCCCTGCAGATACCATTCGGTTGGGCTGATGTACCATTGTCCATCCGTGGTGATCGCCAGATACGGGTTTCGTGGTTTCACGAACACTGCCAAGGTACGATTAGTCGCTGCAGGTTGCTTAGCTGGCAATGGGTGTAGCAGGTAGAGATCGTACGATCTCTTATCCAGCAGCGGGATGCCTATCTGCAGGATCAGATTTCCCTTATAGAGGCTAACCTGCAGGTCGCTTACCCCGTTCCGAGTTTCGGAGCGAAGTTCTTGCTATGTCAGCGGGAAGTCGTAGTTAGTCCGTTGTTGTATTAACCGTGCTGCGTTCGTCAGTTGCTGGGAGGAAAGGATCGCAGGGTGTAGTGTCCCTTGCCTCGCGAAGATGACTGCGGTGGCGAGGATGATTATGCTCATGCGGTAGTCCTCGGTGTGTCTCACCAGTTCATTCAGCCACCGTTCTACTAGTCCCTCGTACTGTAGCCGTTGTTTGCCATTCGCATTCGCGTTAGTGTTCTGGGCAAGGATGATGGCCTGGTAGGCTAACATCGTGGTCTGGTTGTTGATCTCTGCCAAGTTTCGGTGTATGTCTCCGAATTCCGATCGCAGGATGTGCGTTTGGTTGTCGACGATCTCGGCTAGATGTTTCTGGTCCGCGTACAACTTGTCTATCTCGCCATTGTAGTACGCAGCGTCATCCTGGTACAGTGTTCCAAACAGGCTCTTACTGAGACTGCCGATAAAGCCTATGGGAGCTCCGCGCTTCTTCCTGGACACCGGGGCTTCTCCATCCCTGGGTGTGTTACGTAGCATCTCCCCGTATTTTTAGGTGTCGTTTAGTTTCCCGGTCAGCATGGGCTTTATCTTAGTGTCCGAGCAGGGGGCGTCGTTGAACTTTGCACATAAGTCCCTTAAGTATTTCATGTGCATTGGGATGTTCGGTTTCTGGTCCAGGAAGTCTTGTATCTGTAGATGGGTGACGAGCTTCCAGGTCGTGTGGGACGCTCGTAACGTTCGCGTACGTTCATAGTAGATTCCAGGGTTGTGCGGCAGCCTGGAGATTTCGTAATCCTCATTTTGTTCCACCGTCTGCCAAAATCGATCTGCTAGACTATGTCTGACCAAAATCGACAGTGCTAGAAATGAATTTTACACCATGACTCTCAGCACCTCGAAATCTTCATCAGAGGTATGGTCACAGCTCAGGAGGCTAGGACTCGTCAAATCGAAATCTTCGGCGCGTAACTTACATTTCTCGATCTCTGAATTGAACAAACACTTCGCGTCTTCCGATTCTATACAGGTGGGCTACGGTCGACAACTGGCGCCTGAAACCCTCAGTCAAGCATTAGAGGAACCATTCGATGATAATAAGTTCCATTTCTGTAACTTCGTAACCGAAGAGGTCCTCAAAGCCGTCTTCCACTCCAAATCGAACGCGATTGGGATAGACGGTATTCCAATTGATGTGTTTAGGAAAAGTCTTCCGGTTCTCCTACCCATCATAGAGCACCTGTTCCATTTCTCGCTATCACACGGGGTGTTCCCTTCTTTATGGAAAGATTCTGTCATTGTGCCTCTTCCCAAAAAAAAGTCTCCAATGTCATGCAACGACTACAGACCTATCTCTATTCTATGCGCACTCCCTAAGTGTCTCGAGAGGCTGGTAGCAGACCAAATCTCTGACTACCTTGAGGAACGAAACCTGTATGACCCATTCCAATCGGCCTACAGGAAGGGACACAGTACTCATACTGCGCTTATTAGGGTCGTAGACTACTGCCGCCAGGCGATAGACAAAAGAAAGGTTGTCATTATGGTCTCATTTGATTTTTCCAAAGCTTTCGACAAGGTCAATCATTCCATACTTCTCACAAAGTTGAGGAAATTGAACTTCTCACCACTGGTCCTAAAATTTCTTCATTCGTATCTCACCAAGAGACGGCAGGCTGTCAGGGGAACAAACGGGGCATTATCTGAATGGGTCAATAAGACGCTGGGCGTGCCCCAGGGATCGGTTCTGGGACCCTTGCTCTTTATCATTTATGTTTCAGATCTTCGCAATATCTTATGTAACTGTAGCTACAACTTCTACGCCGATGACCTCCAGCTGATGATCGAGTGTGAACCAGCCAACATCCTCAGTGGAATTGAGAGGGCCAACAGAGACGTCGATGCGGTCTGCGGATGGGCAGACGACAATGGGCTACAATTGAACAGCGGTAAAACTAGAGTGATATTGGTTGGGACCACCAGGTACATAAATTCTCTCAATCTCAGAACGATGCCGCGTATTCAAGTACGGGAAACAGGGATTGAATATTCATCCAATCTATACATACTGGGAGTCACGCTGACGAGCGACCTCACCTGGAGGCCTCACATAAATAACGTTACTAAAAGAATATACAGCACCGCGTGTCAACTACGCCTTTGCCGCAAACTATTGCCCGAACAGTTACGCATACAGCTAATATCAACTCTGGTTTTTCCTCTGATCGATTACTGCTGCATCATACACCTCGACCTGACTGACGAACTGACGCTCTCGCTGCAAAGAGCCCTGAATTCATGCGTTAGATTTATCTATAATATCCGTAGGGACGAACATATCATCCCCTACTTTACAATGATGGGGTGGTTGAAAGTCAACGCTAGAAAAGAATATCTACTAGGCTGTATGATGTACAATGTATTGAAGACTCAGGAACCACTGTACCTGAAAAGTAAATTCAAGCATAAAACAGAAGTAGGGATTAGAAGCACGAGAGCACCATCCGAAAATCTAGCTATCAAACCGTGTAGGACTCAATATTTCAAAAACTCATTCACACATGGAGGCGCTGCATACTGGAACAACATACCGCTTGGCATCCGTAACTGTAAAACTCTAGTCACTTTCAAATATCACCTGTTCAATCACTTACTATCTAGTCAGACACAAGCTAGTGTCCTTTAATCTAGTCACCTAGACTGAGTCCTTCCTTAGGTTATTTGGGCCATGGTTTTCCCTGTGGACGAAGGGCAAATGCCGGGACTCGCGGAGTGGGCCTCCATGGCATATCTAACCCACCCCACTCAGCCTCGAACAGACACATACTTATATAGGCCGACAGACACGACACACATACACTCTTGTACCTACACACACGAAAACACACAAATAAATAAATAAGGGCGAACTAGTCTTAGATTTAACGTTATGAGTAGGACTAGTCAAAACCAAAATTATATAATTACCAAATCATAGTATATATCAAATTTATAGTATAATATATTAGATTAATCATTTAGTTGTATAAGAACTAGCAAGATTATGATACCTCAAGTACAATGTATCGGAAGCAAATGTGAAATTTTTGCGAAACTGTAATCCAAAGTGCCAGCGCTTGAGGGGATCCGTCCCAGAGCGCTCAATAAATATTCTATCTATCTATCTATCTATCTGCCCCTGCGTGTTCCCCAGAAGCACACAGGCTACGAACACGTAAAGTGGGTAGAGCTTAATCATTCCTGCCTGCAAAGGAGAGTTCGGGTTGATTAGATGCCTAGCGAGGTGGTGTTTCGGTGGTGGTGAAGGAAAGAGGGGGGTGGAAAGCAGGACTGGTATGAGAGTGGCTATTTTGCTTTTGGCCTTTCGTTCTTCTTCTTCAGCCTATCGAGGTGTTTCAGGCGCCGTTTGCCGTCCTATTATGATGGCAGTATTTAAGTCCAGCATCTCGGCGATTTCGAAAGGTCCATCGTAGTGGGGGTCCAGCTTGCGCCTAACTTCCCGTCTAGCATAGACTTGATCTCCCACACGAAATTGGATAGGGTTGTCGTCGTCCATTAACAGTTGACGATTATTCTGATCTGAGTCTTATTATCTGGTCTAATTAACATGAATGATCTCATTGACTGATTTTATCGCTATGGTTTTATTCTGATTGGGAATGGGGTAAACACCCCGTGAATGGCCTCCAACCTCCCCTTACAGCCATCCCTGTCCGCTCTACAGTTCCCTGATTTCTCTGACTTCTCTGATTTCTCTGATTTTTCTGATTTCTCTGAATTCTCTGATTTCTCTGAATTCTCTGGTTTCTCTGATTTCCCTGAATTTACCTTACATCGTCTACTCTTACCTGATACGATTTGTGATGTCTCTCCTTCTTCTTACCCAAAACCTCCCGACCTGTTGTCTCTCCAATATGGCGATCATATCTCTCCCTCCCCTCTTTCTCTTCTACCGCACTAGTCGTGTAACTATCAGGAACCCTACCCTTACAAATAGCTAGATGCTCTTGCCCACATTACTTCCTATAATTCGTGGGGATTCACGACACTCCCCGCCTTTTAGGAAAGGAGAGTAAGGGAAAATCATATGAATAATTTTATGTATGTAATATTTATTTGATATTTTATTTTGTTAAGATTATATGGTTTCTAAAATACGTTCATCATCAGCTGTGCCGTCCATTCCTTGATCCTTTCTCTTGCCTTCTGGGCTGATGTTCTGATTCTTCTGGAAGATCTTTCCGGTTCAGTAATTGTGGTTCGATCCTCAGGTGAATTTCCCTCTCTAGACTTGTTGGATTGATCATTTTCAACCGCTGGCTCTCCAGGCTCCGAATTTTCTATGGTGCACTCGTTTATCTCAAGTGGATATAAATGTCCTATAGACCTAGTCAGTGTTTCTCCAGACGGGGTTAGTACTTTGGCTACTCTGATTAGCCCGTCCGTGCCCTTTAAGATACTGGTAATCTTTCCCGTCTTCCAGTGACTTCTGCTATATTCTCCTTTTATTTGCACGATGTCTCCGATCCTTGGCACTGAAGATACGATCACTCTTGGTTGTCTATGTACGTCCTTTCTATTTAGTAGACTGATTAAGTATTGGTTTGTAAACATTTTCACAAACTCTTCTAAAATCATCTGACCTCTTTTTCAACCCTCAATCAGATTGGTTTTTGTTACTGTCGCGGATTCTAAGAATTCAGCATCTGATGTTTCAGTTAACAGAGGTCCTCCTATACTTAAAAAGTCTGCTGGCCTCAGCACATGTTCTATATCTTTGCCCACTGTAGTCAATGGTCTGGTGTTGATCACTGCTTCCACTTCTTTGATGATGGTGCATAATTGATTGTTATTCAGTAGATGTTTATCTAATGTTCTTAGAAGACAATGTTTCACCAGGCCAACTAATCTCTCATAAAAACCTCCGAACCACGGGGCACGTTCAGGGATAAATTTCCATTTTATCTGATTTTTGATACAATAGCTGCTCGTCAGAACGTCTGCTGTTAATTTAAACTGTAGTGCGTTGTCTGAGGTAATGAATTTCGGTAACCCTCGTGTAGCCACGAATCTTCTCAGTGCCAATAGACATTCTTCTGCTGATAAATCTCGAACTACTTCCAGATGCACCGCTCTAACTGCCAAACAGGTGAATAAACAAATCCAGCGTTTCTCTATTGAATTACTTTTCACCTTTAGAGGGCCTAAGTAATCAAGTCCTGTATATGCGAACGGTGTACAATAGTTGACCCTTTCTGTTGGGAGAGGAGGTACTTGTGGGAGTTTGTATGGTCCTCCTCCGTACTTACGACATTGGCCACATTTTTTAATCACAATTTGTACTTGTTTTCTTCCTTGTGGAATCCAGTACTTCTCTCGAATTAATGCTAGTGTTTGTGACACTCCTACATGATAATTTTTAACATGCATTGACTCTATGACTTTGAACGTAAATTCTGTGTTTTTTGGAAGGAGTATTGGGTGTTTTTCCTTGTCCATCCATTTGGCGTTCTGAAACCTTCCTTCACATCTTAGTATTCCATTCTTGTCTTTGTACAGCCTAAGTGATCTTGTGTTATCCGTTTCCATACCCTTCGTTTCCCTTTTGAAATGTTCTTCTTGTAGCTTTCTTATGGTTTGTGTTTGATCGTCCTTTTCCTCCCGTGCTGTGTTTGATTCTTGATGAGCGTGCGAGTCTGACTTTGGATTTTTTTCTTCTTGTCTTGCTTCTTGCAATTCTACGTTCGACAGATCCTCCCCCGTCGCAGAAGTGTCAACTTGTGTATGAAATGTTTCTGTTGTATTTGTGATATTTCTCGGCCATTGACTGTCATCGTATACTAGGAATTTGGGGCCTGATAGCCACTGTTCATGATCGGTATGTGAATAATTTGGTCTCGTGGCCACATCTGCAGAATTGAGTTTCGTTGAAACGTAGCGTATCTGTAGATTCGCATTCTGTTTTATTTCGTTTACTCTTCTTGCTACAAACGGAGGTAGTAGTTTTTCTGATTTACACCAACTTAGTATTATCTGGCTATCTGTCCATAGGAATTGATTTTTTATTTTTAGTCTGAGCATTTTCCGTACATAAATTATCAATCTGCTTCCTACTAATACTCCTAGAAGTTCTAGCCGGGGTATTTGTAGGTCTTTCTAGTCTTTTGTTGGTACTAGTCGTGATTTTCCTATGACAAAACTCACAAAACTTTGGTTATGGAGAGTGCCTCTCAGGTATACAACCGCCGAGTATGCCTGCTTAGAAGCGTCAGTAAAACAATGTAGCTCGAAGGTTATCTCTGCAATTCCATTTTTGACTATTGCTTCTTCTAATTTAGTGGCATAAAATCTAGGAATTCGTATGTTTTTTATCCTTATCAGTTGATTAGCTATTTGCTGCCATTTTTGACTATTTTCCATCGACAGTGGTGTATCCCATTTGAGTTTTTGTTTCCATAAGTCTTGGAGAAATAGTTTAGCTGGCAAAATGAATGGTGCTGCAAACCCACATGGATCAAAAATTGATGCAATGATTTTCAATACCTCTCTTTTTGTTCGAACTTCTTTAAAGGCTTGCTCCGTTTGCTTTAGTTTCAGATAGAGTTGATCGTTTCTTATATCCCATTCAATTCCGAGTACGTTTGATACATCTATTTCTTTACGTTGATGTTTTTCAGGAATATGGTTGATAAATTCTCGAGCGTTACAATTCCATTCTCTCAAGTTCATTGATAGTTCATCAAATGACCTTCTACACGTCTGATATAACAATTTTGCTTTTGCAATTGTTTCAGTTCCCGTGACCAGATTGTCCACATAAATGTCTTCGGAAACTTGTTTATTTAAGGTATTGTCTGATTTTGTAAGATGGTATCTAATTGTAGCATTGAGTAGGAATGGGCTTGATATGACTCCGAAAGGTACCCGGCAGAATCTTAAGTGTACCAGGTTTTCTGCAGATATTTCTTCTTTTATATTTTTTGCCCACAGAAATCGTGTAACATCTTTGTACTTTTCTTGAAGTCCCACTTGCGAAAATGCCTTTTCTACATCTGCAACTATGCCAACACGGTGTTCTCTAAATCTCAGTATTAGCCCAGTGAGATCTTCCAAAAGAAGTGGTCCACGATAAAGGCATTCATTGAGGCTACTGTGATTTTTGATCTTTGCAGATGCGTCATAAACTATTCTCAATTTGGTTGACTTATTTTCTTGCAAAACGCAATGATGTGGAAGGTAATGTATTGGATGGTCTGATCTGAGTGAGGTATCCTTGACCATTTCAATCACCCCACTTTCTAGTTGTTCTTTGATTACCCTGTCGTAAACCACCGTTGTATTGAGATCTAATTTCTTTGTCAAATTAATCAATCTTCCATATGCTAATCCAAAATTCACTGGTAATGCTGGAGGGTATTCTTTCCACGGCCATGTCACTTGATATCGATTATTTACATATACTGTAGTTTCGTTGAAAAGCCTAATCGCTTCTTCATCTCTTGTTCATTTTGGGGAGTCGGTTATACCAATCGCTTCGAGATCCCATAATTTTTTCAAGTTGTCATTTTGCAATGGAAGATCTGGTTCATTCCATTTTTTGTTGTCATGTTTACACATTCGAAAATATGTCAGCATTGCTAGTTGGTCTTTGTTCAATGGCGGAGAATGATATTTTCCCGACCATATCCACCCAAAGTCAGAATCGATCAAAAAGAGATTGCTTTCAACTTCTATTTTCCTGTTTGACATGAAGTTGTAGTAATAGTCATTACCGATGAGTATATCTATTTGATCCTTCCTTGATCCGTCATCTGCCATTATCATGGTTTTATCTTCTCTGTTCCGTATGAATTTTAAATTCTTTATGGTTTGATCCGGACATTGAACACTGTGTGTTATATGAGGTACGACGTTTGCATAAATCTTTTTAGATTTGTTGGTACGGGTAATCATCACAAAACATACAAGCGGACTTTCAATTTCTTGTGGAGTCTCTGCTCCGAAAGTGAATACAGAAAGGTAATTTTCTTCTATTACTGGTAGGTTTAGTTTCTTAGCCAGTTTGGCAGTGACGTAGCTTCGCTGACTGCCGCAGTCTAATAGAACACGGCAATTCAGCTGGTTTGATTCCGTTTTCTCATGATAAACACGTACCACTCCAGTCTGCAAGATGGTTTTTCCCTCATTAACACAGGCATGTAGACTTTCGGTGTGGATAGCTTGACCTGTTTCTAGAGTCGGGCATAAGGCTCTGTTATGTTCTCCATATTTATTGCAATGCCGGCATTTTCTCTTTGATCTACACTCTACTGATTTATGGTTTTCTCCCAAACAATTGTAACAGCGTTTCTGTAATTTGAGTTTTATTTCTCGAATTGTTCTTATTGTATTGCACTCGTCATTGAAATGTTCTTTTCCGCAGAATATGCAACTGATTTTTGATTTTTTCATGCCTGATTGATTATTGTTACTATTATTTTCCTTAAATTGTCTTTTTCTTGAATAATGTGAGTTCTTGTTCTCAAATTTACGGTGTTCGTTCTTCTTATTTCTTTTATTCTGATGATACGATTGTGTTTTTCGAAACTTGGAGTTCTGAGTTTCTTCTGTATTTTCTGTCCTGGCATAGAGCGCTTCCAAGGTAAATTTTCCGTCATCTGGTATCTTCGAAAGAGTTACTTCACACGTTTCTGTGTCTCTTTTGATTCGGTTGAAAGATTCTCTTGCAGAGATGATATGTTCTAAATGTTTTCGGATATGTTCAATCGACTCTTCTTCTGGAGTCATTTTCATCCTTACTTCATAAATCAGATCCTCTGGAAACTTTTCCATTATCATCAACCTGAGATGATTATGGTTAACATCTTCTCCAAGAGATTTTAGTACTCTAAGATGTCTTTCGATTTCATTCAAAACATTGCGGCACTCTTTGACTGGTTTATCGGCTGCCTTTACTCTATAAAGTGCCACATAGTGCGCATCAATTATAGCACTTGATTTTCCATATCTTTCCTTCAATGTATCTATTGCTATCTGATAATTTTTATTCGTGGTATCTAGTCCTTCGACTGCCTGTCTTGCTTCACCTTCTAGTACTGATTGTAGATACAAAAGTTTGTCCACGTCACTAATCTTTCGACTATCGACATTAGATGAAAACTGGTCCCAAAACTGATACCACTTGACCACATCCCCATCAAATTTTGTTAATGTCATTGTTGGTAATTTGGTAGCGACGCTAGGGTTTTGTGCTGACTGTAACTCATTTTCCTTGTTCTGTCTATTTTGTCGTACCTTGACTGATACTTCTGCCACAAGTTCGTCTGCTCGCATTTGAAGTCTGGTGAATTCTGCTATTTCATCATCCTCGGGTGTTTCTATTTTTTCATAGTAACTATACATTTCCGAGATGAATCTTTCATTGGCTGACTTCAGTTTTGAAACTGTGACTTGCATCTCTTCTGATATTTTCTGATTTTCTTCTAGACCCTGCAACGCCTCTTCTACAGATCTAGTTAGTGTCAAAACTGACGTTTTGATTAAGTTTAAACGAATTAGAATAACTTTTTCCATGATGCTCCTCAAAGTTCTCTGGTTCTTGTGTCTAACTGGTATTCTGTCTAGTTCTCTCTATTTGAGGTTATGAATTCACTATTCGGGTATGATTGTGTTGTAGCTGCAATTTTCCGTGACATCTCCTCCTACGGCTGAATAAACATAGTTAATATCCGTAAATTTTACCTTTGAGGGTGCTATTTTTGATGGCTGAGTGATTAAGGTGTGTGTAACTGTTTACTTTTCTTCTCTTGTCGCTGACTCTGTTTTTTTTTTTTTTTTACCGCGATCGACGTGACCTCTATCGTTCACGCAAGCGCAACAACTAAATTTCTCTGCTTTCGATCTGTAACACATAACCTAAGTTTCAGATCCCAGCTGAATCCACCATGTCGTCGTCCATTAACAGTTGACGATTATTCTGATCTGAGTCTTATTATCTGGTCTAATTAACATGAATGATCTCATTGACTGATTTTATCGCTATGGTTTTATTCTGATTGGGAATGGGGTAAACACCCCGTGAATGGCCTCCAACCTCCCCTTACAGCCATCCCTGTCCGCTCTACAGTTCCCTGATTTCTCTGACTTCTCTGATTTCTCTGATTTTTCTGATTTCTCTGAATTCTCTGATTTCCCTGAATTTACCTTACATCGTCTACTCTTACCTGATACGATTTGTGATGTCTCTCCTTCTTCTTACCCAAAACCTCCCGACCTGTTGTCTCTCCAATATGGCGATCATATCTCTCCCTCCCCTCTTTCTCTTCTACCGCACTAGTCGTGTAACTATCAGGAACCCTACCCTTACAAATAGCTAGATGCTCTCGCCCACATTACTTCCTATAATTCGTGGGGATTCACGACAAGGGTTGGTTTTCAAGTCGTAACGGCGTGTCGAACTCTGCTTAGCAGAGTTGAGATTATTCCCTCCTATTTCTGCTAGTTCGTTTAATCTGGTAACGAGGTTCTCCATATACTTGGTCGTGATCGGTAAGTGTATGGCCAAGGGCAGGGTCTCGGGTTTTAGTAGATATAATGAGGGGGTTCTGGATCCAGCCTTCTCTACCGGCCATCAGGCAGTAGGTAAGTTACCGACCGTGCGGATAAGTTACCGATAGTCGGATGGTAACGATCGTCGATCTTTGTTACCGACAATCGGATGGCTGCAATTGTCCGTCGTGCGATGGCGCCACTGCCGATTGTTACCAATCGCGAATCCTGCATTGCCGATCTCCGCTTACCGACGATCTGATGGTTGCGATTTTCTGCAATGCGATGGCGCCACTATGAATTGCCGATCTTTAGTTATCGATAGTCTGATGGTAACGATTCTGAATTATGCATGCCGATTTCCTGTTACCGGCAATCGGACGGCTGCAATTTACCTGCGGATCGTTGATCTTTAGTTATCGATAGTCTGATGGTAACGATTCTGAATCATGGATGCCGATTTCCTGTTACCGGCGATCGGATGTCTGCAACTTACCTACAATAATCCGTCGTGCGATGGCACCACTAGCGATTCGGATCATGGTAACGATTACCGATCTTTTTTTCTTTCACCCTTACCGACACTATCCATCCGAGATGGCTGAAATTTCGAATTCTTAGCTTATATACGAATTATACTAGCTGAAATGTGTGACAGGGTGTTTAATTATGCAATCAATGACGCGAATCATCTGATAATGATATATATGTGTTTATTTGACACTGCTTAAGTCTAACCTATTATAAAAGTGACTATTATCTCAAAACTAACCTCAACTATATGTCTTAAGTATAACCTATTCTAAAGTGACTAATATCTTAAGACTAACTTAAAACTATGTTTATTTTACAATTTTCTTAAAAAAATAACTTTAAACTATATATGTACATTATTCTTAACTTGAACTGAAACTATATATTTACAACTAGGTAGCGGTAAACGCACCGAGGTTTACACACGTATCTGAAACATACATACAGGTATTTCAATAACCGAACGATATATAATGAAAATTACGTGTACTTACCATGGATTATTTTCATCCCCATTCACCTCCTCCTCCTCATCCTCATCATCCTCCTTCTTTTGCTCCTCCTCCTGCTTTTCATCATCCCAATTTTCGGGCACCTCTACTACCGCCGGCACCTACTCCTCATCCCAATTTTCAGGTACCTCCGGCACCTTCACTTCCGCCGGCACCTCCTCCCCATCTCGCCTTGGTGGTGCATCCTCAAACCACACCGGTTCACCATCGACGTGATGGGATGTATAATATACAACCCCATCAACCTCCATCTCCTCACGATGGCTTTCATAACCGTCATCGTCGGAGCTCCAAGGATCGTCCACCAGCTTGAGGACATTAATTGGACGATGTGCCATTTTTCTGTAATAGGAAATATCAATTACAAACTATATCCATCATGAAACAACTATGACATCGAAGAATAATGATACTTACTTCTTTTTTCAAATTTGAGTTTTCTCTTGAATTTCGCTGAGTTTTCTCTTGAATTTCGGTTTTGTCGAGTTGACTGGTTGCAGACTGTGTGAAATCCCGAAGCAAACTCGCACTTTTATACACAACTAGGGTGGATGCACCGGTAAATGACCAGGCCCCATTGAATGACTGCATTGGCGAAAAAATATAAATTACTCCGTATAATGCAGTAGGTGACTGCATATGAACTTTTACTATACAATCCTATATAGTTTTTCACCTAGATGGCGCAGTAATTACTTATAACGCGGGTATTGCCGATCAAAAATAATTTAGGAAAGAAGTAGCTAGCTGCATCCAACGGTCCTGGCTGTACGGCTTACTAGGTAAGGTTATGGCGGCCGGCTATTGTGACTTCGTTGGTTAGGTTCATATGCAGCGTGAACGGGACAGGATTGTTCTACATACATTTATGAAGCTTGACAAATTCGATAACTTTTTTATCACCTCAAATTCATGAAGCTTTCGTGTCTTTTGAAGCGGTCATTCATAGAGCACGACTTTTGTAACAAATTCCAGTGAATGACCGTTCACTTCGTTACTGCGTAAACTTCGATGAATTATGTTTTCTATTTGAAATAATAATAATGATAATAATAATAATGCAGTTCATTCGACTAGTAGCTGATTATCAATCATAATAATTTCTACAGTCGCAAGTTCGGTCAGTTGTACACTAAATTCAAATCTTGTCCCAGCAATATAGCTACCTATCTGCGAACCATTGCGATGAAACGAAGAACAAATTACGTATATATATATCTATCTACCTATCCTTTTCCTTACCTATCCCGAATCATTTCCTACCATTATGGAAATTTTTGGAAATTTTGGAAAGTTTGGAAATTTTCAAAATTTTAAAATATTTGAGAACCTTCGAAACCGTCTCTTGAAAGGTAGTAATAGAACCATTACTCCCTAGGGGAATAATATCCATTATTTTCCTGGGAAGGTAATATCCATTATTCTCCTAGGGAGGTAATCATTATTTCCCTAGGGAAATAATGAAGCCGACGCTAGAAATGAACGATTTTCTATTCCTTTTACATCCAAGAAAAAGGGCCTATTAGATGCATGTGTTGAAAAATAGTACATTTCAGTTCGAGTACGGACTGGCTTTTTTGACGAAACGAGAAGTTTACGGCACGAGCCGAAGGCGAGTGCTGTAACAAGGTTCGTCAAAAAGCTTTTACGTACAAGTAAAGATTATTATTTTTCATCACGAAAGCCGAGGAATCGCGACGAAGTTGTTATTTTGAGGTTCGAATGATGAAAAATGACATCTAGATATGAAATACCTTGGTATCTACTTCACCTGAGACGGATTCAAATCGAAGGTCATTCACTAGCGTTGATTAGGTCATTCACTGGTGTACCCGGTCATTCACTGGGAATTTTGACATGCCTCAGCATTTCCTCAATCTATTATTTTGAATCAATATCTTCCATATTTCAAGCTTTTGTATAATGAACTACGGCTGATTCTCATTACGTACAAAATTACCCTACTAGCGTAGGTGAATAATTTCACCTGAAACAGCCATTCGTATGTCCATATTTTATTAATCGGTCATTTACTGGTGCATCCACCCTAGAAACTCGAAATACGCCTACAATATTGGAGGGGCTGACCATTGGCACACTTGGATAATATTTTTTCTGCATAAAGGTGCAAAAGATGTCAGCCTCCCAGGTACAAAATCTCTGACCGATGATTGGAAACGTTTGAATTTTCATGGTACTTGAACGTCGGTGAGGGTGGGGGCGTGTCCATCTAAAACCCCAAAGCCCACGGTGGGTGTGCACATTCGTACGGTGTCAGTTTGACTACCTAGTTGAGAAATTCACCTAAGAAAAAAAAATGGACAATGCTATGTATATGAATCTCGTTGAGATGATGGAAGATGCATACAAGTTACTGTGTACACTACTACCCCCAGAACAAGCGAATGAAGATATTTTTATATATTCGATTTAAATATTCGATTCTTGAACAATATTTTGACGCAATCTAAACCGAGTGTGAGTGAAAAACAACGGTTGCAACATATAATTTCACTCCTCCAATCGTGGGTGGTGAAATTTGAACGACACCGTGCGACTATCGTTGGAGGTAATATTGGCGATGATATTCATAAGCGTGTTCGATTAGATTAGATTAGATTAGATAACGTTTATTATACCCTAACCTCAATGGGTCGTAGGCAAAAGGAAGAAAAATTTCTGATACATATAAAGGCATACAAGAAAGAATATTTAAACTACATAGATAACAATGAGAAACTTAAATCTAAATTTAGAAGCAAACAGGAACAAAGAAATAGGTAAATAACAATGAGCAACTTAAATATAATTGAGTAACAGAAAGAGACTTAAGACTAGTATACAAGTGACTTCGGAAAACAAAAGGCTGCAATCAACCTGCACGACAGACTAAAGCTGAGCAGAGGGCAGCGCAGCAGTCTCACCTGCATCTAACGCTATGAGGTGGGCCCAAATACGTGACTTGAATAAGCCAAGTGACGAAGCCTCTTTGATGGACGAAGGTAAGTCTCTCCACTGGGATGGGATGATATGGAGAGTGCCTTCAAGTGTCGTATACGCACCGGAGCCGTGAAAAATCTCCAACATAAAGATTTGGCAAGATTTTTGATTGACGCTGGGGTGGTAACGATGGAACGTCTGACAAATGTGCTACACGAAGAAAGAAGTATTAAGGTGAATGTGGGGGTTTCGTGTAAATTTGAGAACGTCAAAAACACTGAGATCAGTGTGGAAGTGAAGAACTTCAATACACGCAACGCCACGATTCTTCGATCGACAGATCTGGAATCCTGGTTCACCAATAATGTAACGAATCCTCTGCCAACCATGGTAGAGGATTTCGAGCAGCGTGATTCTGGTTGGAGCATGATTGAGATCATAAATCCTGTGATCTGCATCAACCGATACAAGCCTCTTCGCGGTGGACTCTCGACATTCGCACAGCTGCCTGAGGATATTCAGCAAAAGAAAGTGGTGGTCAACGTGCAAAACGACGATGATCGATGTTTGCTGCGGTCTGTTGCCGCAGCCCTCCACCCCATAGACGCCAGCGCAACCAGAATACATACTTATCGACGATACATCTCGGAGCTAGATTGTACAGGTATCAAATTCCCCGCAACCCTGCATAGTGTAGAAAAATTCGAGAAGTTGAACCATTTAAGTGTTAACGTATATGGAATCGAGTCGGAAACATTTTCAAACATTTTCTAACATTTTCCAACATTTTCTAACATTTTCTAACATTTTCCAACATTTTCTAAAATAGAATAAAATAATTTCCCATTTACTTTACATGTAAATATTAGAAAATGTTAGAAAAATGTTGGAAAATGTTAGAAAATGTTAAAAAATGTTAGAACATGTTAGAAAATGTTGGAAAATGTTAGAAAATGTTAACAAATGTTAGAAAATGTTAGAAAAAGTTAGAAAATGTTAAAAAATGTTGAAAAATTTTAGAAAACATTTCTTTTCCTCGATGATCATGTAAGCTAGCATTAAGATTGAGGAGGGTGAAGGAACAAATGTAAATATGTTGATAATAACTTTTATTCGTGAAAATTATATTACATATCCGATTTATTTATCCAACTATTATGTGAACCATCGAGTCCCAACCATTTTACATAGAGTTGATCACCACGCCTTCGCAAGACCTTTTCTACAAGATAGCCATCGGGATATTGCACCCTGCTGAGCTCCTCCTCATAAAAACCGCCTTCAATGGGCTGATTCAGGTAGTCGGTGAGTTTGTAAGTTGGAGGGTTAGTATTTTTCACCTCATCATCTGTAAATATTTCTGTTGTCCAATTTGGCGTATAACCCTTTTCGAACACATTTTTATATTTGCTAATTCGAACTTTATCGCCAACCTTAAATTTACGTTTTCGTTTGCTTCTTTTGATTTGACGCGGTTTATACACACTTCAATACAGCTGTTTTTCATTGGTCGTAGTTACATCTTTCGGTTTCATTCTAATCGTGCGATGTTTGGTGTTATTATACGATGCAATTAAATCTGGTAGAATGTTAGTCCACTTATGCGAACCTTGAACTGTGAATTGTTTCCACTTTTTATTTTTCAGTGTACGATTGAAGCGTTCGCATATCGATGCCTTCAAGTTGCTAAATGTTAAGTACATGTTGATTCCATGATGTCTCATAAGAGTTTTGAATTCTTTGTTGTAAAATTCCTTGCCCTGATCGACGTGTAGATGTTTCGGCATGCGGCCCAGAGTTAGCACAGATTTCATCGCAGCAGTCACATCTTTGGCATTTTTATTTTTGATCGGTACGGCCCACGCAAATTTTGAAAAAATATCAATCACTGTGAGCAAAAATTTTGAACCCTTGTTGACTGATGAGTATGCAGACATATCGACGAGATCGGCTTGCCAGGTGTCATCCAGACCGCGTATATCGACATAACGTCGAGGATAATTACGTCGGGCGGGTCTATGAAGTTCGCTCGCTATTACCGACTTCATGTTCATGCGTCTTCACCCAATTATCAACGTATTTGTTGTCTAAAAATTCGCGTTGGATCGGAATTCCGTGGATGTAATGCCGGCTATGTGTTTCAGCGTTATTCTCAACTATCGCCAACCGTTCCTCCAGAGATTCATTTTCCACCTTCAGGACCTCAATCTTTTCTTTTGCTCGGGCCCAAATACGTTGATCTTCTTCAAAACTTTCGCTATGTTCTCGTGCTATGCGAGCATCGAGTTCAGATTCAAGAGCTTCGAGCGCCTGTTGTATAGATTGTTCGAATGTCTGCTTTATAGTGTGTTTGAAAGCATTATACGTTCGTTGTGTAATATCCTCATGACTTTTCAGAGAAACGGCAGCGGTTGGTTCTTGCGGATATGCGATATTACACAATCGTTTATTGCTATGTCGTATTAGTTATCGATGGTGATTTTAAATCCAACACCGGGAGGTCCACGACTACTCACACTTCTGATTTTTCCACTACCCAACCGACGACCGAATATGTCTATGCTCATCGTTGAATGATCCAGCTGGAATTGAAGCGATTTCCTTGTAGTAGTCCGTTGTGACTGAATCCTTCAAGATTAGATACTATGGCGGTCAATCGAGTCTCTAAAACTTCCTTCTTTACCGTTAGAGCGTTAATCTCTTTCTCCATAAGAGCCTGAATGAGCTGATTCTCGTTGCGATTGTTGGTATGCTCTCGATCTAGGCGTGCATTAAGTTGAGATTCAAACTCGTGGAGTTCTTGTAGTGTAGAGTTGGCAAATGATTTTTCCATAGAATGCTCGAGAACACCCAAGGCTCGTCATGTAATACCTTCGAGACTTTCCAGAGAAACAGCGTCGTTTAGCTTTTGTGGATCTGCGATATTACATAATCGTTTGCTGTCCAAATCGTACTGCTTATCGATGGTGAATTTGAATCCACCACCCTGAGGACCTCGGATAACACTTTTTTTTTCGTAGCTGTTGCTCGTCAGCGGTCGTCCGAATATGTCTATGCTCATTGTTCAACGATCTGTGACCGAATGATTATTTTATGAATAATCTAATGCTAATAAATGATTCTCGCCTCGCGTAACTCCTCAATAATGGAGGATATTTCATTGTTGTGGCTAGTATCACCAGCCGCTTAAGATGCCATGAGTAGTCGAAGACGGTCAACGAGCTCATTAGAATCATCTCAATAAACATAATCCGTGCTTTGTCCTCGCGCGATTTTATGGGTGGGTAATAAACCTTTACCGGATCTTTGCCTAGGGTTTTTCACAAGTGAGTCGATGTATGGGGCAATAAAATCTTTGTACTTTGAATTTTTTCTCATATCAGATCGGAAGCTCTTGTCAGCATTGTACTATTTTCGATGTGCATTCGTTTTTTTCACGATTCTGGCATAATTCAATTTATCGTTTTTATTCACAATCGCAGGATTGGGCAACTTTTTGAATAACAACTCGAGCAATCCCGGTGTCTTCTCATAGCTCTTATCGCCTATATATATTTGATCATCTTCAAATACGATATGCGAATCACCAATCTTCATTCCGCCGAGTTTTAACTTTCGAACACCATATTTCATATCCAAGTTCTTTTGCTCTTTGGTCGTGTTGAACATGCTAAGATAGCGCGCCGTCTTTATTTCTTTTTTGGTCATCGGTGTGCTTGTAGAGACGATGGCAGGTGCGTCATCTTGGTCATCATCATCATGGATATCATTCGCATCATCCATAGCGGCGACTGTTGTGGTATTGTTACCAATAGCAATGTTGGTTGACAAGATCCCCTCAATCGCACTTTCATATGCATCATTATCGTCGTCGTCGTCGTCGTCGTCGTCGTCATCATCATCATCAGCATTCTTATATTCTTTTGTTTTGACAAAATCTGTTGTCTTCTCTGTTTTTTCAACCGAACTCGGCTCCGTTTCTACTTCTCGCTTCATTAGTAGCCGCTGCTGCTGCTTCGATGAATCTACCAACTGATGCAGCGGTGTAACCAGAGGTTTGAACATTTCACTGATAGCCTGCTCGCTAGTGTCTCTCCCCATTTTTATCGTTTTGTGTTTACGTCGAATGATATCGCTAGCCCTGGCTATTTCTTGCAACACATCGTTCTGCTTACGTATCTTGGAGCTCGCCATGCTGCTAGTTTGATCGATGTGTTGTAACTGTACGTGGTTTATTCCTGATTCAGACTTACAAAGCAGTCAAAACCTCTCCTATATCGTTCAGCGTTAATTTCGCTGTCTTTGTCGATGGTTACGAAACTATATCTACCGTCGTTCCAACATGCCAAGCACAAATCTTTGAATTGCTGATAGGTCATATCGGTGTTCACATGATCAGCATGGATGTGTTTCAAATTCATTTCATCTTGACGAAAAAGGACCAATAAGTTTGCATTATCACGCACCAAATGTTTCGGAATTCGAGCATACGTTTGACAAAGATAAAAACTATCGACATCCCTGTGTCGCCCCATACAGAAATAGGCTCTGATATTATCTTGCTTCTCACAGGCCACATCATCGAAAATCATAATCGAGTTGGGATGTGCATCTTTCGGTTCTACAACCTCCTTGTGCTCATCAAACGGAAAATAACCCAGCCCCTCAACCGGTTCCAACAATCTCTTCAAGAACTCATACTTGGGTTGATTGAGGGATTTTGAATAGACGTACACATTCTCAAATCGTAGACCATTCGCATCGGTCAGTAGCGTGAGAAGGGCATTAGTTTTACCGCAATTTGAAGGCCCGCAAAAGACAGCCCTCACACTATTTGGTAGTAGAGCCCCGTGTCGTTTTCCCTCCCTCCTTTTTTGCTCGACCAAATTATCGAAATTGGCGATGGGTAGTTTAATCGTTTGATCTTGAAATTTCATGATGCTTGGCAAACGTCGCAATGAGAACTAATATATTTACGTATAAAATACAGGCTTTTATAGAATTTGTGTCAGTTCATGATTAGTCATGGTTGGATACACACGTAGACAAAGAAGCGGTTGTGGGTTGATAAATAAAATCATCAACAATATCCCCGTCGAATTGCATGTCCCCGATTATCAATACTGCGGACCTGGTACAAAATTGGTGAAAAGGTTAGCTCGCGGTGATCGAGGTACAACGCTCTAGACGCTGCATGCGAGCAGCACGATATCGCATACTCCAAAAATCACGATAATATTGCGGAGCATCATAAGGCGGATAAAGTGCTTGCTCAGAGGGCTTGGAATCGGATTTTGGCTAAAGACGCAAGTGTAGCTGAAAAAGCTGTCGCCTGGGCAGTCACCAACACCATGAAAGCAAAATCCAAACTGGGTATGGGTATGAGGGGAATCAAGATGCAGACATCACCCAAGAACACGAAGAGAACATTGAAATTTATTATACAAGCGGCAAAGAAATCCATGAAATCTGGTCCTAAAGCTATTGAGTCGGCTTTGGCGGGTGCCCGTTCGGCCGTGTCTAAAGAAAAAGTGTGCGTGCCTCGCATTTGACCTGTCCCTCAGAAAATTGGAGGTTTGTTACCGTTTCTTATCCCAATCTTTGCGGCCCTTAGCGCCACAGGTGCTTTAGCGGGTGGTGCTGCAGGTAAAGCAAAGGCTGTCAATGAGGCTAAAGCAAACAGGCATCAATTACAAGAATCCAAACGCCACAATGCGACAATGTAGGCGATTGCTTTGGGGAAGGGCTTATACCTGAAACCGTATAAGAAGGGTATGGAACTGTATTTGAAGCCGGCAAAAAACTAACAAAGCTACCATACCGAGCCCTCACGGATGTCGATTTACTTAACTATGCAAGAGCTATGAAAATTCCACATTTCCGAGGTGTTTTTATGCGGAATGATTTACCCAGTTCAGGACCTAGGAAGCGTGAATCTGCAATCATCAATCTTGATGATAAAAACGGTCCGGGGACGCATTGGGTTGCATGCACGAAAAATGGCAACGATGCGGTGTATTTCGATAGTTTTGGTGATTTACAACCGCCTAGAGATCTAACGAAATATCTCGGTGCTGGTAGCGTGAAATATAATCATAAAAGATATCAAGAATATAACACGATAATCTGCGGTCACTTGTGTCTCAAGTTTCTCAGCGGACAACTATAAAATGTATGCGGATCGCTGATGAGATATTAGTCATAGCTGATTCGTTCCCGTTGACACTCTCCGGGGAATCGTCGGTATTGAGGACTCAATATTTTCCCCCAATCGAGTTATCACCAACAAAGACGTATGTTCTCGGACTCATAGAGCTCCTGACATTCAATGCAATCCCCAATATAGATGTGGGGTGTAATAAGTTTTATATAAAACCAGACACAACGATCACAATACCCACTGGGAGCTATGAAATCGAAGATATCGCAAATTATTTGAAAAGAGCAGTGCCCAAGGATATAAATATTCGTCTCAAAGCTAATAACAATGAGTTGCTCAGTGGAATTAGATGCAATCATTCTGTGGACTTCAAACCAAAAGATTCCATTGGCCGATTTCTCGGGTTTACCCCTAAAATTCTCGAAGGTGGTATTACTCATAAATCCGAGTTACCCGTTCGCATACTCAAAGTTAACGCCTTGCGAGTTGAGTGTAATATTACCACGGGTGCCTATATAAACGAGCATCGAGTACATACGATTCATCAATTTTTCCCAACCGTACCACCAGGATATAAGATCGTGGAAGTGCCGACAAATGTCATTTATCATCCAATCACCGTACGGTCAATACATGATATACAACTGAGAATAGTCGATCAGGACGGGAAATTGATCAATTTTCGCAGTGAAACTGTAACTATACGATTACATGTGAAATCTTTGAGATAAAATGGGCATTGTGTTTGAGAGGATAAGAAAATCTGGTAGTAGTTATAAAAGCTCGATAACATGTCCAAGCATCATCAGTCGTCGAGCAGCTCCGATTCGAGTGACACATCAGAACGCTCAGTTTCTCCAGAGCCTAGGACTTCGACTTCGTTGTGGTGCAAAATAAGAATTCGTTGCTATTTCTGCATATGCCCATCTTGAAAATGATAAAAATCCAAATACCTGTGGCCTTCGACGAGTCGATTGCCCACTGTGGAATACATGCGCATCAACCGTACGCGGCGTCTACCTTCAAAAAAAAAAGATGAGATCCGCATAGCTGTACAGAATCAAGATGCGTGTGTATTACCAAGCAAAAGTTTGCTCCACATCTACGGTCGGCTTGCCAAATCGGATGGCACCGCTGTTAGCGCAGGCACGGAATTGGTCAATATAGCTGTGTGTCACATGTTTGGCGATATGCGTTACGAGTTGAATGGTCACGAGATTGAACAGAATAAGAATGGCGGTATCACGAGTATTATGAAGCGATATTCATCATTCACCCCTGGACAACAGCATCTTCTCGGGAACACCGGTTGGTTGATGGATAATAAAAATAAACTAACCAACGTCGATGGATACTTTGATGTTGGTATACCACTGAATTTTCTACTCGGATTTGCCGAGGACTATAATCGAATCATCGTCAATGCGAAACATGAGCTAATATTTACGAGATCGAACAACGATTTAAATGCCATACATCAAACCATAGTGGAGGGAATCAAGATTTCACTTGAGAAAATTGAATGGTTATTCCCATACATCAGACTGTCAGATTCTGCAAAAATCAAGATGCTCAATTATATCGCGCATGATCCTGCTGTATCTATGGGTTTTCGCTCGTGGAAAATGTACGAGTACCCGATGCTGCCCACAACAACGAGACATGTATGGGTTGTGAAGACATTTACATAGCTAGAGAGACCAAGACACGTCATACTAGGATTCCAAACCGCACGACGAAACGATGCGAAGAAAAATGCCAGTCAATTCGATCATTGTATGATTGGAGATGTGAAACTTTTCCTGAAGGTGCAGTACCTATGTGAACCTGGCACCCGACATGTTCAAAAATCAACTTTCAAAATTTCTTTCGATTCTAAATCGTTTGTAGTTGTTTGTAGTGAAGGAATTCTCGTTTGTAGTAAAAAACCAAAAAAGATACAGCGTTTCCAAAAAATGGGGTTCACCCCACTTCAAAATTGTCGGAAATCGTAAAAATCTGTAGGGGCAGAATCGTTTGTAGTTGATTGTAGTAGAAGAGTTTTCGTTTGTAGTAGTCCGGGGAAAAAGCTATAAACATTTCTCGATTTCAGAAAAATAAAAATTTCGTCATTTTTGAGGTGCATCGGATATCAAGGTTCCTATCAACGTAGAATCGTTTGTAGTTGATTGTAGTGAAAGAGTTTTCGTTTGTAGTAGTCCGGGGAAAAAGCTATAACCGTTTCTCGATTTCAGAAAAATCAAAATTTGGTAATTTTTGAGGTGCATCGGATATCAAGGTTCCTATCAACGTAGAATCGTTTGTAGTTGATTGTAGTGAAAGAGTTTTCGTTCGTAGTAGTCCGGGGAAAAAGCTATAACCGTTTCTCGATTTCAGAAAAATCAAAATTTGGTAATTTTTGAGGTGCATCGGATATCAAGGTTCCTATCATCGTAGAATCGTTTGTAGTTGATTGTAGTGAAAGAGTTTTCGTTTGTAGTAGTTCGAAGATAAAATCACAGTGACCCTCAATAGTTCGAAAGAAACGAATTGCGTGATGTTCACGGCTGAACAATTCTATCGACGGTTATTCGTTGTTGTTTCGAATGAAAGAATCGTTGCTCGTAGTTTTCTGGGAAGTAAGTTTGGCCATTCGTCAACATTTTCAAATGATCGTTCGAGTAATCTCTGATTCTTTCTTTAATCGAAATATTAATAGTCATAACACACGTCTTTACCGGTGACACGTTCTGTTAACTCCGACAAAATAACCCAAACACAATTATCCCAATAGGATATAACTCATTTCAATTGGTCTGTATAGTACTGTTGGCGTCTTTACCCATCCAACATAATCATAAACGCGTATAATTAATAATTTTCTCTAATTATTTATTCTTGCTTCGTGTGTCCGCTCTCTGCATCACCCAGAACCAACGGCGAGGACGTGGCGGACTTCTGGTTCCTTTTTTTTTTTTTTAACTTTTCCATGTTTTTTTATATTTTTTTCAATTTTTTTAATGTTTTTTTAATGATTTTTTTAATTTTTTCAATTTTTTTCAAATATTTTTTTATATTTTTCCATTTTTTTGAATAATTTTTCATGTATTTTATTTTGTTTTCATTTCTTCATTTTTTTTCATATTCATTTATATACAGCGTGATTCCCAAGTCGCGGAAAAGATTTCACATACAGATTCCTTGTCGAAATCTAAGAATAAAGTTTCTTATCAAAAACTTCCAGGGACTGGTCGTTGCTGAGTTGCAGCAGGTTTAGTCTAACCAATAATACGGCCGTAAAGTGACGTGCTCAGTCTCGTAGCAATTCTGTCAAACTGATAATGCCCGCGTCGTATGAACTTTGCCCGAAATTTCGGTTTTCACATTTCGTAATTTTTAGTCTTTATGTCGCCCGGTCGGTCATTCTCGTGCCCTACGTCGTTCGCCCCGTAGTTGACGTTGTCCAGGTGGTCAAACTGGTGATTGACATTCCCCAAGTCGTTTGCTTCGTAGCGTTCGTTATCCAGGTCGCCAGGCTCGTGATTTTCGTACTACAGGACTTTTGCCCCGTAGTTGACGTTATCCAGGTGGTCGAACTGATAATTCACATTCCCCAGGTCTTCCGCTCCGTAGTTTTCACTCTCGTTGTCATCGGGTTGCTGATTTTCATGCTCCAGGACCTTCGCCCCGTAGTTTACGTTGTCCAGGTGGTCAAACTGATGACTTGTGTTACTCAGGTCAACCGCTTCGTAGTTTTCACTCTTTGTTGTCATCGGGTTGTTGATTTCCATCCTCCAGGACTTTCGCCCCATAGTTCACGTTGTCCAGGTGGTCAAACTGATGACTCATGTTGTCCAGGTCATCCGCCTCGTAGTTTTCACTATCGTTGTCATTGGGACGGAAATCAACAACCCGATGACAACAAAGAGTGAAAACTACGAAGCGGATGACCTGAGTAACGTAAGTCATCAGTTTGACCACCTGGACAACGTAAACTACGGGGCGAAGGTGGAGCATGAAAATCAACAACCCGATGACAACAAGAGTGAAAACTACGAAGCGAAAGACCTGGGGAATGTAAATCATCAGTTTGACTACCTGTACAATGTCAACTACGGGGCGAACGACGTAGGGCACGAGAATGACCGACCGGGCGACATAAAGACTAAAAATTGCGAAATTTAAAAACCGAAATTTCGGGCAAAGTTCATACGACGCGGGCACTATCAGTTTGACAGAATTGCTACGAGACTGAGCACGTCACTTTACGGCCGTATTATTGGTTAGACTAAACCTTCTATAACTCAGCAACGACCGGTCCCTGGAAGTTTTTGATAACGAACTTTATTCTTAGATTTCGACAAGGAATCTGCATGTGAAATCTTTTCCACGACTTGGGAATCACGCTGTATATTTCAATATCTGGTCAATGCTGTGTTATGTTTTATTGTAAACTATAGCAGAAGAAGTTATACACACCTCGGTTCTTACAACGTGGTCTGTACGTTTACTGATTATATCCATTCTACAATCAACGTAAACTGGACACGGCACGTAAGACGGGTTTATGCGCAGTTAATATCGAATTTGCAAGTAGAATATCGAGCACAATGAGCTCAATAGATAACAACACGTAATTAGATTCAGGTTGTCGATATACTTCTCATAACTGAGGAAAAAAGACAAGGCGTAAATTATTAACTAGTGGAATAAAAAATATTTCAACTTAAGTCACGCACGCCCCTGCTTATGGTTATGACGACGAAAATAAGAAATATAAATGATACCCTACTCATATTCAAGTAGTAACCTTCGTGATACTAAACTCAGTTTCACACGTTCTCCCCAGCTCTTCCGTTACAATAATATGTATTAAAGATACGTTAATCCATTAATGAAAGTATGTTGGTGTCTTTCGATTCTCAGTACGATGGAAAAAGAAAGAAAAAGTAGGAATAAGGAAAAAAAACCCTAAATAGGCTAGGAATAATTATTTTTTAAGTCATGCGCAGTAACCTGCTTCCGGTTATGGTGACAGAAGAAAATCAAAAAAATGTAATGGTAGTGCATGATCAAATAACATCTTATGTAAAGCAAAGCAAAGTTTTTTCTTCGAAATCAGCTGATATCATATGGAACAGAAAAAAATCATAAAATCGTTTTTTTGCAAACTACACTTAAGGGGGGGGGTATACCCGATTTGTTACCGACACCGCCTATATCTCCGAAACGGGGCTATCAATCGACTTGTCCTTTCGGCAGCCGATGTTTGACAAGTAATGAGTTCGAACTGGTACATTTGATCGAATGATATCGGAATTTTTTTTTTTTTTTGATCGAAAAGTGTTGGCGTGCCATTTATGTCGACTTATATCAAAGCCTACGCATAAAAAGTGCAAAATCGACCGAGAGAGCCCGATTCTATATGGAATTCCGAACGCAACCATCCCAAAACATCTTTGTTTTCGACAACGATGAAGGGGCCAGTTGTATTCTACGTTTTTGTGGTAATTTTCGCGATTGTCAACGGCTGAGAGCAGCTGTGAGCGGCCATTGCCGCTAATGTTAATATATTAGTTCCCAGACCGCCCGTGAGATGCAGCCACGCGCAAATTTTTAGCTTATTAGTGAGAGGCGATTGGACTGCAGGTCGAGTCACGCGGTAACAGGTGTATCAACGTAACAGTGTGGCGACATCTCACGGGCGGTGTGGGAACTAATACAATAACATTAGCGGCAATGGCCGCTCTCAGCTGCTCTCAGCCGTTGACAATCGCGAAAATTACCACAAAAACGTGGAATACAACTGGCCCCTTCATCGTTGTCGAAAACAAAGATGTTTTGGGATGGTTGTGTTCGCAATTCCTCACAGAATCGGGCTCTCTCGTTCGATTTTGCATTTTTTATGCGTAGGCTTTGATACAAGTCGACATAAATAGCACGCCAACCCTTTCCGATTAAAAAAAAAAAAAAAATCCCGATTTCATTCGATCAAATGTACCAGTTCGAACTCATTACTCGTCAAACATCGGCTGCCGAAAGGACAAGTCGATTGATAGCCCCGTTTCGGAGATATAGGCGGTGTCGGTAACACATCCGGTATACCCCCCCCCCCCCCCCCTTAAGATTATTCATTACACAGTTATTGTCGCAGTATAAGTATTATTTCTCCAATTATCGCATCAAAATCGACACTTGATCCATCTCATTACAATTTGATTTACATTTTCACGTAAAATAATAAATGGAAGCGTTGTTTTTGCAAACGCGCTCGGGCTGTCAGAAGAAAAGGCTTTTTACTGGAATGCACATCATCATGTAACTCCCATCGATTCGTGATCCTTCTCACGTAGGTCCGATAGTGACCGACGTGAATTCCGGGTTCGAACACAAGTGCGCCAACTAGATTGAAAGTGTTTTCTAGTATGTTTAATTCGGCTGGGAGCTCCGCCACTGTGAATTGCTGCGTGTGTTTATCCTTATGTCCTAGTCGGTCAGCAAGTACTTCTCATTCAAGCGCTCCGATGTCGATGAAAATGTGATTTCCTAGTTCTTGCACGTGGGATATATTTGCAAATCCACAATTTTTGCAATTTTTACCCCGGGACTCATAGTTGTGCTCTACCGATTGTTGTAACCCTTTTATACCGTGAGTATACAAGGGTATTGTGTTCGCATTCAGCACAGTATTCACAAAAATTTCCTGGTGTTCACATGTTTGGCAAATTTCGCTTGTTTTCAAAGATGGAATGTCGCTTAGTAATTGTGCTATCAAACTGGATATGTTATATCTGCAATCCAATTGCTGACGCTTGGCAGTGAAAATATCTAGCAAAATATTCGCTTTCGCAAGATATATTTTTGAGGTCGCCCCGAAATGAGCGAAGCTTTTAACAAACTCCATGATTGGGTGGGGTGAGGCTCTAACAACCTCATTATACTGCAGGCAGTCATAATATGCTGATGTGATGCACTGTATGACAGAATCGAAGGGACATGTATACACGAGCTTAAATATTCCTCTACTAGTTCGTATGGAAGGTAAAGCAAGTCCATTAACTAAAAGTGGAATTTCTGCCTAAATTCTCGGTCTTTTGTGTATTTGATCTATATTCGCACAAGGTTTTAGGTATTTACCACGGCTTTTTCTCGCATCACATTTTCCCCTCCAGTTTTCGATCTCCGATAACGTACTCTGGTATGTTCCTTCATCTTCTATCTTCGATCTATCGTCGGACGAACTTAAGTTCGTGATTTTTGAATTTGACTGGTCATTCGTCAAAGTCATGTGATTAGCGGACTCGTTATTGCTACTGTTTACTTCTGTAGTGATGTCGCAATATTTTTCAAGTGCAGACCGATCATGTGATGGAGCTTCGAAAGAATCCTCTGATACTCTAGTATCTATCATGCCAGATGTTTCATTCGAATCATTTGAATTGATTGATATTTTCGGTATAACTGCCACCTCAATGGAGCATTCGATGGGGGCGTCTGTTTCGGAATTTTCTATTCTCTCGTAATCATCTCCCAATGAGACGTCTGATGAATCTTGTTTGACTGTATCACTCAACGAATGTATGCTCGAATCAGCTGTTGCTTCTTTGGAAACGCGTGAAAGAGCAGCAAGTAGCTTTGTAGTGCCCGATACCGATTTCAGGTGTATGATGACAAATTTGTCAACCCTAGTTGAATGGACTCGATTCATCACCAATAACTTGAGTTCTCTGAAATATTCTTCGCTGCGCGCAGAAGAAGCAACAAGAGAACTTGTATATGATGTTTTACCGTCCCCTTTAAAAACTGAGGACATGACAGCTGTCCATAAAACGAAATGCTTCGAAAGCTTAAGAAGTCGGTTTCCATAGTCTGGACAATAGTATGGATTGGGCCGGCTTCCGTCTTCATCGGGCTGACTATCATATTTTAGTCGAGTTGAGAAGCTGTCGATAGCGCTTGATTCTGTGGTGACGTTAGATGTTTGTACCTCATTGAAATCTTCGAAGGTGGCGAACAAGGTATTGCTCTCCTCGGCAGGGATGTACAGATCTGTCTCTTTGCTTCCTTTCATCATTCCTACAAGTCTCTGTTGCGCAGCGAAACAGCTATTCGTGCCATCGTCTATCTATCGTTCTTGTGAACGTCTGTGCACAATTGACGAAACTCTGCGAGTGTAGTCGTCTTGCTGAGGAGCGCAACACATCGTACGAAGAAATCTTTGACAGCGGAAAATCTTTTTTGAAAGCAGGGCCATCGACAAGTTAACTTTATTGAATGGGCAATATCAATACGTATAATACAGAATGCACTTTTGGGTAAAGCAGTTCCAAGCAATATGTTCATGCAATTGTTCACATGTGACGAAAGATCTGTATTGTTGAAAGCTAAAGCAAAAGCGTTCAGGAGAGCCAACGAGTAATCGCTTACTACCTCTTTTGGAATTTTGAGACAGCAACGCAACCATTCGCGCAGCCAATAAGACAGCGTATTCGCATCGTGTTTTTCGGAGATAAATTGACAAGTCGGCAGAATCTTACCACTAATGGAGGTTACAACCTGATACAAAAATATAACGCGTTTAGGTCCGTCTGGTTTGGGGATAGGTTTTATTAATGAACCAGTAGCGTCGATGTTAATGCTATCAATACTGCCGTTTTTAAGAAGATGTTTGTATAGAAATATTTGTTCTGGAGACCAATACATAATATAGAATTTGTCAATTGCAATTTCATGCAAACTGCCGGCAAATTCAGAACTATATTTTAATTTCTGGAGGGACTCTATAGGATTCGTGATGTTGGTAAGTCCCAGCTCTGCGTCTCGGTGCTGCTGTTTAGTTTTCCGCAAAACATCTTCGGAAGGAAGATTCGCTGGCTCAACATCTCCGAATTCAATCAGGTGATCGGCTTCATCCCGACGCCACATGAAAGTTGATTTTCCTTGCAATTGTTCGGTTACTTTCCGTCGAAGAGGGGCTCGCAACTGCCTTTTTTTTCGTATGTGCAATGTTTCGAGTATCATTGGTAGATACGTTCAAGTCGATACCATCATCTGATGGTTATCCAGCACTGTAAAGGTTTACCATTGTTTGGCACTCCGAACACTTTCCACTTATCTTCAAGTAAACATCTCCGGGTAGGTTGTTAATTTTTGAATTCTTAAATTAAAACGCACAGGGCAATTTGAATTTATCCCATAAGCATTTGTAGATTTTACTGGTCCAACCGGGCTTCAAGGTCTCGTAACTCCGACCTTGGTAGTTCACTTCTACTGGACTAATTTTCATCCACTGCTCGTGAGACAGATGTATTTTTTCGCGTAAGGTCGATAAAGGATTGTTATCATCAGGCATCGACCAATTAAGATCTGCGCCTTCGATACATTTTGGTTTCACTTCTTGTTTTTTATTCACGGGCATATTTTCACCGCAGAGCCGCTGGGCAATTTTATTTCTATCCTGTGTCACATAAAGATAAACATAATCTTTGGATAAGGCATTAAGTAATCGATCGGCCGCGAGTTGCCGAACTGCATCGTTATGAGGTAAAAATCACCTTCACTGACGAAATTCATGCCTTCCAACGCTACGAAAATTTCGTCCGGGCTTTTCTTTGGTTTACGAGGCATTATTATATGTAGTATATATATTTATGGTGGAAAAAAAAACAGCAAGAAAGTAAATGTAATATTGATAATCGTGAACAATTACTACAGGGGGCAAGTGCAGTACCTATATGAGTCCAGCGGCTTGCTAACCAAACTTGTCGAAGAGTGGTCTCTTAGGAAGCGAGGTCATGTGAGCCTATGAGTTCCAGTTTTACGAAAATAAGAATGAGCGGTAGCGATTGTGAAATGATAAACTTATTGACTACCTATCAATCGCAATACAGGAAAAAAGTTGGCTTTCGATTGGGAAGAACGGTCAATTTCAAGTGTATACAAAAAAGCAGTGAAAGACGGCCTATAGACGAACCAAAAACACGCGTGTCAAGTGGAAAAATATGAAGAGTGGTCGAATAGTGATTTAAGACGGTTATATAACTATGCTGAAAATGAGCATGAAGGAAAAAAACTCAAAATTGTGACCACAAAAGGCTCGGATGGAAAACAAGTAGTATAATATATTATAAGTCAACGATCAGGCATCTGAAATGCGTATAGTGTAGACGCTGCGGATATACCAGGTCTCGCCTAGCGATGGTTCATTTACCGCTCGGGCCCATATTATGAGGTCTTGAGGTGCACGCGTCAAATGTGTAGTGGGCTAGTGAGCTGCGCGCGCTTCGAGGGTGGCCGAAGCGGGTCGAAAGCTCGCCGAGAACACCCGAAAGTGGCGGTAGCTTACTATAGTGTAATGCTCTTCTCAGCATGACTACTAATATAAAACAATCGCGGAGTTTCGGCAATTGTGCACAGACGTTCCACAATGTAATATCTGTCTCCAGCACTGGTGTAGGCAATGTAACAAATGGCTGTTTTGATCCGCAAAAATGGCTGTAACTTTTTCCCCAGACTACTACAAACGAAAACTCGTTCACTACAATTAACTACAAACGATTCTACGTTGATAGGAATCTTGATATCCGATGCATCTTAAAAATTATCAAATTTTGATTTTTCTGAAATCGAAAAATGGCTATAGCTTGTTTCCCGGACTACGACAAACGGAAACTCTTTTACTACAATCAACTACAAACAATTTTACGTTGATAGGAACCTTGATATCCGATAAACCTCAAAAATTACCAAATTTTGATTTTTCTGAAATCGAAAAACGGCTATAGCTTTTTTCACGGACTACTACAAACGAAAACTCTTTTACTAAAATCAACTACAAACGATTCTGCACCTACAGATTTTTACGATTCCCGAAAATTTTGAAGTGGGGTGAACCCCATTTTTTGGAAACGCTGTATCTTTTTTGGTTTTTTACTACAAACGAAAATTCCTTCACTACAAACAACTACAAACGATTCAGAATCGAAAGAAATTTTGAAAGTTGATTTTTGAACATGTCGGGTGCCAGGTTCACATAGGTGATGATAGGCCGTCGTTTGAATCTTGTCAATCTTTAACAGTTTACAGGTATTTTTGAAAACGTTACTCAAAAAGTTCGTACCTTGATCGGTGAGTATTCTCTGTGGTATTCCGTGTTCGCATACGATCCTGGTCGCAAATTCCTTGGCTACAGTGTTAGCTGCTTGGTTCGGAATGGGTATTGCCTTACTGAATTTGGTTAGACAATCTTGAAACGTGAGGATATATTTATTTCCTTGTTCCGTTTCCGTCAGTGGTCCTACGATATCCAATGCACATTTCTCAAACGGTTGATTTGGAGTGTCGGTAATGACCATTGGTGCCTTCGTCTTCTTGCTAAGTTTGTTCTTCTGGCAATTCACGAATCTCGAGATGTGTTCTTCGACGTCCTTCCGTAATCCTGGCCAATCGTGCTTCAATCGAATTCGTTCAATCGTTCGGTTGACTCCTTCATGAGCTCTCAATGGCGTGTCGTGATACTCATAGATGATCCTGTTCCGATCTTCCTCCGAATATTCTTGTTCTCGGTTGTTCGATTCATCCTCTCCTTTCTGCTGACTTCTGGTCACTGCGTACATGCGACTCAAGGCATCTGCGTTGGTGTTAGCCTTGCCTGCCTTGTACTCCATCTCGTAGTCGTATTCTTCCAGCTTCAGTCGCCATCTCATGAGTCGTGATCTTGGATCTTTGACTCCGAATAACCATGTGAGTGTTTTGTGATCTGTAACAATCTTAAATCTGGTACCATATACATACGGTCTGAAATGATTAACTGCCCAGACTATGGCCAATAATTCTTTTTCTGTGGTGCTGTAGTTTCCTTCTGCTGGATTTAGAGTTCTACTTGCGTATGCTACTGGCAAGTCACTTTCTATTATGCCTTGCGACAGGACTGCTCCGATGGCTTTGTCGGATGCGTCTGTCGTCACGATGAACGGTTGCTCGAAATCTGGATACTGTAGAATTGGTGCTGTCGTCAACGTCTTCTTCAAATTTTCAAAAGCTTTTTGTTCCCTCGAAGTCCATCCAAATTTTACCTCTTTCTTCAGCAAATGTGTTAGCGGTTTTGCTAAACTCGAGAAATTCTGTATAAATCGTCTGTAGTATCCGGCCAAACCCAGAAATCCTTGAACATCTTTTATACTCTTTGGAATTGGGAATTCTTCTACTGCTCGGATCTTCTCTGGATCTGCCTTTATTCCGTCTCTAGTGATGACGTGTCCCAAAAAGTTGACTTCTTTCCTCAGAAATTCACACTTGTCGGGTTGTAGTTTCAATAAATTTTGTCGTAAGCGTTCCAGTACCTCTTCCACTCGTTTGTTATCTTCCTGCAAACTAGGAGCATGTATGACAATATCGTCGAGATAGACATAACATCTAGGGCCTTGTATTCCTGAAAGTACAGTATTCATTATTCGTTGAAACGTAGCGGGTGCGTTCTTCGGTCCAAAAGGCATGCGATTGTATTCGTAATAACCGTGTGAAGTGGAAAATGCCGTCTTGCACTTATCCTCTTCTTCCATTGGAATTTGGTGAAATCCTGATGCTAGATCTAATGCAGAGAAATATTTTGCCTTACCCAACTGGTCCAATATTTCCATGATATTAGGCAGTGGAAAGGAGTTTCCTACAGTAACCTCGTTCACCTTACGGAAGTCAACTACGACTCTCATCTTCGTTTTTCCTGATGCGTCTGCCTTCTTCGGTACCACTAGCAGTGGTGCGTTCCATTGACTTTTGCTCTGTCTGACTATCCCGACGGCAAGCATTTTATCTCCCTGCTCGTTTATCTCCTGCTTATGTTTCTCTGAAAGTCTATAAGGTCTTACATTTATTGGTGCGATATTATCTGGACTCGTTGTAATTCTGTGACTAGCTGCGTTCGTGTAGCCCAGATAGTCTCCTTCTAAGTGAAAAACATCATGAAATCTTTCACAAATATCTAACAAGCTCTCTTTTTATTCTCGATTCAGATGACTCGTACGTAGGTTGTCTCTCAGCTGTTACATTCGGCTCGCGTTACTCGGTGTCATCGTCCGGCATGCATATACTTGCGTCATATCTGTGTGCTCTTGGCCTAGTGCTACGATTTGTACACACGGCTGTTCCAGTTCTACATCATAATCGTTCGTATTCAAAATGCTGACTTTGCACTCACCGTCGACTGCATTGGTGATGCAACTCCCTAGGTATACTCCAGGCTGTAACTCGATTCCTTCGACGATGCCTTCCGCGTCGTCGCGTGTCTTTGCACGGATTATCTTCTCGCTTCTCCGTTCGAGCGATATGTGAGCTCCTGTATGAAGCTGAAACTAGCAGCCAGAGTTAGCAGCCACACAGGGACGAATGAAGGTTCTAGGGCCCCGGTATTCAATAAATTGTAGCATGTCTCGAAAAATGTAGCAGGAATCCCCCGAGCTTCTATTTTATAAGTGGAGAAAGATCGTCCAACAATCTGAGCGTTCCACGACCCGCTTCATTTGTAATTAATTAATTAAATAAACAATTGGCAGCGGCACAAGCACGCATGGTCAGAAAAATCTTAAAAAATTACGCGGCGTTCTATTTTCGATGCGAAAACCGATCAGAACAAGACTTTGAATTTGCACGACCCGGTTCATTTGTTATTAATTAATTAAATGAACAATTGGCAGCAACACGAGCGCGCATGGTCAGAAAAATCTGAAAAAATTACACGACGTTCCATTTTCGTAGCGGAAATTAACTAGAACAAGACTTTGGATTTGCACGACCCGGTTCATTTGTTATTAATTAATTAAATGAACAATTGGCAGCAACACGAGCACGCATGGTCAGAAAAATCTGAAAAAATTACACGACGTTCCATTTTCGTAGCGGAAATTAACTAGAACAAGACTTTGGATTTGCACGACCTGGATTATTTGTTATTAATTAACTGAATAAACAATTGGCAGCAACACAAGCACGCATGGTCAGAAAAATCTGGAAAAATCACACAACGTTCCATTTCGGTAGCGGAAACCAACTAGAACAAAACTTTGGATTTGCACGACCCAGTTCATTTGTTATTAATTAATTAAATAAACAAATGGCAGCGACACAAGCACGCATGGTCAGAAAAATCTGGAAAAATCACACAACGTTCCATTTCGGTAGCGGAAACTAACTAGCACAAGACTTTGAATTTGCACGACCCGTTTCATTTGTTATTAATTAATTAAATAAACAATTGGCAGCGGCACAAGCACGCATGGTCAGAAAAATCTTAAAAAATTACGCGGCGTTCTATTTTCGATGCGAAAACCGATCAGAACAAGACTTTGAATTTGCACGACCCGGTTCATTTGTTATTAATTAATTAAATGAACAATTGGCAGCAACACGAGCGCGCATGGTCAGAAAAATCTGAAAAAATTACACGACGTTCCATTTTCGTAGCGGAAATTAACTACAACAAGACTTTGGATTTGCACGACCCGGTTCATTTGTTATTAATTAATTAAATGAACAATTGGCAGCAACACGAGCACGCATGGTCAGAAAAATCTGAAAAAATTACAGGACGTTTTATTTTGGTAGCGGAAACTAACTGGAACAAGACTTTGGATTTGCACGACCCGGTTCATTTGTTATTAATTAATTAAATGAACAATTGGCAGCAACACGAGCACGCATGGTCAGAAAAATCTGAAAAAATTACAGGACGTTTTATTTTGGTAGCAGAAACTAACTGAAACAAGACTTTGGATTTGCACGACCCGGTTTATTTGTTATTAATTAATTGAATAAACAAATGGCAGCGGCACAAGCACGCGTGGTCAGAAAAATCTGGAAAAATCACACAATGTTCCATTTCGGTAGCGGAAACTAACAAGAACAAATTTTTAGATTTGCACGACCCGGTTCATTTGTTAATAATTAATTAAATAAACAAATGGCAGCGGCACAAGCACGTATGGTCAGAAAAATCTGGAAAAATCACACAACCTTCCATTTTGGTAGCGGAAACTAACTGGAACAAGACTTTGGATTTGCACGACCCGGTTTATTTGTTATCAATTAATTGAATAAACAAATGGCAGCGGCACAAGCACGCATGGTCAGAAAAATCTGAAAAAATTACACGACGTTCCATTTTCGTAGCGGAAATTAACTAGAACAAGACTTTGGATTTGCACGACCCGGTTTATTTGTTATTAAATAATTGAATAAACAAATGGCAGCGGCACAAGCACGCATGGTCAGAAAAATCTGAAAAAATTACACGACGTTCCATTTTCGTAGCGGAAACTAACGAGAACAAAACTTTAGATTTGCACGACCCGGTTCATTTGTTAATAATTAATTAAATAAACAAATGGCAGCAACACAAGCACGCATGGGCAGAAAATCGGAAAAAATCACGCAGCGTTCTATTTTCGATGCGAAAACCGCTCAGAACAAGACTTCGGTACAGTGTTTCTCTTGTTACGTGCGTAGATTTCGGTATATATCTTTATACGTATATACATATCCCGGAATCCTAAATTCCTTTTTCTTAGTTTGATTTCATAAACTCTTTCCAACAATAATTCTTTGAACGCTTAACAATTTGTTTGTCTCATTTTTCAACCGCGTAGAAAGTAACCACACTGAAATATAATATTAACTGCATCGGATGTTTATTCCCTTCTTAAAACGGCTCGTAAGTCACGTAGGTGTTGATAACGGCGAAGCAACACTGGAACCCCAGTCTTGCTGACCCGCCAACCTCACACTACTATAGGCTAGCGCGTAGATGTAATTTTGCTCTCTCTCTAATTTTCAAAGAAATAAGGAAATTAAGGTAACTAGAAGTAGAATAATAAGATTTCAAAAGCAAGAATGATGGAAAACTAAAAAGCCATTTAACGGTTCATAATTCAAATGTAAGTTCGAATTATTAACATGGTTTGAAGATATTCAAACCAAGTTAGTGTGAGTGAGCTATAGGTGAGGCATGGAGTAGCATGGGACCGCGTAACGTCACCAGGGCCCCACTCCTACGCCTAACTGCAAGTAGTCCCTCAAACCAATCAGGCGACAATTAGCCACTAAGCAAGGCCCTAATTGGCTAAGCCACGCGCGTAGTAATACATACATTGTTGCAACCGCGGGGACCTCGTCGCCTTTGAACTTGAACTAGCGTCTTTCTTCCGTCAAGTCGCGAAGTGCGTGGTCGTAAAGAACCGTGTGTAAATTCGAGCCACGGGTTGTATTCAATCTTCTCTTAAAATCCAAATCTAAAGTCAAGTGGTGATACAAAGGACTCTACACCCGTTAAACCTAGAGTGATAATCGCGACATAATCCACAGCGTGGTGGTCTGATTATCCATCCTTAAATTCAGTGCAGAGACACAAGTTGATTATCTTTATTAATCATCTTTGAACAATTTATTGTCTTCAATATTAAAACCGTAATCTCACGTTCTGCCTTATACTAACTCTGAGTATTTGTAATATTAAGATAACTTCAACTCTCTAAGAAACGAATCAATTTCACTTTCATCATTACTATTTCACACTGACTCCTAGCAACTTCATTCACTGATCTAAAATTTCACTTATTTATAAATCTAGAGTCACTCAAATCTGTGCATCGATCCGTTTACGAACAATAGACATTTGAGCAAATAACATTAGCTTCAGTTCAGGACGCTTAAAACAGTTATAAACATTAAAAGCAAAAAATTTAAATTCTACGCTAGAAAAAGGCTTCGAGGTCCTCAAGGTGAGGGAGGCATATACCTAAATATCGAAAGTAGCCCCATGCTACGCCATCTCAGCCAAGACTAAGTAACCACAGTCGCTCACAAATTCGCTCATTTATAATTTACTTTTCATATTCAAAGACCGTTATATTGTTTTCCAGAATTCTCTAATTATAAGGATTTTTCATGGCTATAAATATATTGAATAAATTGAATGAGTAATAAGGGAACGGGAATATCGTTCTAAGCTAATACTCACAGGTATTTCGGGGATATCCCCTTGCTTATTAACGAGACCACCCGTCGAGCTTGCACTATTACTCATTGTTCCAATTCTAAATTTTATATCTCTTTACCAAATAACCATTTAATATATAGTTAGGGATTACACTATAATAATAGGTCAAGATTGGTATAATAATAAATTGGAAAACCTACTGTGATAATTCTATAGAATTTCGGGTACCACCCTAATCCCATTGGGTTTCTTTCTTTTTATTATTAGATGCATAAGACTCAATAAGATCCTGACTACCGATCTTGAATCATGTATCTCGTTATAATATTACTATAATTCAGAACAATATATATACACGCATATATTTATCTATATTCAATTTCCTTATGGGAAAATTAAATTATTATTCTTTCATTTTGAGCCAAGATCAGAATCATTGCTAATTCAATAAATCGCCTGGAATAATTCCTAGAATTTCGGGTACCATCCTAATTCCAGTGCAAGATTTCCTCTAAATAGTATCGAGACTTTACTCCAATAAGTAGTCGCTGATCTTGACTCAATTTATATTATTCCTGTCAGAGAGAGAGAGAGTTCTTATTTCAGTATTTCATCATATTCTTCATATCAACGCGTGTGAATCGTGAAGAGCCTTAAATTCGTTATTATTATTCATGAATAATTCTTATATAGTGACAAGCCTTCACGATCCCCACGTCGGAGATCATTATATTATCATATTGTTTCATTATTTTGTGAATTCATTATTTTATGTTATTCATTTGTTCAACCGACAATCATTTGTTAGTCGCTTGAACTATATATTTCATATCCATAATCGTTAAAGAATATATATTTGATTTTACCAGTCAATTTCCCATTATCATTTGAATTACCTTTCATTTATTTACTTCATAGTTATTATTTTTCTTTAATTATATTATTATTTCTATATCAATTAGCCTCAACACAATTTAAACAAATCAATTGAGACCTGTATAGGACTAGGCGGCAACGAATCCTATTTACTGATCTATTTCATAATAGATCTCTTTTATAATTATTTATATGTGGATGTGACGGGATGACCAATTCTATTCTCGGGTTCTCTTGTGAATAAACCATAGGGATTAATAACACTCTACCCATACCGTCCGTCACACTCTCAATATTTTTCTTATCTGTTTCAGTCATACTTTGATTCATTGTCACATTCCACATAATTTCGTCTTCAAGGCTGATGAAACTGTATCTCATCATCTATGGTTAAAACGATTTTGAAATAATTTAACCCGTATTTTCCGATCAAATTTATTAGGAAATCATCTCAAAGAATGAATAAATATTAGATGAAATTCCTTCTGTTATAAAATTATCGAATCAATTAATAATCGAATCGTGAATAAATTATCACATCTGTATGCATTTTTTATACCTAAAAGACTATTCTATACAACGACCAAGTTCTATATTCTGACACATTAGTATGAAACTCATGAGCTCTAGCCCAGACGGCAAGGAGTTTTGGCCGTAAACAACTGTTAGTGAAAATTCTATTCGTTCCACTTCACCTCGCCTCCTCCGAGATCCGCTCTGAACTCTGTGATGGCGCGACAAGGTACAAAAAGTTAGTATTATAACAATATCTCGTTTTCTGCACGGTATCAGGCGAATAGTTCAATACAAAATTAAAGGTGACAAAGTTCTCTACGAATAAGGTTCCATACGTAATCTCAGTAGGACATTTTGTAAATCGTAGCAATAACCGTGCAAAGTTGACGAATTTTCGACAAGCGCAGAAAATATCTATTGTCCTTATCACATTCTACGTTTCATTTGTGTAGTTACTGCAAAAATGTACATCAATACCATTCGATATTCATTTTCATAACAATTCATAGAATTTTCATTAGAATGTGTCAAAATTTGGTTTACTGTTGCTTCCATGGAAAAAGTATAACTCTGTGTCAATCCAACCGTCTTCTTTTTGACATTACACGCCGCTTCTGATTTGAAGTTTCATCTTGGTTCAATGTGCTAGTAAAAATAGACCCAAAATTGTTCTTCTAGTTTATAGAGGATTTTGTCACTGTTAATTTTGTGCTTGACTATTTCGGCCTATAATGTTGGGGAAACGAGATATTATTGTAAAACCGATTTTTCGTACCCTCCCGCCATCACAATGTTCAAAGCGTATCTCGGGAGATGGAGAAAACGTGAAATCTTGTCAATGATGTCCAAATAAAGCGTTAAAAACAATAAAATCTTCCACAACAGTTTTGTTTATACTTTTGGACAGCAAAAGGGGATAAGGCAATGCCACTGGACCTTAATTCTAGAAACGTATCGAAGCGTTTCATGGGTGGTATACGTCGTTTGGACCAATCGGAAAGCAGCGTTAAACGGAAAGTCGGCCGATACGCCTGTGATATCGTTGGATACGTTTCTAGAATAAGGCCCCTGGTACAAGCCTCTGATGCAAGCATTTGGCAAGCAATATTAAAAATTTATCCGGTCTATAACGACAGCGTTTATGATTTCATTGACAATTTGCAAAGTAATTACCGAAAGGTGATTTTGTTACACGTCTGCCGTACTATTTTGGGAAATGATTGTGACGAACGCACCATCGTCAAATATCATAGAAAGTGTTATGACACATTTTGTAGACATATCACTAGTATTAGGAACTTGGTTAAAATTGGACAGAATACAAAAAATTCTATTTTTCACGAGGGGTGTGAAATAGGAAAGAATTTTTCGGAGCGCTCAACGCTGTCAGAAGCTTCTGAAAAACCAGCAAATGCCAATTATGACGAGAGGGCACCTGAAGATGTCTTGCTGTCGGATGCAAACGATGATATCATGCACGACATCACATTATCAGTTAGTTTTGACGATATTACAGTTCACGATAAAACATCTGGTAGTCTAAACGATATCACAGTTGACGATATTTCGTCATCGGATGCTGCATACGATATTGCAAGTAATGATGAACTACCAGTACCATTTGTCAATAACGATATTGCAGCTCCTGACGTACTATTACCGGACGTAAGTCCGTTATCGGATTATAAAGACGCCGATCCAACCGATTCGTTTACGGATTGTTCAACGGAACCGGAAACTTTTGCGCAAATCTCTGCAAAAGCAAATAAAGAAAATCACAGAGTGCCCTTTCCCAAAACCAATGATGAGACTGCGGAATGGTTGGAGGGGGGTACGTTCGTGCTTCCACGTAAATTTTGGGAAGAATTTTGGGCTGGTGGTGATAAACCGCTAAAACGAAAAGAATGGTGCGATGCGTTCAATGCAGAATTCGAAAAAAAATATCCGTTGTGCGTTTTATCTATATCGTGGCATAAATGTCGGGATAAACGGCCAAGAACCGCGAAGTATTTTGTAGCCGTAGGTAAATGCAAGCATTCTACGTGCGCTTCATTCAAATTTTATGTCGAAAAAATTGAAATTCCTCACTCAGATAGAATTGTCAAAGTTCTTATCAGCAAAGATATTTGCCATAACGCGAACGAACGGCATCGTCGCCATATACGTTACAAACGAAGAGCAGCGCTAGCTAACGAATTAGAGAAAAAATCTCCAATTCATCTGAAATTGAATATGCTCACCGAGGCACCTGGTGAAATTTTGGAGGCAGGTAATCTGAACGCCGCACCGAGTTTGCACCTCCTTCAGAAAATCTCTAGTGAGAATAAGTCTAAGCATGATCTGGATAAAGATTTTATTTTATTTATGATAAAATTGATGGAAAATCAACGAAAAGATATTCAAGGTAAAGAACTGAATGGATATATCCAAGAGTTTTCGGTGCATCCTTTCTGCATTATTATGTTCAGTGAGAATCAAATTCGTTGCTTGGTTTCTGATCGCAAGAAACATCTGCACTTAGATGCAACCGGCTCTATTATTGCTCAGCCTAAAATTTTACAATCCGCTAACACAATTTATTATTACGCGCTGATTTTACCTGGATCAAACGATGTCGGACCATTACCTGTCGCTGAAATGATATCTGCAAAGCATGATATGACCGCTATAAGACATTTTTTAGATGTCTTCAATGACAGCTTAAAAAAAATTTCCGTACGGAAAATTAATAAAATAGAGACGGATTTCAGCTTGGCATTGTTACAATCAGCATGCAGAGCATTCAATGGTATTGACTTGTCAGAATATATCAAACAGATGCATAGCAATAGCGTAACAAAAGTCAAAGCCCACGACAAAATGACTATCCTGCATGTTTGTTCTTCGCATTTTATAAAGACTGTGATTCAGGCAATAAAGAAATATTTCCCGAATCCTAAAGTGCACAAACATCAACGTACTGTTGCTGCGACTATTATAGCAAATCTCCTGCATTGTAATAGCGTTACCTCGGCAATTGAATTTTATGAATCATTCGTACAAATTTTTGCCTTTGAATATGAAGTCGCTGATTTCGATCGACTGGTAACCGCAGTAAAAATACGAGAAGACTTTGAGGTAAATACTGATTGTAATTCCTATGTTCCGCCTGAAGAACCAGTTGAGGGGACATTCTCTCACCAAAGAAAACAATCACCGTATTACCAAATTTTAAAAAAAATTGAGACGAACATACAAGAATCGAGGCAAAGTACATCTATAAAAAATATTTTCTATTGTAAATGTTTCGTCGAATATGTTACGGAATTCTTAATGCCATATTTTCCGCTCTGGTCAGCCGAAGAACTCGACCATTTTGGGTTGACTCGGGATAGTAATGCTCCTATCGAAAATTATTTCAAAATTCTGAAACACCAAATTTTGAACGGTGAAACTCTGATTCCGGCTCCTCGTTTCATAATGCAAAATTTTAAAATTATTGAAGCTAGAATGAAAGAGCGTAAGTATGCACTTGTAACTTCACGAAGTATGAAACACAAAATTTTGGATGAAGATGACACTGCGGTGGAAACTTGGAAGAAAACCAGACCAGCGAGATCAAATCATTATTTGAAGCTACCCAAGTTTGTGCGCAACGATAAAGATAAAGGCCTTGAGCCTACCGAATGCACCGAACCCGAATTCTCGACAGCACGTATTGTAGAGCTCGAGGAAACTAGTATACAACAATCGGCTGTAGCAAATGATGATATATTCACAGAAGAAATCGTTACATTGCTGGTGGAAGATTCCAATGATGATTTGCGCGTGACAGAACCATGTAATGTAGAAGTATCCGAAGTACCAGCAAACACGGCAGCAAGCAAACTGGAATCCACTGGAAAAGAGCTTCCCACAGCAAATGAAGTGCTGTTCGATACGGCGCTAGTATATCCGGATGGATTTCCTGACATAACGACGGATATTAATGGATTCCTGATCATACCGCAGACATTCAGAACCTTAATGCCATACGAGACACCTGACCAATTTTTGGATGACATTGTGATAAATGGATTTTTCAGTTTCTTACCAAACATTGCGAACAAAAATAAATTTTCATTAGTATGTTTCGATACATATTTCTCAGAAAGTATTTTAAGAAATGATAATGTCAGCCAGGGCTTCAGAAAATGGGCATGCATCAACATGGTATGGAATCACTCCGTATGGCTCATACCAATTAATTATTCAGACCACTGGAATTTGATGATGGTGCTGCCAAGCAGAAAAATCATTGTTTTCTATGATTCATTGCACGGCCGGCCGAACAAAACTATTTTGAACGGCATTTGTAACTTCATACAACAGCACCTGAAACATAACGATTTCAAAGAGTGGACTCTACATGTCCCAAAAGATGTACCATCACAAGTAGTTGATGGGAATGTGGGTGGAAATTGCGGAGTCCACGTATGCACTTGGGCTTACATAATCGCCTCTGGTTCATGCATCAAATTTCATGAAATGCAGATGAATACCGCCAGAAAGGGCATTGCCAAGTATATTGCTGAAAGTAGCACGACAAAACAGATAGAAAAACGTACTATCAAATTCAGACATGCACTATTGACAATCGAGCTTCATAGAGAAGTGGATAAAAGCATGTCGAACTTGAGCCGAGACATGAAGATCTCAAATCAAAGTCCGTTCGGATTTGATAGTATCTTCGAACTATCTGGTTCCTTGCACCACATATTGCTTAATCAGTCTCTTCAGCCTCGAACACGGAAATATGCGAAATGTGAGAGAGAGTGAAAGTATAAATATTATTCCAGACGAAAAAGTCATTTAATACAAAAGAATGGAAGTAGAAGAAAATAAAAAAAAATTATAAAAAAAATTGAAAGAAAAAATTTGAAAAAAAATGACGATAAAATTTTTAAAAAAATGAAAAAAAATGAAAAAAAATTGAAAAAAATTAAAAAAAATTAAAAAAAATAAATAAAAAAAAACCACAAAAAAAAATAAAAAAAAGAATGAAAAAAAAAGGAACCTATACCTCCGCCACGTCCTCGTTCGTGGTTCTGGATTCGACTGAGAGCGGAGAGTCTTCATGAGCTGCGTATTGTTTGCCGTTGTGTGAAATTTTTGTTGTCTTATGAACAATCAGCGCCTGGGAAGTTGAAATCGATCTGAAATCTTGACCACTATTCTCAACATAACATTCGTCCATAGTTTCATTTATCCGAGCGTAACGATAAATCAATTAACAAATGAACCGAGTCGTGCAAATCCAAAGTCTTGTTCTGATCGGTTTTTGCATCGAAAATAGAACGCAGCGTAATTTTTTAAGACTTTTCTGACCATGCGTGCTTGTGCCGCTGCCATTTGTTTATTTATTTAATTAATAACAAATGAACCGGGTCGTGCAAATCCAAAGTCTTGTTCTAGTTAGTTTCCGCTACCGAAATGGAACGTTGTGTGATTTGTCCAGATTTTTCTGAACATGCGTGCTTGTGTTGCTGTCAATTGTTTATTCAATTAATTAATAACGAATAATCCAGGTGGTGCAAATCCAAAGTCTTGTTCTAGTTAATTTCCGCTACGAAAATGGAACGTCGTGTAATTTTTTCAGATTTTTCTGACCATGCGTGCTTGTGTTGCTGCCAATTGTTTATTCAATTAATTAATAACAAATGAACCGGGTCGTGCAAATCCAAAGTCTTGTTCTAGTTCATTTCCGCTACGAAAATGGAACGTCGTGTAATTTTTTCAGATTTTTCTGACCATGCGTGCTCGTGTTGCTACCAATTGTTCATTTAATTAATTAATAACAAATGAACCGGGTCGTGCAAATTCAAAGTCTTGTTCTGATCGGTTTTCGCATCGAAAATAGAACGCCGCGTAATTTTTTAAGATTTTTCTGACCATGCGTGCTTGTGCCGCTGCCAATTGTTTATTTAATTAATTGATAACAAATGAACCGGGTCGTGCAAATTCAAAGTCTTGTTCTGATCGGTTTTCGCATCGAAAATAGAACGCCGCGTAATTTTTTAAGATTTTTCTGACCATGCGTGCTTGTGCCGCTGCCAATTGTTTATTTAATTAATTAATTACAAATGAAGCGGGTCGTGGAACGCTCAGATTGTTGGACGATCTTTCTCCACTTATAAAATAGAAGCTCGGGGGATTTCTGCTACATTTTTCGAGACATGCTACAATTTATTGAATACCGGGGCCCTAGAACCTTCATTCGTCCCTGTGTGGCTGCTAACTCTGGCTGCTAGTTTCAGCTTCATGAGCTCCTGTGGCTCCTAAATTCCATGTCGTTCCGTACAATCTTGCGTATTTTCCAGATCTAAGCTCGACGTCATGCTTCTCGAGAAAGTCGCCTTCTAAGAGACCGTCTGCTTCTAGTGAAAAATCGTCTTTAACTGCGTGAAAAAGGTGCGATATGTGCCTATCACCAACCCTTATATTCAACGTGACCTTACACAAGGTCGTAACCGGTGTTTCGCCTATTCCTCTGAGCGCGATCACACCGTCTTCAGCCATTACTTCGCCGTCAATTTTTCCGACTTTTACTAGGCTTACCTCAGCTCCTGAATCTAATAGCATAGTTCCGTGTCTCGTCTTGAATTCATCTGCCTCGATCGTTGCGTGATTCTTCTGTCTTGATCCATTTATTAGGCAATTTACTGGTACGACACGACACGGTTGCCTTTCCGCCGCGCCTGCTCCTCGTTTCCCGGAGTCTCTTCGTTTTGCTCGCTGGCGTCTCTGAAAGGACCTAGCTGGACCCGTTCTTCCCTTCTAGGAGGTCCCCGATTCCTTTCGTATCTTTGCCAATTTTCTTCTGCTATTCTAGTTCTGCAGTCTCGTATGACGTGCCCTGGTTTCCTACAGAAATGACAAATCACCTGAATTTTTCTTACGTAGTTAGTGTAAACACACCAATAGATGGACACCCCCCAATAGATGGACAAATATTGTTTACAAAAGCATTAAAATTAAATTTAAGAACAAAAATGTGAAGTCATAGTTTTTTCAAATAACTACATATAGTTCAGAGTGCGTAAAATAATTTTTTTGAATATTTTTATAGAAAATAATAGTTAAAAAAAAAAAATTTTAATTCGACGTCTCGAACTTTAGCATAGACAGCGCCACCACTAGTAAGCATGTGACAGCAAGCCGGTTAACATTATTTGTTATTACTATGGAAAATTATGAAAAAAGTAAGGTATGTACATTTGACTATACTTATATTCTATCAAAAAAGCTATAAATATAGTTTTCGAATAATAAAATTGAAAAAAAATAAGGAAATTGAGTGTCCATCTGTTGGTGACACATTTATAACCTCTATCCAATAGAAGGACATTGTGTTTACGTGGTGAATTTTCTTACTTTTTTTCAAATTTTATTTGTTAAAAATGTTTATTAATATGAATTCTTTTTACTCTTCACTTTTATAGATGACTGAGAAAAAGAAGTATTCCAAGGCACATTCTTATTCGCCAGATTGTTTGAAAAATGCTTTAAAAGATATCAGCGATGGTAATAGTATAACGGTAACAGCAAAGAAATTTAATATTCCAAAATCTACCCTGCATTCAAAATGCACGGGTAAAACTCCTGAGGATTGTAAAAAAGGCCCGAAGACTAATTTGACAGCTGAAGAAGAAAGTAGGATAGAGAAATGGATCTTAGATAAAGCAAAACTAGGATTTCCGATGCATCCCGATGAAGTTACAAAAGCTATTCAAAATGTACTTCAAGAAGTACCCAGGCCAAACACTTTTATTGATGATAAGCCGGGAAAAAAGTGGTTGGATTTATTTCTAAAGAGGCATCCAAAATTAACTGTAAAAAATGCTGAGGCAATTTCAAAAGGACGAGCTTGTGTAACAGAAGAAAATCTACGAGATTGGTCTTCGGGCGTTGAAATTGGAAGAAATGGGATTCATAGATATTTTAAGAAAGCCTGCTAGTATTTTTAATGGAGATGAGATTGGCATGCAGCTTTGTCCTGACATTGGTCGATTATTAGGGGAAAAAGGTGAAAAAGATTTTTACACAATATCATCAGGCAAAGAAAAAGAAACAATTACAGTTCTGTGTACTTTTTCTGCTGCTGGTGAAGCTTTGCCTCCAATGATAATGTTCCCTTATAAAATAATTCCAGCTCATTTATCAGAATCGGTTCCTGATGATTGGCCAATAGGTAGATCAGACAGCGGGTGGATGGTATCTAGCACGTTTTACGAATATATAGCCAATGTTTTCTACCAATGGTGTGTAGAGAAGAAAGTAGAATTTCCTGTTATATATTTTCTGGATGGACATAAGTCACATCTTACACTTGAACTCAGTGATTTTTGCATTAAGCATGATATTGTTCTGTATGCTTTATACCCTAATTCTACTCATATAACACAACCATGTGATGTCGCAATATTTCGGGCTTTAAGGGGGGGGGGATACCGGATGTGTTACCGACACCGCCTATATCTCCGAAACGGGGCTATCAATCGACTTGTCCTTGCGGCAGTCGATGTTTGACGAGTAATGGGTTCGAACTGGTACGTTTGATCGGATGAAATCGGATTTTTTTTTTTTTTTTTTATCGAAAAGCGTGGTCGTGCCATTTATTTCGACTTATATCAAAGCCTACGGATCGAAAATGCAAAATCGGCTTCCTGAGCCCGATTCTGTATGGCATTCCGAACACAACCATCCAAAAACATCTTTGGTTTCGACAACGATGAAGAAACCAGATCTAATCTACGTTTTTGTGGTAATTTTCGCGATTGTCAAGGGCCGTGAGCGAAAATGGCCGCTCACGGCTGTTGATATGATGTGGTGGTTCGCAGAATGCCCGTGAGATATCGCCGCACGCCCATTTAAGCTTCTCCTTTTACCACCGCTGTTACGTTGGTACACCGTGTGAAAGGTAAAAGGAGAAGCTTAAATGGGCGTGCGGTGACATCTCACGGGCGTTCTGCGAACCACCACATCATATCAACAGCCGTGAGCGGCCATTTTCGCTCACGGCCCTTGACAATCGCGAAAATTACCACAAAAACGTAGATTAGATCTGGTTTCTTCATCGTTGTCGAAACCAAAGATGTTTTTGGATGGTTGTGTTCGGAATGCCATACAGAATCGGGCTCAGGAAGCCGATTTTGCATTTTCGATCCGTAGGCTTTGATATAAGTCGAAATAAATGGCACGACCACGCTTTTCGATAAAAAAAAAAAAAAAAAATCCGATTTCATCCGATCAAACGTACCAGTTCGAACCCATTACTCGTCAAACATCGACTGCCGCAAGGACAAGTCGATTGATAGCCCCGTTTCGGAGATATAGGCGGTGTCGGTAACACATCCGGTATCCCCCCCCCCCCCTTAAAGTATAAGTGGAAAGAAGTAATTCGGCAGCATCAACAAAAAACACAAAAAAATGTAACTAAAGCTGGATTCGCTCCACTATTTAAAGAAGCTTTCGATCAAATTGATAAAGAAACCATTATTAACGGTTTTAGAGTTCGTGGACTCTATCCATTTGATGCGAACGCAGTAAATTATGACAAATGTATATCTAAAAGGCGCAAGGATATTAAAACATTTCAACTTCACAAGATATTAGTTATGATGAAACAGATTTTACGAGTTATGATTGCACAGATGATTTTAATAATAGTTTTGATGATGGAGTAGTAAATGATCATGTAGATAATATTGCAGGTTGTGATAATTTAGATATTTTTTTGAAAGAGACAGAGACTGAAAAAAGTAATTTAAGAACAAATGAAACTATTGACAACGATAGGGTTAATAATGAAGAGAAATTGAGAGTAGAAGTTCATTCGTGTTCTGCCCAGGATATGAACGATGATAATAATAATTCATTATGTGATAATAAAAGAAAAAGCTTTGATGGAAGTAGTTTAACTGCTGCAACTGGTACACTTTCTGAAGGTGATATAAATGCTAAGAATACCAATAATGATAATAATAATTTTGATATTGATAAGCAGACTTCTGACGTCTCTAGTCAAATGATTGTCAAAGATTTTTGTGATAATATATATAAGAATAATAGTAAACAGATATGTACTGGAAATGAAACTATGAATATGATTAAGCCATTGACCGAGAATAATTCATCTAAAACAAACAAGATGATTAAGGAAATTTGGGATCAACATCTAAGTTGGCCAGAAGTAGGAGAAATAAATAAAAAGAATAAAAAAGAAAAGGAGAAGCTGCCCTTTGTAATAACAGCTCCTGAATGGCGAGAATACCACCAAAAATTAAGAGAAGAAGAAGAAAAAAAGACATTAGAAGCCAAAGAGAAAGCTTTAAAACGAAAAATCAAAAAAGAAGAAGATGAAATGAAGAAACAGGAAAATAAAAAAATCAGAGAAATGAAGAAGATAGAAAGAGAAAGAATTAAAGAAGAGAAATTAAAAGAGAAGGAAGAAAAAGCTGAACGTAAGAGGAAATTGCAAGAAGAAAATTTAAAAGCAAAGGAGAACAAACCTGCTAAAAGAAAGAAGTAAAAATAAAATATTTTAAACGTCGTGTATCATAAATTTTTATAGATCATTAATTAGTATTCTAATTATATTAATATATATTTTACGTTATCTTGCATCAGAGAGTACGGTGTGTTCAAAGATAATAAAATAATAAAATTGATTTCCGATTTATCTTGGAAATTACTATCCCATTTGTCATTTTTTTTCCTCATTTTACTAAGCTTTACTTTTTAGGGGAAAAATTTAATGAATCAATTATTTCTGATATAAGTAACAAGTTGGAAACATCGTTTAGAGTGAGTGTTCATCTATTGGTATCAGCTGTCCATTTACTGGAGATTTTGTCCATCTACTGGGGTTTTGGTCTTTTTCTCATATTTTTCTTTTTTGTTAATTACTACGGAATTTTACCATGTTTTACTTATTTTTTTCTAGTTGATTACATATTTTTACATAAATACGATTTGCTTTATTATAACTTAGTCAAATTTTACTATATTGTTTTCCTAAAAGAACATAAAAGTTTGCTTAACCGTCCATCTATTGGTGCGTTTACCCTACTTGGTGTCGGCAATCGTTGAGGGTAACTGGATCCCGTCTTTGCTGAGCGACAGTCTCGTGCTAGGTGTCCTGTCTTCCCACAGTTATAGCAATTATTTCCTCTGTTATCTCCTCTGCTGTTGCGCGGTTGATTGTGTTCCCGATCCGATCCACGAATGGGGCCTAAATCTCGTTCTTCTTCGATCGCGAGTGATATGGCTTCTCTAAGATTTTCACATCGTCGTCTCTTGACCAATATCCTCAGCTTGTCGTTCAAGCCTCTGATGAAGATATTGACAGCTTATTTTCTGACCTGGCGTTCCAGCGTCGATTCCCTGCTGGAAGTAAATTGATAGAGGAGGATAGAGATTTTCGGATAGAAAAAGATACAGACTTCCTATCCCTGGCAACTACATACTTTGCATCCCAAAAAGTGATCAAGTTCTATCCCTGAGTCTATCCCTCACGTTTTACCGAGTTTATCTTTTTCTATCCTAAGGTAAATCATTGGAGTTAATAAATTTATATCATTTTCTATCCACATTTATCTATCCATCGCTATCCACAAAGTATCTCCGAAGGTCTATCCATCTGAATACCCACTCGAATCTTTTATTGTCGGCGGCCATTTTTTTTTCTGTTAAAAAAAATTGAATCATGACGAATATTCATAGTTAGATAGATTCAGACGGCGGAGTGTGTGGTGGGGTAGAGCTATGAAATCTTTTTCTCATTTTCATCGCTCAGTCAGGGATTCGAACCCTCGACGGTCAGATTATTAGTCGCACACCATATGCGCTGCGCTACGCTCTCGTCTTGTCGTTATAGTACACTTATTCTATACAATCACTGTGATGGGGTGGGGACTTATGAAAGTCAACGGATAGAATCTTTATCCACTTGAATCACTTTGGATCCTTTGGATAGGAAGGGATGAAGATAATGAATCAACCTATCAACGGTCTATCTTTACGAATCTCTTGCTATCTTCTTTTGAGTCCAAACCAGGGCCTATCCTTTCCAATCTCTCATTTCCTTTCTAATCCTATCCACCATCCATCTACGTGAATCTTCTTCTATGCGATTTGGATCCAAACTAGGGCCTTTCCTTCTCAATCTCTAATTTCCTATCTAATCCTATCCACCGCCAATCTACGTGAATCTTCTACTATCTTATTTAGATCTAAACTAGAGCCCATCCTTTTCAATCTCTGATTTCTTATCCGATTCTATCCACAGCTTATCTATCTGAATCCCTCTGATGGTCCGCTTAAAATAAGAATCGCGCATATCTTTGCGTATCCCCAATTTCTTATCCATTCCTAACTATCTGAATCCCATTCGATGCCTATTCAAATTCAAAGTCGCGCCTATCCGTTTGTATCCCTATTTTCGGTTCCATTTCTATCCACAGTCTATCTATCTAAATCTTTCTGATGGTCTGTTCAAATTCAAAGTCCCGTCTATCATTTTGTACCCTCAATTTCGTATTCACTCCTATCCACAGCCTTTTCATTTCACTCCCATTCAATGCCTATTTGAATTCGAAGTCCCGCCAATCCGTTTGTATCCTTAATTTCGCATTTACTTTTATCCACAACCTATCTATCTAAATCCCTCTGATGGTCTGTCCAAATTCAAAGTCCCGCCAATCCGTTTGTATCCCTAATTTTGTCGGATGTCTGCGGAATAGAGAAAAGTATATTTTGATCTAGGTATGAAAAAATAAATAAAACTGGATTTCCGAGGTAGAAACGGATTCGCATGGATAGCGGGTGGATTGATTTGGATAGGATATGGAGGATAGAAAGAGATGGACCGACTTTGGATCGAGACCCGGATAGAAACGGATTCGCACGGATAGCGGGTGGATTGATTTGGATAGGATATTGAGGATAGAAAGAGATAGACTGACTTTGGATCAAAATCCGGATAGAAACGGATTCGAATAGATAGCGGGTGGATTGATTTGGATGAATTTTCTGTATCTATTTGAATCCAAAAGATTCGAAAAGATTTAATTAGATAGATGTTCTATCCATTTACTTCCAGCAGGGTAGCACGCGTACGTTGTGGTATCATTTTTTAAAAAAATTTCCTGGAACATTTTTTTTTTACGGAACCAAAAAATTCGGCCGGAAAGAGGTTAAGATCAAATTAAAACTGGATTTCAGAGGTAGAAACGGATTCGAATGGATAGCGGGTGGATTGATTTGGATAGGATATTGAGGATAGAAAGAGATGGACCGACTTTGGCTTGAGACTCGGATAGAAACGGATTCGAATGGATAGCGGGTGGATTGATTTGGATAGGATATTGAGGATAGAAAGAGATGGACCGACTTTGGCTTGAGACTCGGATAGAAACGGATTCGAATGGATAGCGGGTGGATTGATTTGGATAAGATATTGAGGATAGAAAGAGATAGACTGACTTTGGATCGAGATCCGGATAGAAACGGATTCGAATGGATAGCGGGTGGATTGATTTGGATAGGATATTGAGGATAGAAAGAGATAGACTGACTTTGGATCGAGATCCGGATAGAAACGGATTCGAATGGATAGCGGGTGGATTGATTTGGATGCATTTTCTGTATCCATTCGAATCTAAAAGATTCAAAAAGATTTAATTGGATAGATGTTCTATCCATTTACTTCCAACAGGGTTCCGAATCCTCTTCTGCGGCTTCCTTCATCGTTACTTCGATGACTTGTGCAGTTAGTTTCTCGACCCGTGTTCCATATGACCTCGCGCCCTCGTTCTGACGTTGTCTACAGCTACTGAATTCCACTTGTAACGAAGCTAATGTCCGTGTATAGATGCTCATCGACTTCAGCTCTTCCTCCAGTGCGTTCCAGGTGTCAATTGATTTGTATTCTAAAGCTCGTGCCGGAGCACCTTTGATTCGGGTGCTCAGAATAGCTTTTAATAGATTTCCCGTATCTGCAGGTCGTATTATCTCACATGCATACTTGCAAGACCGAATAAAATCACAAACTTTTCCTCGGTCATCGTTATCGAGGATCTCTATGTCCTTTAGTACTTGTCTCACGGTGAGGTTGTCTTCGGCCATGTCAGCTAGAGGTTGATTATTTCTTTCACGATGCCTGTTTGCGGTGCCACTATCACTATTCTTTTAATTCACTGGCTCGATACTCGACACTTGATTTATTTGTACGATTCGACGATCCCACCGCTGCTACCAGTTGTTGTAATCGGGATCCTGAGATCCTTCATACAACTTCAATTTATTTAAAGGTTCGTTGTCGAATTAAGAGTTGGAACTCAGTCGTACAAAGTAATTCAAGTTTATTTAATATATCAAGTTTTACAAAGGCTTTACTAATTTCGAACAAATCTCCAGAGATGTGCAAAATGGATACCTAAAACCATTTAAATGGAAAATGGAAATGGGTGTGAAGTTTTTCCATTCGAAATACAAAATGTAAATGGCGATTTCGAAATGTATTTGAAATATAAAATAGGAAATAGGTAGTTTCAAAATGCAAAATGGTTTTTTTCATGCGTCATTTTTATTTTATTCTTTTATACACGGAGAGAAATTTCTCTCAGAAACTACCATACAATTATTGCAGTTTGAAGACAGAACGGAGGTATAAACAGACCTACTATACTTTTCTCGTGGTTCGTCTAATAAAATCTTGTCCGAGTTACAATAATATCACAGCTGAGAGAATATTTTATTGGACGAACCACGAAAAAAGTATGCTAGGTCTGTTTATATCTCCGTTCTGTCTTCAAACTGCAATAATTGTATGGTAGTTTCTACGAGAAATTTCTCTCCATGTACTGAAAGCCTTTATTACAAGCTTGAAATCTACTCTTACCGCGCAGATGATAGTGAAGATTTCAACTAACCTTACCGGCTCCCTATACCTCTACGTGTATAAAAAGAAAATTTAAAAATTAATCTATCAAAAACGGGGTGGTAAATCGACTTGAGATTTTGGCAGGAAGCATTTCATTCATCTATATTTCGATGATAAAATTTTCAAAGATTTCTCTACATATGTATTTGGGTAGCCAACTTCCTTAAACGATTACCGAATTTCATTTTTTTCGAAATTTTTGTTCAAAAAGTATTTAAAATGGAAAATGCATACAAAAATACCATTTCAAATGGAAATGGAAATGGGTGTAAAAAAAATGCATTTCAATTGAAAATGGAAAATACCTATTTTGCATTTTGCATTTCCATTTGAAATGGTTTTATTTCAAATAATGCCCATCTCTGCTAATCTCTATATAATGTGTCTTGCTTCTGGTCGCGATGTTCTGACGACGGGCGCGTCGTCTGCCTGCCTTTTAACGACTCTTTTGGTGCTGCGTCTGCACATTGCTATGTATTTCGCCATACGATCGAGTCATTGCCCTGCTATACCGGATATGAGGTGTCCAATAGCTTGGTATTCGAATTGCAACAGACAGTTAATTTTTGCTTCCTCGATTTTACTCAACGCACCATCAGTATCAGATTCTCTCCATTTTCTTCCATGATTTGATGCTTGTGTAGTGAGCATTGGGGTTCTTTGAGCATGAGAATCATCAAACCCGAATTTCTTCAGAATTTTGTCAACGTATTTTTCTTGTGATAATTTGATTATACCATTTTCTCTATCCCGTTTAATTGAGATGCTTAAAAACTCTTTCGGCTCACCTATGATCGTCATCTCAAATTCTAAGTTTAATTTCAATTTGACTTCGTCGAGTTTCTTTGTATCGTTACTGGTCAACAAAATGTCATCTACATAGAGTAAAAGTATCAAGAACAGATCATCTCTCCTCCATGTAAACAAGCATGGCTCTGAGTCTGAATTTCTTAATCCTACACTTACAAGGAGAATATACAGTCGACGCATTTTTGTAATTTTTTATACTTATAGTACGGAAAGATCCAGACCCGAATAACAAATCCCCAAAGCCATTGGGCTAGATATCCAGAAGTTTTCGAAAAAATGAATTTTAAAAAATGTAGAAAATTACGAGCGAGGCATATATACGCTGAAGTTAAGCCACTTGACAACGAGGCTCGTGGCTCACCGGGTAGCGCGCGAGTCTTGTATCCCGTAGATCGCTGGATCGAGTCCCACAGATGAACTTTTTTTTTTTTTTTTTTGTCTGCAACTTTCCTAATGTCCATACCCACATCACTTACACGAAAAATTCGTAAAATTTATGCCAGTTAACAGATATTTCAAGTTTCTCAACTTAAAAACGCAGGTATATTATACCTTTAGCTCACCTCTTCTTTTTCCCTCGTGCCGTTGAGTTTCTGTGGTTTGGGTCCGCTGACCATTTCCTAGAATCAAGTACCTACGAGACGCAGCTGCTACTCCACAAAAGATTTCCGGGGACCCTTACGGTCAGAGGGGCGAAGAGGACGTATCGGTAAACGGACGGTTGTACGAATTAGCATTCGCCCGTGAGCTCTTCGATCAGTCAGACGTATTTATAAACATAGTGTATATATCAAAGAATTTTAATGTGGAATAGCGAATCGGTTGATGGGCCTGGCCCTTCGACGGTACAAGAAGAAGAAGACGTTGCAGACGATAGTCTGTGTAGTGAATCTACAAAATTACGCATGAAAGATGCCTTTCTGTACTACCAGCACCTCCTCGAGCAAAATAATCTCATTTCAGCACAATCTTCAGGGCAAATTAATGATGAAGCTATGCTGCTGGCAGAAGACATTTATGAGTTTACGATACAAACACAATATGAGAAGAAGTTTATAACGGACGATGAATTGATTATGTTTGATGAAATCGACGAGGAAAACGCTTACCAAGAAATTCCAAGAAATTCTTCTGACGATGAAGATTACGAACCGGAAGACAAAAGAACAAAAAGGTCGAATGAATACATTTCACTGGACTATAAAATAAAAGCTGTCAACATAGCCAAGGCTCACCCAGGTTGGAGCCTTAAAAGTCTGCAGAGCAAAGGGTGCCATCGCTTAAAACGTTATCAGGATTTGGCGAAATGGGAACAGCACATCAAGAAGGGTGGAACACTGTTTGATAAATATGCGGTCGTTGATTCTTGGACCTACGATCGCTTCAAAGAAGCTCGGGAAAACCACCAGCAAGTCACTACCCGCAACTTGCAGCAGTGGGCTCTAGCTGCTGCAAGTCAATTCAAAGACTTCGATTTCAAAGCCTCCGAGCCGTGGGTTGCGAAATTCAAAAGGATGCATAAAATACGCCAACGAAAAATTACCAAATTCGTAACAGAACGAGAAACCACAACGATAGAAGAAACGTTGGCTGCCGCCGAAGACTTCAGGATCCAAACTCGTCTCAAAAAATCTCATGCCCGATGATCAATTCAAGTATGACCTTTCCCGAAATTAATATTGTGTTTATTTTTTATGAATATTATTCAGGCTGTCAGTATCAGTCTACCTTTGATAGAACTCTTGCGACCCAGGGATCAAAGGTAGTTCTTGTGAAGAGGAAGAATATGAATAAGGCAACGCATTCATATACGGCGCAATACGCAGTCACTTTATCTGGCAAATTATTACCCCTTGTGTTCATATGCCTACAAGAGCCAACCGGTTCATTCGGGCCCAGGGTACAAAAAACGGTGGACGAGTATCTCCAAAAATATAAAAACGTCGTCGTCACCTCATCGAAGTCCGGAAAGTTGACAACAAAGCTTTACATGGATTTTTTGAAAAACGTATTAAAGCCGTACGTCGGAGAGGAAAAGTTTCTCTTACTTATTGATTCTTGGGGAGGACAGACAAATACCGCGATGTACGATGAAATTTTTAAAGACGAAGCTCGTCTGCCGACATGCACCGTAAAGATTATCCCTCCAAAGTGCACTCCGTTGGTCCAGCCGTGTGATGTATATTTTTTTCGGCAGGTGAAAAACTTTATAAAGCGTTTGCAGAACTGCGCCTACCTAATTGAACGAGATCGCGAAATTAACTCTAGAGAGGATTGCTTGAAAATTCATTCTATCGTACATCACCAGCTGTCCTCCCCAATCTTTGGCAACATGATCCGGTACGCATGGCACGCTAGTATAATCATTGACGACAAGGAAGTTTTTATGAACGTGAACGAAGTTTGTTTTCCAATGGACGTTTTGAAACAAAAATGTGCTTGCAAAAATTCATCCTTCATACAGTGTGCAAGGTGCCGTAAAACGTTCTGCTTTCCTTGCTTATACGACGAATATCACCCGGGCTCCTGTGAAACTTTGGAGCAAGAGTGAAAGCTTACGTGATTGTAAGAAAAATTATAATGTAATAAAACAGAATGAACACCATACATCTAACGATTATTTTTGTACTGTAAGTTAGTTAGAATTAAGGAGAAATGTAAAATAAACGGATTTCTTATATTACATTTTTGATTTTTGTACAAAAAAGTTCATTCTTTATAAACATTCTCATGTGAATAATGTGGTTATAGACATTAGAAGAGTTGCAAACAAAAAAAAAAAAAAAAAAAAGTTCATCTGTGGGACTCGATCCGGCGATCTACGGGATACAAGACTCGCGCGCTACCCGGTGAGCCACGAGCCTCGTTGTCAAGTGGCTTAACTTCAGCGTATATATGCCTCGCTCGTAATTTTCTACAGTTTTTAAAATTCATTTTTTCGAAAACTTCTGGATATCTAGCCCAATGGCTTTGGGGATTTGTTATTCGGGTCTGGATCTTTCTGTACTATAAGTATAAAAAATTACAAAAATGTGTCGACTGTATATTCTCCTTGTTAGTGCAACTTCTGTGAACTTTACGTTCCATCTTTTTGGGCTTATTTTTAGTCCATGGAGAGCCTTTTCCATCTTACACACCTTATCTCTTCTTTCATTGTCAGTATGCAGAGTTCCTTCTGGAATCTCCATGTAAATTTCTTCATCTATCTCTCCATTAAGAAATGCCGTTTTAACGTCTAATTGACACACCTCAAGATCATATTTATTTATAATGGCAATTACTGCCCTTACCAATGGCATTCTTGACACAGGAGCATACGTTTCCCTCAGTTCATAGACATTCGTGTCTTTGAATCCACGAGTTACTAACCGTGCTTTCCATCTAATCTTTCCATTTGGTTCCAGCTTTTGTTTAAATACCCATCTTGAGTCAACAATATTGGCCTTTTTATCATTCTTCATTCTCATTGGTCTATTTACTACTCTCTAAACCTTGTTCTTTTCCATAGAATTCAGCTCTTCGATAATCGCCTTCTGCCATTTGTCTTTGTCTTTACTTTTCATCGCATCACTATAATTGACAGGATCTGAATTTACGTTTGCTAGCAATGCATGATGAATTCCGTCATTCAGTTCATCTAGGCTCATCTCATTCTCGTTTGTGACACATGACATAAAGATTCCGAAGTTTAGATTTTCATCGATTTTTAGAGGATTTGAAGTGGATAATTTCTTCTCACCTGCAACTACACCTGTCAGCTCCCCTTCATTTAATTTCACGGCTTCTTTTCGAGGTCTTCCTCTCTTACGCTTATTTGCTCCCTCCGATTTCGATATATCCTCAGATATACTTTTGTCTTCCGTAAATTTGACAAACCACTCACTTTGATATATCTTCTCTTCGTTTGTCGGAAAGTCTTTGATCTCATTCTTTTTGAACTTATCACCATAGACTAATTCTTCGTTAAACCGGGCATTTCTGCTCTCGTAATACTTTCCATCTTCCGGTTTTAAGAATTGATATCCCGTTGGGGTGTATCCAATTAGTATGACTCTCACACCTTCAACTCTAAATTTTGGTCCTGTCTTTCGTTGTACCTTAAAAAAAGCTACGGACCCAAATCTTTTAATTTGATTGACATTAAGGTTGTGATTTGGAGCAAATTCTTCCAATGGGGTTTTCATTTTATTTGATTTATGGGGTGTTCTATTGTAGGCATATACTGCTGCAGACAATGCCAAATCCCACAGATTCTCAGGAAGTTTGGCATCAAACATGTACGTTCTCACCTTTTTTTGAATTGTCTGATTGAAGCACTCCGATACGCCATCATGTTCAGGGGTGCCTGGACTTGCCAATTGTAATTCCGCACCTAGTTTGTCCAACACTTCGACTGTGTATCCTCCTGTCAATTCAGTCCCCTGATCCGATCTCAAATAGCATACCTTTGCATCATGTCCTAGCAGATTTCTCGCACTTCTAACGAACATTTCAAGGCAGTGACCTGTTTCGCTTTTTACTTTCATTGGGTATGCCATAGAAAACCTAGTTTTATCGTCAATGAATACCGAGATATACCTGTAACCCTCAGGATGTGTGATTGGTGAGATAGGTCCCATCACATCAGAATGTATAATTTGTAATGGAGCTGTAGCTCTGCTGCGCACCGTAGCGAAAGGTAATCTGTTAAACAGGCGCGGATACAGACTTCTGATTTGGGGGGGGGTCATGGTTGTATCAAACTTTACTTTTTAATACTCTATGTAAAAAAAAATAAAAATCGGTACTATATCTTGAAAATTGTGGGGATGATATCACGCGATGAGTTTCCCATGGGGGGGGGTCATGACCCCCATGACCCCCCCCCCCTGGATCCGCGCCTGCTGTTAAATTTGGAAGCTAAACACACCTCGCATTCCAGGATTGATTCATTGAAAATTGCTGCATTCAGTTCTTTATTATTTGGATATTTTAATTGCAGCGCCTTGAGATAGGCCACTGATGCATGACTGAATCGAACATGCCAGAGCACTGCCTTATTATTGTTATTGAATCTTTTATCCTCACCTTTGAATGGACTTAACTCTTCACTTTGTTCTTCAACCGGTAATTCATCAACATCCTGAAATTGTCTATCCCATACTGTATATTCAAAGTTTGAATGCTCAGGGATTGGTTTAGTGTTAACGACTTTCATGCACGGAGAGAAATTTAGCACGCGGTTCGTATCAGTACTAGTGGCGCTGCCGTACATCGCATGTGGTAGGTGAGACGTGCGCTTTTGGTACGGTAGGCATACCAAAACTTGGATCACTGGACGTCGTAATGACATGAGGCGGAGAGAGTATTGGAAAGTATCAAGGACTCCCGTTTTGGTACGCCAGGCTCCCCAAATTCGGAACGCTCTGAGCACGCTACAATTGGAAGAGCGGATGTCTCTTTTAGTACGGTGGCGCTACCAGCATGCGACACGGAAGATACCAAGTCGACCGAAGTCTGTCGTACCAGAAAGAGTACGGCATGCGTCTCACGTGGTACGTCCAGCGTGCTAAATTTCTCTCCGTGTGTCTTCACCTTTATTTTCACTTGAGCTCACCTTACTCCCATCTTCAGTTGGGGTCTCATTTAGTTTGACTATTTGGTTACAGTGAAACCTCCCTTAACGGACACCTCTTAATAGCGGAAACCTCTTTATACCGGACAAGTTAGAAATCCCCTAGCCATTCATCCCCTAGCTAGCTATATCCCGAATAACGGACACCTCTAAATAGCGGACGAAATTTCCGGTCCCGAAGGTGTCCGCTATTGGGAGGTTTCACTGTATTATCAGGCTCTTTAATTGATTCAATTTGTTGTTTTGTTACACTTCGCGTATTATACCTAATGGTCTTTGTCTCACCTTCAGCTAGATATGCTGTCATCCTTTTGTTTCTACTTTTGCTTGATGTCTCATCTTTTAAATCATTTTGTCTCGTTTCTACTTCAATGACCCAATAAGGTCTTTTATACGCACCCTCAATGATTGATTCATTGGATATTGGATCAAAAATATCAATTTGTTTATCATCGAGATAAATTGCGAGTCCCATTTCAGCAAATTTTCGTAGTGACAATAAGTTCACCTGTAATGATTTCGCAAAGATTACTGAGTCGATTTCTAACTTGTTACCGTTTGCTAATTTTATTTCTACCTGCCCTACTCCCTCCGTTCTCAAGTCCGCTGACTTGTTCTTATTGGCACACCTAATAACACCTACACTGTTCTCATCAAATGTCTTAAGGTGAAGTGAAACGTTTCAAGGCCACGGCCGGGTGCCTTTCACCGCGGTAAGGCAGATTACCAAACGTTAGTATCTTTGCCCACCGCTAGATGGTGCAGACACCGGAACGTTTGGTACCTCTGCCTACCGCTAGATGGCGCAGCGCGCATCTTCCGATGCGCGCTACGTCAGTATATATATACGTACACTAATGATCGCGATTATTTCGCGGCAGTGTCTATAAACACAGCAAGGCATATTGCAAATGATTGCACTGAATAACAACCCGAACAAATCGAGAATTATTTAGGTACATCACGTGTACCAACACTGTGTTGGACAAACGTCGCAGTGTCAAGCAACAAAAGTGGCTTATATTCTCGCTCTGGTGCAGAGCGATTGATAAAAGTTGAAACTAATCAACTATGACATTTCCAACTTAGAGGTTAGACATGATAAATTCAGAGAAAATCCCTGTTTGAAAACCACATCGGTATGACAAGCAAACCTTGGTTGTTCCCCTCGCTCTTGTGCAGAGCGGTTGATATGAGTGATATCGGAATTCCCTGAATTATTACTCAGAGCAAATTAAAATAGTAAAATTTAATGAGTAAGTATAGCTAATGCACTGTGTCGACTGTCTAATTTCACAAACACTTAGTCGAGCTGTATAGCAACAAGAGTTGAGTCAAAGTTAGTAAGGGATAAATTCGTAAATATGAGTTACTGACAGGTCGGGATCTAGCGGAATGATAAGAGGAAAATGTTTGCTTCTGTCTTTCGTTGTATACGTACCAGCACGGTTGTTCATAACCCTACTTGCAATGAGTAAGAAGCACATGCGCGCAAAAAGATTTTGAGGTTAGCGTGAGATGTGGCAGAATAAGCACTTTCACACGCGTAGACACTGGAAATAAACTCAGTACGAATAGTAATGAGGTGAACTAACATATTAGCACACGCTTTGTTCGGAAACCTAGTATCCAATTATTTTTTCATTATCATCTTTCACTACAAGCTCTGACCGCTCTGACTAATCTTTGAAGCTCACGTGTTTCCATGTCTCCTAGCGTCGGCTAGTGCGAACTGGTGCGAACGAACACGAAGGCGGGCGAAATGCGTTTATTGCAACTGGTAGAGACTCTCGCTATTTGTTCTTATCGTATTTTTAATTTCCCTAGATCTGTCGGAAGACAATAAAAATAATGAAAGTTAATTGGAATGACGGATACGACGGATACAAGCAGACAACATGACCTCAGACTTTTGACAGCTAGCCTAACAGCCGAACCATGGAGTAGAAGGAGACCTATTTTCGAATTGAAAATGGGTTGACGCAATAGGTGGCACTGTTGTGAGTGACCAGTCCCGAACTTCCTGCAAACGCTTGCGCGCGCACTCCAAGATATATTATGACGTCACTAACTGTATGGTAAATTTTCCCACTCACAGGAAGTCCGCGTTGGCTCGCTGGTAACAGCGCCATCCATTACGTGCAGAATTCATGCCACTTTTTCAATACAGCGTGTATAGGGAGATATGTCTTCTTCTACTCCATGAGCCGAACATATAGGACTTTATTTCAGATTTGAGGTTAAGGGAGAGATCGATTCGTTGGACAAAAATCCAAACAACACAAGCATACGGCATAACCTCACTAGTCAGACAGTTAGCCAAACATAGGGACTCTGTTTCAGGATCAAGTCGTTGGACAAAAATCTCCAAATCCCCATACTACAAGCAGACGACATAACCTCACTAGACTGACAGTTAGCCAAACATAGGGAGTCTATTTCAGAATCGATTCGTTAGACAAAAATCTCCAATTCCCCATACTACGAGCAGACGACATAACCTCACTAGACTGACAGTTAGCCAAACATAGGAACTCTATTTCAGGATCAAGTCGTTGGACAAAAATCAGAATAATGAAAATAAATTCGAATGATTATCTACATTTCAGTGGACGGATACAACCATAGGATACAACTAGCAGACGAGACATAACCTCACATTTCTGACAGATAGCCTAGCATAGGACTTCATCTCAGATTTGTGGTTACGGAGAGAATCTTGCTCGTATATCTATTCCATGCGTTCGACTTCATTTTTATTATTTCGATTTTCGTCTAGCGAATTGATCTGTCCGCTAACCTCAAATCTGAAAGAGTCCTATGCTCGGCTAACTGTTAGTCGAGTGAGGTTATGTCGTCTGCTAGTATTATGTGGATTGTTGTCGAACAAATTGATCCTCCATAACCTCAAATCTGAAATGAACTTCTAGGTTAGACTAGCTGTCAAAAGAGTCAGGTTATGTCTCGTCTGCTTGTATACGTCATTTGAATATACTTTTATTCTTTTGATCTTCGACCACGAAATCGATTCATAACCTCAAATCTGAAATGAACTTCTAGGTTAGACTAGCTGTCAAAAGAGTGAGGTTATGTCTCGTCTGCTTGTATACGTCATTTGAATATACTTTTATTTTTTTGATCTTCGACCACGAAATCGATTCATAACCTCAAATCTGAAATGAACTTCTAGGTTAGACTAGCTGTCGAAAGTGCGAGGTTATGTCTCGTCTGCATGCATACGTCATTTGAATGTATTTTCATTATTTCGATTGTTGTCTCACAAATCGATCTCTCCATAACCTCAACTCTGAAATAAACTCCTGAGTTAGACTAGCTGTCAAAAAAGTGAGGTTATAACCTCTGGGATCTTGTATCTGTTATTCGAATTTATTTTCAGTATATGCATATGTTTTCAACAAATTCAGCGTAATGAAAAATACGCATGAAATAAATCAACGATGAATACAATTTTCTTTATCCTATATTCGAGTCTCAGGTTAGCTGTGGGACGAGTGAGGTTATGACGTCTGGGATCCGATATCGATTGTTCATATACGTTACTCATTTTTACACACATTAGTACGAAAGAAAGGAGTAGATTAAATAAACGAGCAATAATATTTTCTCGTAACGCAAATTTCGAACACGATTTTAACTATCGTTTGTTCGTATTTTAGGTTAGCTGTCAGTCAGGTGAGGTTAGTCGTGTGCGATCCGATATTCAATATTTGTGTTCCTTGCCAAGCGCCGTCAAGCGGGAGCAGCAGGAACCAACATCTTATACGTAGGGTGGCATAGGAAACCTTCACTAGCGCTGCTGCTCAGCTTGCAAGTAAACTGGCTACAATTTCGGTACAGCTGTTGTGATCTCAACTAAATGTCGATACGGGTAGTGATCTCAACTGAATGTCGGTTCTTTTAGTTTTGAGTAACGGAGAATCGTCAATTCTCAGCCATTTCTCCATCAAATGACACGGGATTGGGCTCAAAGTGTGTGGTTTTTCATTGCGGAGTGGCTAAATGTCAGGAAAATGCGATTATCTACGGCAACAGTGAATAATCTCGCGATTTATGTGGTCGGTACGTCAATCTGTAGAAATTTTTGTCGAATTTTGGAAAAGTGAAATAATCAGCCACTTTCTGCCACAATTGTGTGTAATCCCTCAAAATTTCATTGAGATCGATTCAGTAGTTCCGGAGAATTCACGATTCCCGTTTTCGAGGTTCTGACAAACGTTTCACTTCACCTTAAAAATGATTCTCGAATTTGACAAGTGCTCAGTAGCTCCTGAGTCAGCTAAGAATTCAGATATTAATTTATCCCCATTCAGGTTCATCGAATTCACGTACATAGCCTCACCTTTGAATGTATCATCGATTTTAATAGGGATTTTAATAATTTCTAGGTCGCTATTGTCTATTTTCTTACCTTTATCTGTTCCATTCTCTTCAATCGATGACTTGTTTGAATTCTTAGTAGGTTTTCCTCTTGTCCATGCTCTGGACCTTTGATAACGTGCATTCCCCCTGCCTTTTGTATTGACAAATTCACCTCGCTTCGCCCAATTTTGACTTTCATACTCTGACCTTCTTTTTATCGCATCTCTCATTGCACCCCGAGAAAATTGACCTCTTGATCTAGAGAAATTTGAGTTACCTCTCGAATGACTGCTGGACCCTTGGGCTGTTGGACAATCTTTTGCTTTGTACCCAAGTCCATTGCACTTGTAACACACCTTTTTCCCCTCATTGGGACAGTTCACAGCAAAATGATCATAGGCTCCACATTCAAAGCACCAATTGCTCGTCTTTTCAGCTAGATTGGCTGCTCTCATGTCCTTTTTCTCACCATTTACTTGCTTGCTTGTGGCCTCATCCTGTAGAACAATCAACCTCAATTGCTCATATGTAATGGCACCTTCACCGTCCAGTTTCGCATATACGTCCAGCGTTTGTACTGAGGGTACCGATACCATCACAGCATTGTAAAATGCATCTTTCTTTTCCTCATCTGATAGAGGTTTCGCGTCGGGAGAGTTTTCATAGTTTCTAATCGCGTCTTCGAACTTGTCGCAAAACTCACCTGCTGTTGTTTTACGTTTTATGTATTGCATATTAGAAATTTCTTTTCTGACGGTAAATGAAGTGACATTAGTCTCGCATCTTTCAATTTCTTTTAGTTTAGTTAATATTTTCACCGGATCATTGTACTTCATAACCTTAGAATGATAATTTCTATCGAGATGATTTATTAGAATATTCCTGACTCTGAATTTTTGTTTCTCAAGGGTTTTCTCGTCAGCTGAGCATTTGATTTCATCATTGATTATGTGTAGTAATTTATTTATTCTTAATTCTGATTGAAGAAAATCATAAAAATGTTCATATTCCATCTTATTGTCTAGTTTGTAATCTCGTTTGACCGTTTGACTTTTATTCCAGAATCCCAATTTAATAGCTTCCGCTAGCTCTTTGGTTGCATCATTACTTGAATTTTCACCTCTCACTTGTGTTTGCTCTCCCTGACGTTCTGCGCTCCTCGTATTGTCCTGCTCATCATTTGTCGCACCTTGTCGAGTGTCAATATCTCTCCCCTGGGTACCTGACTTGTAGTTTTTTGCGAAGTTGGCAGCTATTTCATTGAATTGAGATAATTGCTGATTCATCACTTTTTGTTTCTCCCTTTCCATTTCATTTATCTTTTCAGCATGTTTCTTCGAACTCTCAATTACCCCAACCATCAGCTTTGCCACATCTGCACTTACGTTACATGACTTTTTCAAACTCTCAGCTAGTATACTAATACCCGGTTTTATAAACATGGGTTAACCCGTGGATTTAAATTACCCGTAGGTTACCCCACAGATACTACCCGTTCAACCTTCATGGACTGTTGAAGGATAACAGCGATAAATGACAGCTGTCAGATGAGAAAAAGGTTGAACCGGTAGTATCTGCGGGGTGACCTACGGGTCATTTTAACCCATGGGGTAACCCACGTTTATAAAACCGGGCATAACTGTCTCACACAGCTTATCCATTTTCCTTTCAACTGAGGCTATTTCTCTAGAGTTAATATTTTCCATTTCCTCTGTATTGGGTATACTTTGAGTATTGTCAGAGTTAATTAGTTTGACGTTTATTTCAGCAGGCACATCACTGATAATTTTCAAGTGTGTATTACCTGTTTCCAAAGCTTCAACCATATTTCCGGCACCTTTTGTAGTCTCACCATTCTGACCTTGCATACCGTTCTGACCTTGCTTATCTTCCTGACCTTTCACACCATTCTGACCTTCTTGTGCCATGGTTGAACTTTGCTCTGGAGTGGTTGTTGGCATAATCGTTGCTGTACCTTCGAGGACCCTCTCTTCGTACCATGATTCCAAGGAACCCCACTGTTTCTCCTCCATCATTCTTTTCTCTAAGTGAAGTAATTGTTAGAAATTAATGAATTATGCCAACACCGGGTACTCCAAGATCGGTTGACTGAACACAAGTTTGGCCGACCTCGTAGCGAACCAAAACATTCAAAATATGAATATAATATTCATCCTGAATTAGTCCAAGTCGACTAACTTCTGAACACCGAACACGAGCATTCATTCATTAGTCAACTCTTCAGAGTCTTTATCATATATTTTATGATATAAATTGAGTTTACTAGTATTTTCAATTTAGTTTACTTGATCAAGTTTTTGTTTTTATAATACTTGCGCTTTTATTTATATGGTGCACTCATCACATTTCCCCACCGTTTGAACTCACCTGTCATATACCCTGGGCCAGTCTCTGGCAGGATCCTGAGGGTCTCCCCTTTTATCAGAAGCGTGATAGTTTCTCCGTGGTGGAGTTCATCCAATTTAAAGTTATCGATAATCAAGTTCCAAACTTCTTGTAGGTCGTCACCTATTTAACCAATCTTATATTAACTTTTAAATGATCATTTTTACCTGTTGCGTTAGTTTCGCGCATACACGTGACAGAAGATGGAAGGACCTCGTTTTACGTACATTTTTTTTTGTTTTGCTCGAGCTTGTACGCGTAGCTGCAGTTTTGTCTCTCTCCATCAACCGACCGTGTTGCACGCGCACTCCCAGAATTTGTTGAACAATAATTTTCATTCACTTATCACTCTTATCCCACCTCAAGTAATATTTTCAACCTATCAGAAATTAATTCCTTCAATTTTCTCACCAAACACGTTCCTTGTATCAGATTTTCCGATATTCCCAGACCTCTTTTTTATTTATAATTTATAAATCACGCAGTAGAAAACGTGCTGGTCCCATAACCTGTTAGGGTCTGTGTCAGAAATGAGTACAGCCGTTCTTTATAGGTATTGTGTTTATTTATTAGACCTTGTCTTGTGCTCGCCTCTGGACGAAGTGACGCTCTCGTTACCAACACCCTGGAACGAGACCGTGCGCATGCGCATGCTTACATACTAAAGTATAGAGAATATTATGTAGTACATCTATAGATCCGATAGCTGTCGCTCAATTCCAACAATAAATAATAAAAAATTATGCGAAAGATAACATAAAATAACTGTATTAAAATCAAATGAGCCTTGCTTTTCTGATATAACTTACTCTCTAAATATGAATCAGTGGAAAATTCACTTATTCAATCAGTGATTGACTATCCCACTGCAGAATCAGTCATTTCGGTCAACATACACTGCATAATTAGTTGGTTTGTTAGAAACAGTGAATGACGACTGACAAACCAGTGCCTTCATGTACTGTTTAGCCAGTGATTCCTCATTTGCACTGATAGATTAGTGTATCACGGTTTACGACTATCCCGCCGTGTCGCGTCGGTCTTGACTGGTTTTTACTTGTCTTGTAAAACTCGTGCGTTAGCCAAGTAAAAAGAAAAGTAGAAGAAGAAAACTCGTGCGTCGAGTGTGCGTGCTGATAAGGTAAATTAATTTTTACAACTAATAAATACTGAATAACTGAATAATAAGTTATTATGTCTGAAAATCTTCGCTGCGGCTATTTGCACGGTTCCGTGTCTCTGTCGGAGTCACCCGAAAATTTCCGTGTCTCTTTTGGAGTCACCCGAAAATTTCCGTGTCTCTATTGGAGTCACACTAAAGTATCCGTGTCTCTATCGGAGTCACCCAAACGTTTCCGTGTCTGGACAAAAGAGGTTAGAATCGCCTCGTACGTTACCGTGTCTATCTATCGGAGTGACGCAAAAATATCCAAAAATTTCCGTGTCTCTATTGGAGTCACACTAAAGTTTCCGTGTCTCTATCGGAGTCACCCAAACGTTTCCGTGTCTGGACAAAAGAGGTTAGAATCGCCTCGTACGTTACCGTGTCTATCTATCGGAGTGACGCAAAAATATCCAAAAATTTCCGTGTCTCTATTGGAGTCACACTAAAGTTTCCGTGTCTCTATCGGAGTCACCCAAACGTTTCCGTGTCTGGACGAAAGAGGTTAGAATCGCCTCGTACGTTACCGTGTCTATCTATCGGAGTGACGCAAAAATATCCAAAAATTTCCGTGTCTCTATTGGAGTCACCCAAACGGTTCCGTGCCTCTATTGGAGTCACACTAAAGTTTCCGTGTCTCTTTTGGAGTCACCCGAAAATTTCCGTGTCTCTATTGGAGTCACGCTGTATTTTGTACTTTTTGATTGTACCATTCACCCGCTACTTTCGCGATTGACTTTTGATAGAATTTTTTTTTCACCTGTCGTGATGTATTATTATTTTTTATTATTAAGGTAACCCCGTTACATCTCGTCCATATACACTGGTAACTTAGACACTAAGAGTATAAAAATTATCTCATACCTGGTTTATAATATGAAAAAAGTTTGAAAAGTTGGTACGGCGCTGTGACACAATGGTAACTTAGACACTAAAACTATGAAAATTATCTCATACCTGGTTTATAATATGAAAAAAGTTAAAAAAGTTGGTACGGCGCTGCGATACAATGGTAACTTAGACACTAGAAGTATAAAAATTATCTTATACCTGGTTTATAATATGAAAAAAGGTAACAGTAAAAGGTAAAAGTTAAACGTATACAAATAATCTTACACCTGGTTTGTGCAGTGCCGTAACTCGACTTAATTCAAGGATTGACTGATCAGGAAGCTCGATTCACCTGGCGTGTGACTAAAGCAGCCTCCTGATTAGTCAATCCTTAAATAAAGTTAAGTTACGGCGCTGCGTAAACCAGCCATCAATAGGATAAACGTATACAGGATAAAGTATTATAATAGATGAGTATTCTCTGGGTTTGAAAGAGGGCGTGGCCTATTTTGGCAAAAGATCAAATAATTCTCATACCATTCAGTATCCTAATTTTGTATTTTCGCATATACTGACGTAGACTACACCCAGTACTTTTCCCTGAGTTGAAATAAGAAGAGGTGGTTTCTTTCTCAGTAAAGCCACGCTCATTCTCAAACCCAGAGAGAACTCACCCTGTACATTTCGCTGTTTCTATTTACAACTATTTACAATGTGCGCAGAACCAATCTGCATCTTTTTTAACTTTCCGAACACATCTTGCGTGATACCACGGCAAACAGCTCTCGCATATCACACAGTCGCTGGTGATTGTTCCAGCGCAGGTGTTGCAGGTCCAAGTGTTGAGCTCAATCTTCTCATCCACAGCTTTTTTCAACAAATTGAACACCTTCTTCTCGAAGTAGGGCTTTAACATTTCTACTTCGACGTCTCCCTGATTTGCGATAGAGTCGCTGAGATTCTTGAGCTCCAATCTAATGTCACGTCTTCCAATCAGGTACTCCCCTGACAAAACGTTGTCAATTATATTTTTGTCGATAAGGATCCAGCCTAAGATTCTCTTTGTTTTATCGTCATCGGACAATGACGCGAATTTTATAGGCCCTTTTTTTCGCTTTGGTACTTTTATTATAGTCATTTCAGACAGTTTGGATCGGTGCTTTATTACAGTGGCTACCGGAAGCATGATATCTGTGAGTTTTTTTGTTGGATCAGTTACTGTTGGTAAATGGGAGGTCACACCATCTCTATCTCCCATGTCACAATCACTTGCATCTTGCATTTGTTCAGGGTTAATCGATAAATTTGCCATGTCTTGTTCGGCACAAGCTAATTCAGAACAAGCTAATTCAGAATATCCACCTGCATCTTCAGAATGATTATTATGCGACTTTTCTTCTCCGGATACATCGATTTTTGTAACACAAACTTCATAACCCTCTCTCCAGTAGTCTAATATCTCTTGAAGAACCTGCGTTTTGTATTCGAAGTTACCATGGGATGACAGCATGGCTGTATGTAGTAAATCGTTGGTTAGTGAACTCAGAGCCTTTCGCTTTTGAGCGTCACTGTGGGGTTTTCGCACAACAGATTTACTGATTTCGGTAGAAGAAACTGTAGGATCAAGCGCATGAGATTTATCTAATTGATATTCTGTACCTAATCGGTATTCTGTACGTGTTTGGAAAGCATACGCTTTTGTCCATCTTTCTGCACATAATTCCGGTACAAACAAAGGTAGTTCAAATTTGGTTCTGGCCGCAAATATGTGCCTACACGGCAAGAACATAGATGTCCAAGTGCCACATTCACAACTGGTAGGTGTTACCGTCAAAGTGACATCATGTGAATTAATTGAACATTCTTTCCTGCTTTCGTCAAATGTTCTTATAGTCGTAGCTGCATGTCTTCGCAATTCTGCTAGAACGAGAGATGATGCATACTCTGTCAATAAATTTAAATATTTCTGCTCTGCACTATCCTTTCTGTAAACAGAAACTGGCCTTTTCAGAAAGTTTTTTCCCAAGTTATTGAGCAATTCTCTTTCCCGGTTTATCAGCCATTTAAAAAAGGAATGCACAAATTGAACCATCGAGCTTCGCTTTTTGACAACCTGCTTGATCTTGGAATTCAATGATTCTAGCCTGTTGTTCGTGAAATTACCAAGATTGCCGTGGGTCATACTGTATCTTGTCCATTCTTCCCGGATCGGGTGCCAGTTTTTATTAAAATAATTTTGGACACACATTGGAACCGATTGACAAAATTCAACATACAACTGATTGTATTTATCCTCGGATGAAGATTTTGCCAACCTATCAAGAATCTTCAGTGACCGTTCCCTTTCCTCTGCTGTGATATTCATCTGTTCTCTTGAAATGGTGCGTCCAAATGTCCTCAATACATGGAACAGACATATATATATAGGTACATTTAGAAAAACTTCTTTCAGCACATCTCGTTCGAGCAAATCTTTGTCCCCCATCATGCACTGCATTTTCTGACAGGCAGCTTGATTTTCTTTCTTAAAGCATTTCAAAAACCACTGAAATGTCACTCGGTCTTCTCGAGCAAGCAACGCAGCACCTACTACTTTACTGAGTCCAACAGAATCTTCTACCATTAAAATCATAAGAGTGAGGTTGTTTTTCAATAGTTTGTACGTGCCGTCAATGAAAACTATTTCTGGCCACTTGGACATGGAGTGTCTCATTTCTTTTGTTGAGAAGTATAATGCCTTGAACGTATTAGCCTCGTGCAGTACAGACACATGAGCTCCTAGAACAGAAGAACGAAAATGATTACCTTAATCACTGAAGTGTGATAAAATCTTTCTGTGATCAGCTTCTGTCTAACAGTAGTAAGCGACATTACACACATCACGTGGAAAGCATTCGAGTAACATGAAAGATTTCATGTATGTCGATATTCTTTGTATAATATATTACGATACTATGAAATAAAGTGATATTGAGGCTTTAGAACACGTGATTCTCTTCAATATTCCAAATATCCAATTCCATGACAGCTTTATAAATCAATTATCGAACAACAAAACAACAGCTTATTCCTAAGTGACGCCTCTCAGTCTTCTCTTTTCCATAGAACAGCCTCTACGAATCCCTCATTTTATAACAAATAGTACATATTGAAGCTTTCCCTTTTTATTGTCAGTTGATTTTTATGTGAATGGTATATACATATACAACTATTACAACAAATTCCATGGCAAAAGTTGGCTCATGACAAATGTATAGGGTCTTATTTGAATCGATAAATAAACAATAACATTTTATATGCATAATTATCTCCTTGCCATAAGCAATAGTGTGATGTGGATAACTCGGAATTATATATGAAATAGCCTGAGAATAAAAATGATTCATCAATCATTTTTCTCAATATCTGGAGATTCTATTTCATTATTATTATTTTTTTAATGTAGGCATTGAATATATAAATGCATGATTTGATAGAAAAGCAGGCTGGATTACAAAAAAACTGGTTACCATAAATGTTCTCCAGGATCTTCACAGCTTCGTCGAGAGAATCTTCATTCTGATATTTCATCTCAGTTGCAAGATTGTGTATGTCTTTTCTACTCAGATGTTTATTAAAATCATCGACTAGTTTATCTTGTATACTTTTCTTATCGCACCCAAGTTTCAACAGTTGAAAAACTGTGTTCTTCTCTTCACCCAACTTTTTATTTTGCGGCAATAATTCGAAAAAAGCCTGTAGAATGAAAATAATGTGGATTAAGTATTCTTTCAGAAATTTCACTCAGAAAAAAAATTTAGAGAGATGTTATCTTCAAGTATTCTGACCTCTGATCCCTCATGATCCTTATGTTCTGATTTGAACGTTTTTATCTCCAAGAAGTTGCCGTCACCCGTGACCCCGACTGTTATGTGAGCTTGACAACCCATTTTACAAGAACTGTTGCAAAATACAAATTTGTAATGGCATTGTTTTTTTTAGTCTATTACTTCAATTATAGCTCGGTTCAAATTAAATCACAAATGGCAATAACAGTCAATTAGAAAACAAATGTTTTTACCTAGTTTTGCGGACTCCTAAGCCTTTCGAATTCGGTGATCCAGCAAATTTGCATACATAATAGATGGTATGATATCTCAATTCTTCTTTGAATTTCTGTCCCTTCCGCCTCACTCGTGCATTTGTCAATGATTGGCTATTACCGACAACAAACATTTGTCTCTCCTGTTTATGGTATTCTGATAAAAAGTCTTGAAACTCTTTAAAAGTAGAAAATTTCGCACCTACTACCAATTGCAACTTTTCTCCGGACTCCTGCCAAAGTGAAAGAATTGAACATATTATCATGTGTTGCTGTTTTCACGAACAGGGTAGATTTTTGCATACCGCCATCTTTGCTGATTTGGCTTTTCCACTGATATTTCATCCACGCGATGTTGTTGAACAATTTCGCCGAGTTTTGTGCGAAAGCAACTTAGAGCATATTATGTATAACTATGCTTCATACAAAGCTAGTATAGCAATCAAATATCTTTCTTTGTTCTAATTTTATGAACGCGTCTTAACTGTTAACGTATGTCACCATGCTGCTCAAGTACTTACCCTCTTGTAAGTCAAACAAGCGCGAAGCACAGGAAGTCGGAGGACTTGCGTGAAAATTTATTAAAACTGTATAAAGGGGATGCCCCGGCAGCTGATATCACCACGGAACGGAATTCTGGTGGCATTCACTAAAACTCTAGTGGAAATCACTAGAAGTCTAGTGGAAATCACTAAAAGTCTAGTGGAAGTCACTGAAACTCTGGCGGAATTCCTTAGAATTCCAATTCCGTTCCACATATTTTTGAAGTAGATTGGCGCGCTTCAATTCCGCTACAGAGAGACACCCACACGAAATATTCACGACAAAGCATATTTGTTCAGTCGAATACTGTTCTCGACGTGTGTAAATTCTTACTATTATTACAATAATCAACATGTCGAAACAGCAATTATACAAGGGTGCACGGTTTTCATCGTTCGACGACTTTTTATCGGCGTTAAATGATTATAATGAAACAGAAAGGCAAAAAGTGTCGGTGAAGCGAAGTAAGACTCTAGAGCAGGTCGGCCTACAGAGAAGAATTAAGGAAGATCTCATCTATTACGAAATCTATCTCGAGTGCACTCGCAGTGGGATCTACAAGCCTAAGGGAAAAGGAGTGAGAAAAGCCAGGTTATATTAATTTTTTTTTCCCTTATGAAGCTATCTGAATAATACATGACGTCATTTTTTTTATTATCGGCGCGGGGTAGGATTTTACATTAGTATGCTTCTTGTGACTTATATTCGTTCAAGCTATCTTGCCGTCGCATTTCACATTACGGAAATAGTATATTTCGTATCAAGGGCGTAAAATTTTGTACCCGTGTGTGATCGCCGTGCACGAGGGTCGGCGAAGCCGGCCCGAGTGATTACGGCATCACACGAGGGTATAAAGTATTACGCCCGTGTGACGAACGATATTTTTCGATGCAGTTGGCGTAAAATTCGATTTTATCTGAGCAGAACAAGTTGTAAAATCGGATTCCACGCCCACTGCAACGAAAAATATCTTGACTGCATTAGTACGGAGAACAGGGGTTTTGTGTATGGTCATAATAATAGTTCTCCACGGACATGGGCAGAGGGGGGTGGGGGATTAATTTGCGTCACGTATTATTCAAACAACCCCAAGTAGCTCATTTGTATCGCTATTAAATTTATTCAGATTCGAATTGAAATAGAATCTAATAGCCAGTCTATAACTGGACATACAAACTCTTCATGAAAAGTTTTTCACTAGATTTCTGCATACATGAGGTAAATGACACTTTTTGTACTTAAAATTGTGACTCATCATTTTTGTACAGATCGCAAAAGACGAGCTGCCCAGTAAAAATAACTGCCAAGCCAACAAAAGATGGTCAATACTTGGAAGTATTGGAAATAAATCTGGACCATAATCATCCTGAATTAGATGCACAAGAAGTGAGTAATTCTTGAAATCTGGTTTCAGGTTGTATAATTATAGGAATCTCAGGTTTCTAGCTTACAAGGGAAGACCACAGGTTGGTCGTCGGCCATCGGGATGAGCTTTAGAGGGATGAAAGTTTGGCTCAAAATACTCGATGGTGTGTGAGGATTCTGTTCTATTGGCCTCAGCTTCCAAGTGACGGGCTCAGTTCTGGCCAATTTTTTTTTTTAACGCAGCATCTCATTAATCGTATCCCGTATCAGCGTAACCTATTCTAATTTGGATGAAAAAGGACAGGTTTTTTTTTCACCCCTCCAAGGCTCATCACGATCGGTGACGACCAACCTGTGATCTCCCATTGTTAGCGTTATTATTGTGAATCGTTAAGAACAAATTGGGGATTCGGATTCATTGAAAACACATTATTGACAACGCCTAAATAAGGAGAGGCCCCTGTAACTGGCCATTGAAAGCGGATGCAAGTGTTTTCTCATTTTGTCTGTTTTAAATTATGTGTTTCGAATTTCTGCGGACCCTCGATTGGTCTTCTCTTTGGTTCATTCGAAGAGTTTGACTATTTATTACTATAATTGGCAATTCTATTATAGGATGTCTGTGGGGAGGAGGAAGTTAGGCCAGACGATCCTGAACCTACTGCGTCCACATATGAAGGAACTACAACTGGAGATGCGAACATATACTTGTCTGATCAAGATCTAATAGATCTTGCAGATTCCGTTCAATTTCTAACAGCTGGCAATACCAGGTCGCCTGAAAACAATCAGGTCTCATCCTCAGAAGCTCAATCTGTTGTATTCAATACAAATGAAGCATGTGCAGAAACTACATCAGAATCTGCAATTACTGATGATGTAACTGATGACGTTGTGAGAAATCTACCATCAGAATGTGACATTGAATCATTAAATATTGCTTTGTCAGTCAAATGTACGGAGAAGGCTGAAGTCTTCTCATGTAACGAACCAGGGAGTGGACTTCCTGTTACTGATTCCTCAGTTAAATTGAGCGACATTCAAATGCCAAACATGAAGACAAAACGACGCCGTAGAGGTGCGACATTGACAGCTATTGGACTTCCTATCAAGAAAGGGCCTATAAAATTCGCGTCATTGTCCGATGACGATAAAACAAAGAGAATCTTAGGCTGGATCCTTATCGACAAAAATATAATTGACAACGTTTTGTCAGGGGAGTACCTGATTGGAAGACGTGACATTAGATTGGAGCTCAAGAATCTCAGCGACTCTATCGCAAATCAGGGAGACGTCGAAGTAGAAATGTTAAAGCCCTACTTCGAGAAGAAGGTGTTCAATTTGTTGAAAAAAGCTGTGGATGAGAAGATTGAGCTCAACACTTGGACCTGCAACACCTGCGCTGGAACAATCACCAGCGACTGTGTGATATGCGAGAGCTGTTTGCCGTGGTATCACGCAAGATGTGTTCGGAAAGTTAAAAAAGATGCAGATTGGTTCTGCGCACATTGTAAATAGTTGTAAATAGAAACAGCGAAATGTACAGGGTGAGTTCTCTCTGGGTTTGAGAATGAGCGTGGCTTTACTGAGAAAGAAACCACCTCTTCTTATTTCAACTCAGGGAAAAGTACTGGGTGTAGTCTACGTCAGTATATGCGAAAATACAAAATTAGGATACTGAATGGTATGAGAATTATTTGATCTTTTGCCAAAATAGGCCACGCCCTCTTTCAAACCCAGAGAATACTCATCTATTATAATACTTTATCCTGTATACGTTTATCCTATTGATGGCTGGTTTACGCAGCGCCGTAACTTAACTTTATTTAAGGATTGACTAATCAGGAGGCTGCTTTAGTCACACGCCAGGTGAATCGAGCTTCCTGATCAGTCAATCCTTGAATTAAGTCGAGTTACGGCACTGCACAAACCAGGTGTAAGATTATTTGTATACGTTTAACTTTTACCTTTTACTGTTACCTTTTTTCATATTATAAACCAGGTATAAGATAATTTTTATACTTCTAGTGTCTAAGTTACCATTGTATCGCAGCGCCGTACCAACTTTTTTAACTTTTTTCATATTATAAACCAGGTATGAGATAATTTTCATAGTTTTAGTGTCTAAGTTACCATTGTGTCACAGCGCCGTACCAACTTTTCAAACTTTTTTCATATTATAAACCAGGTATGAGATAATTTTTATACTCTTAGTGTCTAAGTTACCAGTGTATATGGACGAGATGTAACGGGGTTACCTTAATAATAAAAAATAATAATACATCACGACAGGTGAAAAAAAAATTCTATCAAAAGTCAATCGCGAAAGTAGCGGGTGAATGGTACAATCAAAAAGTACAAAATACAGCGTGACTCCAATAGAGACACGGAAATTTTCGGGTGACTCCAAAAGAGACACGGAAACTTTAGTGTGACTCCAATAGAGGCACGGAACCGTTTGGGTGACTCCAATAGAGACACGGAAATTTTTGGATATTTTTGCGTCACTCCGATAGATAGACACGGTAACGTACGAGGCGATTCTAACCTCTTTCGTCCAGACACGGAAACGTTTGGGTGACTCCGATAGAGACACGGAAACTTTAGTGTGACTCCAATAGAGACACGGAAATTTTCGGGTGACTCCAAAAGAGACACGGAAATTTTCGGGTGACTCCGACAGAGACACGGAAATTTTCGCGTGACTCTTGCGTGACTCCGACAGAGACACGGAACCGTGCAAATAGCCGCAGCGGAAAATCTTGCCGATCTTCCGAAATATCAATCTCGATTGGTTTTTTCATGCAAATTGATAGAGGTTATGTCAACTCCGTATGTTCTTCATGTGCGCTGTATTATCTATGAGGCCGTGGTTACATGGCCATTATAACTATATTTCTTATGTGCTGATGACTATCCCATAAAAAAGTATAAAGCCGGTTTTGGTTAGGAAACAAACAGGAGCGCTTCCAAGCCTATGATGTATGGAATACATACATCAGTACGTCACTACTTTTCTTCCGTTGTAACGTGCTTTCACGTGCGTTATGACCGGCCTAGATATGCAGTTTTCAGGTAGCCGCAGTCAACAAACAAAAGAAAAATGAGTCGGTACATTTGAAAATTTTAAAGCAAGGAATTAGCCAAGGAAGTCATTTTTCGGGTATCTAAAATTTTATCTGATTCAAGTGTTGCTTTGCACATGATCGAATTCCAAAAAATCTCAAGGTTAATGGTGGCTGACCCAAATTCTAACAAATTTTAACTTTGACATCATTTTTAATTGAAGATCAAAGTTCTACGGAGTGTGAATTTTTGAGAGCTTATTTATCTAGTTAAGGTCATGGACAAGGAATATGAAAATGAATGAAAACTATGCCAAGTACATTTCAAAATTTTACTGGTTGAAACCATTAGGAACAACAAATCTGTAGATGTTATTTATGGAAATTGTAGTTTCTGTTGAAAATGTAACTTATTTTGCTCTTTCCATTCTCAGCTGTTCCTGCAGTAGTTATATAGAAATTTAATGGAGGAAATATCACGTTTGTCCGTGGAGCAGCTGAATCATTGGTTACGGTCTGTTATTGGTGACGCAGAAACAGAGAAAATTTTTGAGGGTAAGTAGGCTAATAATTTTGCATTTTTTAAGGGGGTACATACACCTTTAAAATAATTTTTTTCAATAACTGCTACGCTCTGATAGAACATTCTAGTGACTCAGTTTTTCTACAGTTGATTAGTGCTATTTTGATACATAGTTCATGATTTTTCGAGATTTTATGTCCTTCGCTGAACATAAATTCAGTCCATCGAAGAAAAAGCAGTTGTCGTATAAAATCTGGAAAAATCATAAACTATGTATCAAAATAGCACTAATCAACTGTAGATAAACTGAGTCGCTAGAATGTTCTGTCAGAGCGTAGCAGTAATTTGAAAAAAAAATTTCTCACCTGCGGGCCGAAAGCAACAACTTTCGTCCCGCTGCGCAGAACGAAGTTCCCGTTTTTCGGCTCCGTCGATGCGAAAAATCGTATACACTCCTCGGACAGTAAATAAGAACGCCCCAGATCACATGTTTGTCGACCTCGGCTTCACCTCGGACGACAATTACATGTGATCTGGGACGTTCCTTATTTTACTGCCCTAGGTATGTAATATACTAATTTTAAAGGTGTATGTACCGCCTTAACGGGCAACAAAAGTGGCATCACATTATGTTGATCCAGTCATACAGAAATGGAATAAATAGGGTGAATGAAAGACAACCATATACCGAGAAGATTCGGTGAGAGTAGACAGCCCCCTTCCCTGCTGGAAGTAAAAAGATAGAAAAGGATAGAAAATTGTGGGATAGAAAAAGATAGACATTTTCTATCCATCGCAACTATATGATTTGCATCCCTCAAACGATATCTTTTTCTATCCATAACTCTATTCGTCACGCTTCAATAGCTATCTCTTTCTATCAATTGGTTCAATCTTTACTTGTATGTATCTTTTTGTATCAATGAGTCTATCCCTCACGTTTTACCGAGTTTATCTTTTTCTATCCTAAGGTGAATCATTGGAGTTAATAAATTCGTATCATTTTCTATCCACATTTATCTATCCATCGCTATCCATAAAGTATCTCCGAAGGTCTATCCATCTAAATACCCACTCGAATCTTTTATTGTCGGCAGCCATTTTTTTTCTCTTAAAAAAAATTTAATCATGACGAATATTCATAGTTGGATAGATTCAGACGGCGGAGTGTGTGGTGGGGTAGAGCTATGAAATCTTTTTCTCATTTTCATCGCTCAGTCAGGGATTCGAACCCTCGACGGTCAGATTACTAGTCGCACACCATATACGCTGCGCTACGCTCTCGTCTTGTCATTATGGTACACTAATTCTACACAATCACTGTGATGGGGTGAGGACTTATGAAAGTCAACGGATAGAATCTTTATCTACTTGAATCACTTTGGATCCTTTGGATAGGAAGGGATAAAGATAACGGATCACCCTATCAACGGTCCATCTTCACGAATCTCTTGCTATCTTCTTTCGAGTCCAAACTAGGGCCTATCCTTTCCAATCTCTAATTTTCTTTCTAATCCTATCCACCGCCAATCTACGTGAATCTTCTACCATCTGATTTAGATCTAAACTAGAGCCCATCCTTTTCAATCTCTGATTTCTTATCCGATTCTATCCACAGCTTATCTATCTGAATCCCTCTGATGGTCCGCTTAAAATAAGAATCGCGCCTATCTTTGCGTATCCCCAATTTCTTATCCATTCCTAACTATCTGAATCCCATTCGATGCCTATTTAAATTCAAAGTCCCGCCAATCCGTTTGTATCCCTAATTTTGTCGGATGTCTGCGGAATAGAGAAAAGTATATTTGAATCTTTGATTTTCTATCCAATTTTACCCACGCCCTATCTATGTTAATCTCTTTCAATGTCAATCATAATTCGAAGTCGGGTCTATCCATTCGTATCCCCGTGTTCTTATGCAATCTTATTCACAATCTATCCATGTTAATCCCTTTGAATATGAATTAGAATTCAGAGTCGGGTGTATCTACTTCACGGAAAAAAAAGATGTTGCTATCGTAACAACAGCGGTGGAGTAAAATTTTTGATGTACAAGAGACAGCAATTGCGATCTCAGTAACAACATTGTTATGTGGATTATGCTAACGTATATGCTATGAATACATAAAGATTGTGGTCCCGAAATTGTAGTGAATCTAGCAAGTTAGCTTGTATGCCCGGGAAAAAAATTTTTTATATAATTATATAAAATTATATATAAATGACTATATAAAATTATATATGAGTTTTGGCCATATATAATTTTATATAGTTTTATATAATTATATATAGTTTTATATAATTATATATACTGGTATCGGCTCAGAGAAAAAAAAAAAAAAAAAAACTGGTCCCGGCCGGGGATTGATCCGTGAACCGTGCACTCGCCAACTACCCGCTACCGACTGACCCAAGATCTGTTATTGAAAGATGAGCTTAAGCGAATATCAAATATACAAATGTCATATATTCCAATTCTTATTGAACAAAATTTCACATCTGACGTATTAATTATCAATTTTATGGTAATCAAATGCAACAAACACGCAGTTATCATTAAATGATATTCTGTGTGGAATATAAATTGAGTTAGCGAAATTGAATCTATTAAATAAGCATTTAAGTAATTTGATGAATTCAGAGTTGATTTACATGAATGCTGATAATCAATTATGTTAATAAAAAAAAAACATGACAAAAATGCACCAGTAATTTTTTTGATCTCCTGGCAGTGCATTTTTTCAGAGAAAAATTTTCTGTAACAATTATCAATTGAAACGATGTCGAAATTATTCAATATTTGGTAACTTCGATTTCCTTCATTAGAACCTGAAAATTAATCAAGTAATAAAAACAATCATGGAGAAGCGTTTTTCTATGATTGAATTTTTGAATTATATATTTACTTTTTCTATAATAATAAATATAAAGTATACCTTCAATGATCAACGCGTGACTTTTCATTTTTTTACAAATTTTGTATAAATATATAAAAGTTAAGTTCTGAAATCGATTAAGTTTACTTAATATTTCCGAATTGTAATAGTTATTGAATGCATTTATTTACAAAGTGCACATTTTTGCGTCAAAATTAGAGGAAGAATATACACTTAAGTGGAAGATGACTTCACAATCATCGATTATCTGTCACCATTCACGTTTATATACTGTAAGTATTTATATGTAATGACAAAAAACTATATGATTATATAACAATAATAATTATATATTTTAATGTATAACAATGTATCGTTTTATTCAGTAATATAAAGCCATGCGATACGCTATTATATAAAATTTTATATAGTTCTATATAATTATATAAACCTATATATATTTATACATATTTGTATATAAATATATATAATTTTATATAGTAATATAAAGCCATGCGATACGCCTATATATAAAATTTTATATAGTTTTATATAATCATATAAACTTATATATATTTATACAAATTTCTATATGAATATATATAATTTTATATAAACATTATACATAACTATATAAAACTATATTCAATTATATAAACTTATACATAATTATATATGGTTATATATGATCATATACAATTTTTTTTTCCCGGGTGGTCAACTATAAGTGTAATAAAAATGACACTATTTGTGGTTTGGCACCCCATGATTGTTGTAACTATTGCAACAATTCCTTGACAACAATTAAACTGTTATGGTAACATGCTACTGTGGCTAGCACAATAGTTACATGCGAGTATGGTAAATAATAACCCTACTGAAAATTTCCAGGTGGAAATCCATGGACGAATTCACCTAGAATTCCACCTGGAAATCTATATGGAGAATCCATGTGAATCCGTAGGTTTTCTACCGGGATTTGGAACTGGGAATCTATGGAATTCCATGTGGTTGTAGCCATGTGCAGAAACATGTAATCCTATGTGTAATGATATATGGAATCCTATGTGTAACATTATATTAAGTCCTATGGATTGTCGGTAGTAGTTGTTAAAGAAATCGCCATGAACCAGGGACTTTCAACAATGACTCGTCTGGTCGTTCTTGCATTCAGATGTTCTTTTTTTGCCGAAATTCGCCCGAAATCTGGTAGATTTTGTGTATATTTTTTCATGGATGACGAATGGGATCACAGTCGAATTCCCATAATATCGTATGGATTTCTAGGGAATTTCCACATTGTATCGTCTGGTCATTCCCGGATTCAGATGTTCTTCCTTCACCGAATTTCAGCCAAAATCCAATGGATTTTGTATATCTTTTTCCATGGATGACGAAATGATGTCACAGAGGAATTTGCATGAGATCGTATGATTTCCTGGGGACTTTCTACAATAATCTGTGAGATTATACACAGATTAGTATGTTTATTTTCTCATGATTCGATGCAGGATCTGATGGATTCGATACAATGTTTCATGTCAACAACGAGATTGCATTATAACCATATTCACATGGGAATATAGATATTTTTCTCTGGACTGTCCTAGAAGTGTATACCATTACACATGGATTCACATGTTGAAGTTTCCGAGATTTCAGGTAACAGCCGGTAGATTATTCATGATATTTCCCATGGATTAGGTCAGGACATTACTGTTATCTTTCTATAAAAATCTAGATATTCTGTAGGGTTTTACCATAAAAAACCATAATATATCTGAATGGAAATTTATATACCCATCCACATGGATTTCTCCTATTGCATGAAATTAAACAACCATGGAATATTCATGTGAATATTACTGGATCAACTATAGGAGAACCATAGATCAGCATCATGGATATTCCATGTTTCTGAATTTCGGGTGGATTATTATAGAATTTCGTGGAATCCCATTCGCATCCATACTTTTCCACATGGATTTCCACCTGGAAATTTTCAGTAGGGAACCCAATTAGGGTTACTACAACAATTTATTTTTTTGTGTGGTGTATCCACGTTTCCTAATCCAATATTATCCACGGCTTATTCATGGTAATCCCTTTCAATGTTTATTAGAATTCAAAGTCGGGTGTATCCGTTCGTATTACTGTTTTCTCATCCAATCTCATCCACAGTCTATCGATGTGAATTTTTTCCAACGTCAATTAAAATTCAAGGTCGGGTCTATCTTTTCATATCTTCCTTTTCTTATCCGATTTTATCCATGTGAATTGCTTCCAATGTAAATTGGAATCCAAATTCAGGTCTATCCATTCCTATTCACGTTTTCCTATCCAATCTTATCCACCATATATCCATGTTGATCCCTTTTAACCTCTTTCCGGCCAATGTTCCATATATGGAACAAAAGTAAAAATGACCTTTAGCGCGCGTACGTTGTTGTGTTATTTAAAAAAGAAAAAATCCTGAAACATTTTTTTCTTTACGGAACCAAAGAATTCGGCCGGGAAGAGGTTAATGTCAGTTAATATTCAGTCAGCTTTAGATTTTTGTATACTATTAACCATATCTGAGTCTAACACCGTATATACACTGAGAAAAATACCAGCGATAATATTGCTTGAACTACAATAAAACATTGCTGCATACCAGCCTGCCATGATTATTGCTGAAGCTGCGCAATAATTATTGCAAATTTGAACAGCAATATTACATTGCTACAGTGACAACAAATTGTTGTATCTGCGATAAAATATTGCAGATACGACAATTTTTATTGTTGCAGCAGCAACGTAGCTGCAACAATAATTAGAAAGCAATAGAATATTGTGCCATAAGCAAGAAAAAATCGCTATTTCAGCAATATTCTGTCAGCTTGCGTATTATTGTTGATTTCGGGATTCTCATTTTTTTCAGTGTACCTATGTGGATTTCATGCTATCCCATAGCTAACCAGATCTTGGATTGCGTAACATTTTACCGCCAATTGGATTATCTATAGGATCTTTGGATACAAAATCGGGGTTAGAAAAGGATAGGCCTGATTTTATATCAAGATCGAGATAGAAAAGGATTCAATCAGATAGGCAGAGGATAGATTTGGATTCATTTTACTTATTCCTTTGTATCCGAAAGATTCAAAATGATTCAAGTGGATAGACAACCTATCCTTTCACTTCCAGCAGGGTAGGAAGTAGTTTTTTTAAGAATTTAAAAAAAAATCGAAGAATACAAACGGTTTTCCGAATCAAATTTTGATCTAGGTATGAAATAGTATATTACATACCTAGGGCAGTAAAATAAGGAAGGTCTCAGATCACATGTAATTGTCGTCCAAGGCGAAGCCGAGATCGACAAACATGTGATCTAGGGCTTTCTTATTTACTGCCCGAGGAGTGTATACGATTTTTCGCATCGACGGAGCCAAAAAACGGGAACTTCGTTCCGCGCAGCGGGACGAAAGTTGTCGCTTTCGGCCCGGAGGTGAGAAAAAAAAATTAAAACTGGATTTCCGAGGTAGAAACGGATTCGCATGGATAGCGGGTGGATTGATCTGGATAGGATATTGAGGATAGAAAGAGATAGACTGACTTTGGATCGAGATCCGGATAGAAACGGATTCGAATGGATAGCGGGTGGATTGATTTGGATAGGATATTGAGGATAGAAAGAGATAGACTGACTTTGGATTGAAATCCGGATAGGAACGGATTCGAATGGATAGCGGGTGAATTGATTTGGATGCATTTTCTGTATCCATTCGAATCTAAAAGATTCGAAAAGATTCAATTAGATAGATGTTCTATCCATTTACTTCCAGCAGGGTTCCTACGCCAAAACTAACACAGGCGCGTACTAGGGTTGGGCAATATATATCGATACATCCGAATATCGATACTTTTGGATTCAATTATCGATATTTTGTATCGATACTTCATGTAGCAATATATTGATGTATCGATACTCCATGTGCAAGTATTGGTCTCCGATACTTTTATCTTAAAAGATTAAAAATTCAAAAGCTGCTTGAAATGTCTTGAATCTTCCGACTCTTCCGAAGCTGAAAAATATCAGTGTAACCCAGCGGTAAAAATTTTATCCACATGATACGTATTTGCGTTAGGCAATCAGGGTGACTTGAACTGATTTTCCGAGCCTTGTGACTACCTTCAGTCATCAGTGTGACTATTAGGCGCGATATCTGCAAAATAATTTTGTATTCAAATAAGAAATTCTAACTATTTTCAACCTTACAAACTGAAAAATATATTTGTAGCTGAAATAACTTAGATTCTACATGGTTCATAACTTCATACTTCATAATGAAAATATATGTATCGATACTCGATATTGACAATATCGATACTACGGCTTCAATATATTGGTCGTATCGATACTAGAGTAGTAAATACGTATCGATACAAAATATCGATACTTTTATATATATTGCCCAACCCTAGCGCGTACTGCGTGCGTGAGGCTCGGCTGGCGGGGCTAGGCGGCCAGTGGTGCTTCCACTGAATCTTCCACGCTAGGCCGAATCCGTATAGCCCATCCTTGATACTCAACCTAAAAAGCAATCATCGCACTGAACACGGAAGAGAATGAACGCGAATAAAATGATATCGCCTGATGTGAACATTTATTTTCACCATTTGTCAACGAATTTAAAATCAAATATCAATTAATTGAATTTAAGTATTGATTATCAGTGTTTAGGATCGATATTTGAGACGAAGTGGAACAGGTAAGTGGAGGGTAAATCATTGAAGACAACATGGTCAAAAATTGGTTTATTTATTGATTCATTTATTTATTCATTTATTTTCAGAACTCGATTTTAGGTCTGAAACAGAAAAATGGAATTCATCAACGATTATTGGTTAATCGAGGGATCCATTGCTGTTGAATTATGGTATACGCACAAGCTTAGCGGAGATTCAATGCTTGGGAATCGAAGAGAGGCTACCGATGAGCCACTGTCGAACATAGTACAATTTTACTCAAACCATTTTCGTCTCTCAACGACTACTTCTATCGGAGACCCGAGTGCTGAAATGTGCCTCAGCGAGGCTTCATAGCGTGCGGAGGGGCTTTGTCGCAGGAGTTTGTAGTACGTCGACAATCAGGTGTCTGAGAAGAATAAACTCATACTAGTTGAAGAAGATGTTGCCATCCCAGGACATCGTTACTTCCTCTGAAACAGCAAGGTGAGAGTATAACTGACTATCATGAGAATTTATAAATCTTGTAAGTCGTTTGATATCCGTTAACATTGTATCTTACGTACCCAATGACTAATCGCCCGCTAACTCTTGAGTGAAGAGTGATCGAGAACCAAGCACAGATTGATGAAACGAGAGCTAGCAACAGCGTCGGCTAGGCTTGGCAGCGTACAGTGGCTTCGTTGCAGAAGTTGATAAGTGCGTCGTCAATCTCAGCAGATATTTTTTACTCATCTAACAAGCATTCAACGTTCATGTTTCGCATCTTGCGGAGGAGCTCCGTCACAGGTGCGTCGGCGAGCATTTTTTCTATTAAATTTTTGTGCGGCAAGGCTTCGCCAGAGTCCAGAGAAGGACTGCATATCGTCAACGTGGTTCGAACCCTTGCAACAAAGCTCCTCCTACGCTGCCTCATCGTACCACATACATCTGCGACGAAGCTTCTCCGCCTGCTACGAGACATGAACGTTGAATGCTCGTTAGAGTAAGAAATGTTCGATGGATATCGTCGACGTGCCCTTGCAACGAAGCTCCTCGTACGCTATCTCATCGCACTACAAACTCCTGCGACAAAGCCCTTCCGCACGCTATGAAGCCTCGCTGAGGTACATCTCAGCACTCGGGTCTCCAATAGAAGTAGTCGTTGAGAGACGAAAATGGTTTGGGTAAAATTGTACTACGTTCGACAGTGGCTCATCGGTAGCCTCTCTTCGATTCCCAAGCATTGAATCTCCGCTAAGTTTGTGCGTACACCATAATTCAACAGCAATGGATCCCTCGATTAACCAATAATCGTTGATAAAATTCCTTTTTCTGTTTCAGACCTAAAATCGAGCTCTGAAAATAAATCGATAAATAAATAAATCAATAAATAAACCAATATTGACCATGTTGTCTTCAATGATTTACCCTCTACTTACCTGTTCCACTTCGTCTCAAATATCGATCTTAAACACTAATAATCGATACTTAAATTCAATTAATTGATATTTGATTTTAAATTCGTTGACAAATGTTGAAAATAAATGTTCACATCAGGCGATATCATTTTATTCGCATTCATTCTTTTCCGTGTTCAGTGCGATGATTGCTTTTTAGGTTGAGTATCAAGGATGGGCTATACGGATTCGGCCTAGCGCGGAAGATTCGGTAGAAGCACCACTGGTCGCTTAGCCCCGCCCGCCGAGCCTCACGCACGCGCTGCGCGCCTTTGTTAGTTTTGGCGTAGGAAGGGGGCTGTCTACTCTCACTGAATCTTCTCGGTATATACCTAAAAACAAGTAGAGAAGTTGTCGCAGCTTCGAAATAAAGATTGCAGAAAATTTTAAGAATCTGAGCAGAGTTTAGTTGAAGTGATAATAATTTGTGAAACACTGATAACATGTCATGAATTGATTAAAAGTATCAATTGCTCTTAATTAACAACAATGTCTACACTTTATACTTTTTCGCTTTTGGGAAGATCCTGAAGCCTTATTTGTTTTGCAGAGCCTCGTTGCATAAAACACTCTTTCCAGAATCAATACAAGATTCTCTTTCGAAGAAACGTCGTACTCTAGGTTCTTCGCCATTGTAGTGGAAGAAACCTTTGATCTTAGATTTACCGCTGTGAAATGGTTTAACGATATGTCAGTTACGAAGGTTTTGATTGCTGGTAGATAATATGAATCGACAACAGTGAATTATACGTTCAACCAATTAATTACTTATTATCAGGTCTCACAAATTTTACAAAATTCATATCGAATTCTCGTTATTTTCTTCCAGAAATAGTCTTAAGATTTTGAGCAATGGAGCGACTAAATTGTTATCTGTGTAATCAGAGGGTCCCCGGTGGACTAGACGGTTAGTTCAGCATTTCATCATAAGACATGGCCTTACAATTACTCGTGGTATGGGCAGGGCTGCAGGGTTTGAATGTGGCCAGAATGGTTGTCGTCGTCAATTTGCACATTTCTTTTCCTTGAGAAGAAACATCAGGACGAGGCATTTAGGTGAAAGAGATATCGAAACTAAAGAGCATTTTCCAAATGATCCTGATGATCTTTTACATGAACTAAATCATCAAAATGTTGACATGGTTAATGATCAAGGAGATGTAGATAACAATTCAATAGCCGTAGATGATGTTGATTTTAACTTACGTACCTTTGTCATCCGGATGATTGCAAGATTGCAGTGTAAGGGTTCTATGACAGGTAGTATATTGACACAGGTCCTCGATGAATGCGAGGAGCTTTTGGTCACTACTCGTCAGTGGTTGAAGAAGAAAGTCACAAAGTTTTTGAAAGATAAACAATTGCTGCATGATGATGAAGGACAAAATTTAGTGCAAACTTTTGAACTTGATAGCCCTTTCAAGGGACTAAAAACTTTAGATCAACAGATTGAAGCCTCAAAGAACAGATGTGGGTATATTGGGCCAATCGAAATCCCCCTTGGATATCGCATGGATGATACACTAGACAATGAAACAGGCAGGTATGTTCCTAAAATGACCATGGAGACCTGTCAATACGTACCAATTATTGAAACACTGACAACGGTATTATCAAGCAAGGAAGTACGAGAAGCTATTATGAATGAACAAAAATCAACCAATGGTGTATTGGCTTCTTTCCTTGATGGGCAGTACTACAAGATTCATCCATTTTTTAAAAATACGAGCACTCTATAAGAATTCAGTTGTACTATGACGAATTGGAAATTGTTAACCCATAAGGCTGCCGTCCCATGGTACGGAAATCGCAGATCCGGAACGGATCCGTAATTTAGCCACTTTTCGAAGCGCCAATCACAGGCGTTCCGCCCTCACTGGCTTACGGGATGTTTTTCTCCTACTGTCCCATGAGGCGGAATTAATACGGACGCAACGATCGCCGGCGAATTGCGACCGTTCCTTTTGGCGCCAAGTTCGGAATTCGCGGCTGCGATTGGGTGCCAGCGGTTCCGTGTCGGTGAATTCCGGATCATGGGACACGGGATATTGACAGGGACGGATTTCTGTCACCCACATGTGAATGAATTTAATATTTTTCAGAACAAATGGATACGGAAACTGTTTTAATGTCGATCGCAGCTGTGTGGATGAAATGGAAGGCAGCACAGCCGAGACAGAGAGAAATTGTACGCCGCAAGTTGTTACGATTGATATGCATTCACGCTGTTTTGGAGTCAGAAAACGATCATAATGAACGTCGATTTTGGGTTCGCCCGATATTTACTGCAGAGATGCGATTTCTGCAGGGTGCAAGTGATAACCTGATAAGTGAAATGGAATCAGTCGACCGCGATAAATACGTGAATTATTTTCGGATGACACCCGAACTATTCGATCAATTACTTGCTTTGATGGAACCTGGCCTGACAAAACAGACCGTGTTTCGTGACCCGATTCCTGCTAAAACTCGACTAGAAATTGTTCTACGGTACTTAGCATCAGGCGATAGCATGATGTCGATCTCCTACACCTTTCGCATTGGACACAATACAGTCTCTAAAATTGTAGCAGAAGGGTGCAACGAGATATGGAGGAATTTCAAAGATTCAGTATTTTTGACGGTGAATACAAACAATTGGAAGTCTGTAGCTGACAGCTTTCAGGAAAAGTGGAACTTTCCTAACTGCATAGGAGCCATTGACGGCAAGCATGTAGTATTGCAGGTCATATATTCACTGTCGAATGTCATAGGCACAGATATTTGTTACCATTCTAGGCAAGCAGTTACGTGGCACTTGCTTGCAATTGATAGGTGACAACTAGCTGTGCGTATAACCATATCTCAATTGCTCAAGAAACTTTTGTGTCTTATTTTATTATTACAGGCGCCAGCGAACAGTGGCTCAACATTCTACAATTATAAGGGTACTCATAGTTTGATTTTGCTGGCATGTAGCGATGCACATTATCGTTTCATCTTTGTAGACATCGGAGCTGAGGGACGTCGAAGCGACGGTGGAATATTTCGAACCAGCAATATTGGCCAACGCTTCGAAGAAGGTTCATTACAACTTCCTCCGCCCCAATCCGTTGGTCGTAACGATGGACCAATTTTACCTTTTGTAATGCTTGGTGATGAAGCCTTTGCACTGTCTACGTACATGATGAGGCCATATCCTCGTAGTTCTGCACTCAATAGAACGAAAAAGATTTTCAATTATAGGCTGAGTAGGGGGAGAAGAGTCATAGAAAGTGCATTCGGAATCATGGCAGCAAAGTGGAGAATTTATCGTAGGCCGATTATTGCATCCATACCCACTGCGATAAAGATTGTGCAAGCAACATGTTGTTTGCACAATTACATACTATCACACGAAGCTGAAATGCCTGCTACACAGAGATTCTACTCGATGCTCACTACTGAAGAACGCAGTGCGGGTTCTTATGCCCTTCTTGACATTGACAATGCTGGATCGGCGTCATACAGTGTTCCGGCTACAAAGATCAGAGCGGAGTATGCGAGATTCTTCGAAGGTGAAGGTGCAGTGCCTTGGCAATGGGAAAAAGCAATGAGGAACGACTTTTAATCCTATACGTTCACCACCAAAATTTGGGAAGACGTAAACTTAAATTTTTTTGAACAGCGTGGGTTCTGGTTTTGAGTGTTATTATTTTCTTTACAGTTATTGTTTTTTTTTAGTCACCTGTTTCTGATTGGAGTTATTATTATTAGCTTTCTTTGATTGAGCGTTGTACTGTTACGTATCTAACACGAACTACAGCCTTATAATAAACTCGCATGTATATTTTATTGTTTTTCATGTAGTTAACGATATCTTGAAACCTGTATGTTCTCGCGAACACAAAAAACACGGAAACATACAAAATTACGCTCACATCTATGAAAAACTGATCTGGAAAATTGGTCAGGTGAAAAAAAATCAGAAAAAATAGATAATAATCGCTCAGTCTGTTTGTATTGCCTCAGATGCTTATAAAAGTAGTATAAAGATTTTATTAGACCTAGTTAAGAATAAATTCTACATAGTTTATACCTGTATATATATATAAACAACTGCTAACTTATCCTATTTCATCAGTCATCCGTAAACTTATCCTATTTCATAAAGTTATCAAGCTAGTCATGGCACGAGACATTTGGCCCAAATGTAAGATTAAAACTGTTTATATTAAAAAATAAGGCACGGTAGTGTCTAAGAAGAATGGACGGCTTATTTGAATACAGTTTATAAATAAATAATAATGAATAATTCTGCCAGAATCCCATCTCAGCCTTACATGTCGAGCCTCTCTTCTGCTTCCAAAAGCATTGTGAGAAATTTAATTTCCAAAGCCGTTCTCTTGCGGTATGGAAGTCTTCGTAGCCCTTCGCCTAACCGAACCAGTATGCCATCGACTGCATCTGGTAGCGCTACAGGCTGCTGCAACACACCGATTAATGCTGAGCGTAGATCACAGTTACCGTCACTCATCTTTAGCTCTGAAACCGGTAAAATACAGATTCAGGTAAGATATCAAGGCATAAAAAAATAGCAGTTATTATGAATCATTATACGAACTCTTTCGGCCTGGTGTTGGAGTTCTTGGAGGTGGTGCTGGTGAGATCAGTGAGTCGCGATCAGTATCGGTCGACAATGTGGATGACACTGATGAGGGACCAGGAAGAACTGTGCTGCAATCGACATTCTGGATAGAAGAAAGGCTCGAACAGCCGCTATCATCAGGCGTCTGAGGCATAGCAATATTACTCATAGTTCTGCAAAGTGAAACATACTAATATTATATGACGCCAACATGAGATTTTTGTGTATACCTCCCATCATATTTATGATGAGAAAATAAACGTACTGTGTGCTCGGTAACGAGTCGCCCACAAACTTCATTAGGTCATAATATCGGAATGACGGTATTTTTGAAGTGCCAGCTGCGGACCCGCTAGGTGTGTATGTTTGCTGCTTCTTTTTTTCCTTCGTGTAACAATCTCGTAAATATTGCCATCTTTTTTTCGCATCTTCTGTGGTTATGCCTGTAACATTTGATGAAATATGTACTTATTGACTACTCGAAGACAGCCAACTAGCTAGCCTAACCTAACCAGCTTCGATCATCGGAACATTACTATTTGCACTAACCGCCTAAGGTGTTGCTGATTTCCAACCACAAAGCGTTGATCTTCAATTTCGTTCTTTGTTTTACAGGTAATTTCATATTGTACAGGGCTGGTCTTTTTGAAACAGCTTCAATGAGGACCTCGTCGGACAGTACATTCTCATTGTCGACCTCTTCGGTAACTGGAGATTGCGTAGCGCCTGGTCTTGGTACTGTAAAAATTGCATGATGTGATTAAAAGAATAAAATAGTATGAAATCTTTATTGCTCAGGGATATTTTCTCAATAGCAATAGGATACATAAATACTTGATTTGATAAACGATGAAACAAGATGTATGTTAAAAAAAGATACTGGTCGTATGTGGCCATGAAAAGTTTTCGTATTGTGGGCCCCTTACCTAGCCTTTCACAATTCTAGAGGTTTCATGAAAACGCACAGCCAAATCTACCACCAGCTTGAGATTATAGCTTCAAAGGTTAAGTAATAGCAATAATTTGTTAAGACGCGACTAAAAAACAAATCATTTGTTGGCGGAAAAGACTTGCAGCTAAACTTACTCAAAGTAACAACAAAATTTTCATCAACTTTCAGACAGTGCATATGCTCGTCATAGTGCTCCAAGCACTTGTGTTGTAGAATAGTTTGACAACCTTGTATTAGCCAGCCACAGTATCCACATTTTACAGGCTGTAAATAAGGTGATATGAATATTCTCGAATTATAGGTTGAAAATCAGGTGATATGAGGTTAAACGTGACGGAAATTTTAATTATTTAATTCCTTTTCCAATGGGCGTCGCGCGTGAGGATAGTTTTTGTTTACATAGACCGGGCGTAAAGTCGAACTTTACGCTCGCAAAACGGGGCGTAAAGTGCGTACTTTACGCCTACTATGACGAAAAGAATTTTATACTTACAGGACCTGAATTCATATTTGTCTTTTGAGTTACGCACACACAGATTCACTCATACACTGGAGATTGGTTTGACAGTTCGCAAATACTGGTAGCGCACACGGAACGGAATGTCCGGAACGCGTCTGATTGGCGCTTGAAAAGTAACTAGATTCCGGATCCGTTCCGGATCTGCGATTTCCGTACCATGGGACGGCAGCCTTAGGATCCAAGACAGGTGTCCACAAAATAGGAGCTTTCTGCTACACCATACAAAACTTGCCCTCACATATGAATTCCGAACTTAGCAGTATACATGTACTTCTTCTGTGCTGCGATGCGGACGTAGGAAAGTATGATTTCAAGAAGGTTCTTGAGCCATTTTTGCAACACTTGAAAAAGTTGGATAGTGACGAAGGTATACTAGTACAAGCGGGGGATCATGAATTTGTGCTTCGTGCATCTATAGCTGCTTTTTGTGGTGACGGACTCTCTGTACATGATGTATTCAATCTCCTTGGTCCATTAGCTAACAAGTTCTGTCGGATGTGTTTGTATACCAGAGATGATTTACATGCTGCATCTCTCGAACCAGCTCAAGAAAAAACTGAAGATGTCTTTATTGATCATCTTGCTCTTCTGGAACACACAAACTATTCTGCTGTCACAAAATCAGCCACAGGTGTCCGTGGAGAATGCTGTTTACATGATTCTCGATACTTTTACGTCGCTCGCAACAAAATCTTGGACCTTATGCATGACCTCCTTGGTGGCATTTGTCATGTGGTGATAAAATCAATAACGCATGAATATGTTTTAGTACAACGTAGATTTACCATTGAATTCTTAAATGGCAGAATATCATCTTTTCAGTATGGTTTTGTCGAAAAAGGTAATAAACCCTCTGCAAATTTTACCGAAACTATACCCGTGTGGAAATTGAGTTGGGGGCCTGAACTGGCCCCGGCTAGATTTAAGATTCTCAATTGGGGCGCTAATCTGGCGAACTGAGCGGGGCCCGCCCAGAAACGTCACGCTCGCCCGAATAGGGCCTGAATAGTAAAACTAACCTGGCGCTCATCTGGCAACCCTTTGGAAAGCCAACCTTAAATTTGATTTTTTCAAATCTATATTTCTGGGGTTTGATTCATGAACAAAAATGTAATAAAAAATTAAATCAAAGATATTTTATTTTATATTATTGCGATACACATTGTATTTTATCACAGCTTATTACTTAGTACCACGAAGGTTTAATTATATAGAGAAATAATGATGAAAGTAAAGATTGAGAAAATTAAAAAAAAAACGCGATATGTACTGCGGTATGTACACTAAACGTAATGGATACTGATCCGGACGAGTTGGACAATTCTAGGAACAGCCAATCGGCGCTCTGGATTAAAAAAATCCAGAGCGCCGATTGGCTGTTTCTAGAATTGTCCAACTCGTCCGGATCAGAATCCATTACGTTTAGTGTACGCTTAGCGTGTTTGATTCTGACCGACATGAAGTTGTCCCCACAGTCTTCTGTCTGTCTCTTTTCTTCTCTATGTAACCATGAAGGATACAAGGAAACAGAAGACTGTGGTGCCAACTTCATAGCGGTCAGAATCAAACATGCTAAGACATATTACACTTCAGAAGCAGTACTGCTGCTGTCTGAAGACACGTTAGTATTGGCTCCTCGCCTGCCCTTTGCTTTGGCTTCCTCGGCCCGCTTCTTACGGTGGCCTTCCCAATCCTTAGAATTGGCCAGGGAGGTTCCCACACTGTGATAGAACACATGCTCTGTGGATGGGTTTCCTGCTTTGTCCACATGACTTGATATGATCACATCTGAAAAATTAATACATCTCGTGTCTTAATAATGCTATTGCATAATATCAATGAGTTTCAATCTCAATATTAAAATGAGCCATAAACTTATGCTACGTAAGGAGAACTCACAATTAGTATTCTTATTGTTACCTTTCATGCAGCGACAGAAAGTAGTTTCTTTGAAGACAAGTTTTTTGCCTACTTTTTTCACCGCTGTGTACTTTTTAGCTACTTCTCTAGTAAGGTACTTTTTAAGAATTGATGTAGTGCTTTTTCCGATATTATTATCTGAGTTCAGCAACAAACGAAGAGAAACTTTCTGAAATCAAATTAATTATGAAATCATGAGAACTTTCAAATTAATTATGAAATGATGAGAAGAAAACCTATCCCAATTTTTTGGCATTCTCTTGTGAGTTACAAATTTATTATTCGACTGATCGTGGAAATAATATAACGCAGCTGTGACTTGCTGAGCAGGTAGTAAAAATTTCGACTAATTTTAAAAGACAGCAGTCGAAAATTGGAAATTGCGATAACAGCGAGGAAATACAGCCATCTGTCGTATTACTCAAAACTTCGATTATCAAAAAATGAATTTCATCTTGGACGTACGAAACTTTCACGAAAACCAGAATCGTCTGTTAACTTGGAATCGAAATCCTGGAATTCCTGTATGTTCGATATCGGGATTTTGACCTTGTGCTCCTCCATAAAATCACACATGGCTCCAACTGTGGGATTCAAATTTTTAAAACCCTGAATCACAAGGCAAAGACTTTCAATCTGATCCCCAATGCTGCTACCAAGATCCGTGATTGCTTTCAAAATTTTCACAGTTTCTGGAAAAATCGAATCAGACAGATTACATTACCATGTCAATTAAGGCAGAATTTATAATGGAGAAGTACCAAAAATCAATTTGAATTACCGGCACTACATCTTTCCTCTTTCTCTGAGGGATGAGCTGATTTTAGATCTTTCTGATGTGTCTCTATGAATCGGAATAAAAATTGTCAGTGCATAAGTTTCAAAGGGATTTATAATGCCCAAAATATTTGTTAAACTATTGAGCGCACTTGTGGGAGGTTGGTGAAATACAAGGGTATGCTAGAATAACATCATCGTATCACTCTCGTAAGCTATGGATTTGAAAGCTGCGGTTTCACATCATACCCCGCAGTTACCATAAAATCAATTATTTGACAAACTTTAATCGACCGCTGCTGTAATTCCACAGCCTTTGTTTTAATTTTCTTTCTTAATAACAATACCAGGGCGTTGAATTACGTACTCATCAAAAACTGGTACAGGAACAAAAACTTGGTCGGTCAAATTGGTTGTAAAAATAATTTTGTGTATAAAGCTTTTATTCAGACTACTATCGAGCCTACGATACTGATTCAAGCGTGGTGGCTCCTTGTGACGACTGTTTCAACTTCAGATTCACTCAAGTATGAAAAGCATGATGTATAGTTTCTGATTTTGATTCAAATGTAGTTCCAAAAACCAACTGATGTTAACAATAAGTTTACTGTAGTGTATCATCGAGCTTAATCGAGTACCTTTACATTAATATACACACAACACAAGTCTGAGAGAACCTTTGACTATATACCTATAAACCGCTAATCGCTAACTCCAACAGGCTTAGGATAGGGACTAACAGTCCATACGTATATTATGTAGTTAACGGAGAGAACTCACTTTTTGTACTTGGCGCAACATGCATTTGCATCCTTGAATGTGTATTTGGTAACGATCTATGGGAGTCATTGTCTACTCTCTCATGTGTGTCATGGTAGGCCGTTTCTGAAAAAAATTATGATAACAATAATTTTCGTTTATATTCCAAATTGATAGGATGAAACCATTTGCTCTGTGAAACATTATACAGGTTTTCCAATAATCAGATACATACTTGGTGACGTGCCTCTAAGAATAGTCGAACTTCGGAAGACGTCATCTGGTCTCCGAGAGATGTTATGATTGGCACTTACTATAAAATAACACAAAGAATAATCAATTTTTCTTGAATATCTGTCATTGTCAAGAGAAAACTATTTTCTCTGCATAACATGTACAGGTTTTTTGTTTGTTCAATAGACGCATACTTGGTGAAACATCTGGAAACGTAGCACTTATATTCAGCGCAGAGTTGAGGGAGCCAGGGTCTGCTTCCTCCTGGATATCCTGGTTAGCCATTTCTAAAACAATTGAATAATAACAATTAATACTGAAAGTAGTGAGGTATATTTGAGTCGTAGACAGTTTCTGCGTAGAATAATGTGATTTAAACAGTTTTTATTCACGCAGGGCCCGCCGTCATATACTATTTAAAATATTTTACATCATTCCAAGTAAATCATTTGTTTCATAAACCATAATATTAGTTTTACAGTCAACAAATGCATACTTGGGGAATCGTCTTCTTGAATGGTAACATTTGCGTTCAGCGAAGAGTTTAGGGAGCTGGAATCTGCCTCTTCCTCGATGTCCTCGTTAGCCAATGCTATAAAGTAGAATAAGGATTCATAGTTGTAAATTTCACATCGTGAAGTAAGGCAAACAATATATAATGTATATCAAGAGTAACCTTTCAACAGATGCTTTGTGGAAACCAACCGGCCGGTCTGCCTTGAAGTCTCAGAAACCTTCGTTTTTCTTGGATGTGTAGGAAATCTGGGTTTTTTATTCTTTGACCTTGATCGAGTCGAAGGTCTACTACTAGGACCTATCAAAACATTTGTCAGTGGAAGCGCAAGTCGAAACGTTTGGAATATCAAAAAATACTACCATCAAAATTATTGGTGTTTTATCTGTAAAATAATATTATTACCGTCCGAAACAGAATCATTTGAATTAATGGAGGGCACATCCATCAACTCTTTCAAGCTTTTTTTTGTAAAACCTTTTTCAAGACGCTTAGCTTTTTCCTCCGGTGCCTCGCTGTCGGTAGTGAATGCATACTCTTTTTTGTTTAATAGCTTAAGTCGCTCTAAAGCCTCTTTGTAGGATTCTGGAAGAGGACAGTCAAGAAAGGTTTGGATATATCACCTGCGATTGCTCTTTTATTTAATTATGCTCAAATATTGATTGTATGAATGACATTTACTTACTTGCAGTACCCCGCAACCGTGCTGGGTACGCTGGAAAAGTATCGGGTACGTCTAATTTTTTTTTCATCACACGATGTAGGAGAGTGCACGATTTCGTGGTGTATGGCGGTGGTAAGAATCGAGCTGTTATTTGACTGATCGATGGATCAAATGATACCCATTGTGTTGGAACACAGTCCACACTATCTAATCCTTTTTTGGATCCTTTTTTACTTTGTAGAAATTCTACCAGCTGATAAGGATATTTCATGACTTCGCTCTCGTCATCGGTCATCTGAAAGGGGTATTAAGAAGCAAAACTCTTGGTATCTAATAATTTATTGCGATATATTAAATTTCCTCAAGATACTTATGCTTTTTTTATCAATTTAAAAAATCCTACCCAGGGCAAACTATTCATTCGAACAAATTTCACATCGAGAAATAGTTTGGATTTCGATAAACGAGCCGTTGACGATAAAACTTGAGGAAAAGACGATATCGAAAAAAATATTGTTTTCCGTAACATCGTTTTTCGTTTATCGCAGTTGAAAGGTATTTCTAAATGAAAATTGGATCTGCTTTGAATATTCTAAATTTAAAATTAATTATAAGCCATGATGGCCATGATTTTAGGACTAGACCGCGAAGCACGTGTCCAGCATACTAACTTTAATCTACTAAAATCTGAGAATGATGTAAAGAATCGTATGTTTCATTAAATCCTCGATAAAACCGTGATAAAAATTTTAATTCAAGTCATTAATTGATTGATTGATACGTACACGAGGCTGCGAATTAGTGTGCGATTTCAGATCCAACCTCGAATTGAGTTCCCGATTTGTCGAATGTTGACAAGCAAACATGATGTTTTTCGGCACAAAGGTTCTAAGTTAAAAGTATTTTACATAAAAATTGTGGTTATCACTTACCTTTTCTGATTTCGGTGTCTGTAGAATAACGAAACTGCGGGTAGCTCGCTGTTGTCCTGCACCTCTCAACACGTGGACCCGTACTAACACGCACCAACGTGAATTCAACTCGTTCGGTTAGCCGCATATCAACAAAGTCACGTGTATAGAGGCGGGAAGAGACTAGCGTCCTATTTTTCGAATTTATGTCTTCCCATTGGTTGCGCGGAATCAGCAGAGATCAGAAAAGATATATATGTAAGTATGATAGCTTATCACACTTAGCTACGATCATAGCACACAGCGAGCGGGCAGTCGCTCGTTAGCCGTCATACGGCACAGTTAAGGTAAACATCAATTAATAGGAGATACCGACGATTGTGTCGATTCAGGTGCGGTGAAATTATTATGTAATATGTAATATAATGTAAGATTATTTGATTGTAAATATTGTGAATCCTAATGACAGTTCTTTACTGCAACTTCACATTGTCGTGATTTCTCCACCTGTCCTCGATATTCCCAAGTCTCTGATTTCGAGACTTATAAATCGACACAATGGGTGAGATAAAGGCAATGTTCCACTTCGCATCTGAGGCCGCGGATTCCAAAACCACGGTGGTTAAACTCAAGGCTATCCAATTGGTAGGACATTCAGAAATTTTTCATTTTCCTCGGGATCTGCAAACAAATGACCGACATCCACAGCTTTTTGAACATGCCGTGACAAAAGGAGTTGTCAAAAGTTTGAAGACCCGTAACAAGTTCCGAAAAGTGGCCATAACCTTAGTGGAAGGTAAACTGAAAGATACTTATTTAGACGAGGAAGGAAACGTTTGTTTCGGCGGGTATTACCTAGAAGAGTACCAGGAGGACCCTGCGACTGCAGCGCAAAACGAGACACGCGAAAAACCGATCCATTCCGTTGCGAAAAACATAATATTAGATAAATTTAATGGGAAAAATTTTAATGCTGAATCATGGCTAGAGATGTTTGTAACAGAATGTAAAAGGCTCGATATAAAAGAAAACAGATTCCCAGAAGTTATGAGGCTATTCTTAGAAGGCCCAGCTTTAGAGTGGTTTTCAATATTTCTTAAAACAAACTCATTATCACACGCCTGGGAACTCTGGAATAATTCATTCGTAGACACGTTCGGGCAAAAGTCATGGTCTGAAATCGCGCACGCGTACACGTTCAAATACCTTAACGGATCATTTCTGGAGTTTGCACTAAAAAAACGAAACATGTTACTAGATGTAGATCCGAATTTAACTATTACGTCGCAAATAAACTTGATAGTGATAACGTTACCTAACTTTGTGAAAGCACGGTTAAATAGGAAAAATTTAACGACAATAGAAGATTTAATGTCGACACTCAAACAAATAGATCCTGTGAAAAGCAAATACAACAATAACTCGAGTGAGAGAAATGAAGATAAACATAAGATTCAAAACAAATACAGCCCGTGCTCATACTGCGAAAGTGTAGGTTTCCCGAATAGATACCATCCAGAGCAATTGTGCCGCACAAGAACAACACACCAGAAAATGAATAGAAACGACAAAATAAAAGTAGCAAATAATATAGAAATTCAGGACGCGATTGCTCGTACGGAAGAAGCAAAAAACGAATAGTGACCCCACTTATAAAATTAAAAATTCGGGTAAATAATGAACCAGCCATCGGTCTGTATGATTCGGGAGCGAATATATCTCTAATAAACCATAAGTTTTGGAAAAAACAGAATTTGAATAAAAGAATAAGTGGGGACAGAAATATAGAGACGATCTCAGGCACGTCAAAAGTAGAAGGTGTGATTACCTTACCAGTATCGAAATTTAACATTACAAAACAATTTACATTTTTTATAATTAAAAGCGATTCATTCAGAGATGATATACTGCTAGGCTTAGACTGTATAAAAGATTTCAAACTGTGTCAAGATGAAGACTTGAGAATATGGCAAAAAAATGATGAAGTAATAAAAGAAGATTCCAGAGCGAACAAAAATAGAATAAATAGCATTAACGTGGAGAATAATAGCTTGGAACATCTAAAAACGAAATATAAAAAGGTTTTCGCAAAAGAGAAATTCGATATTGGTACGGTAACAAATTACGAAGCAACGATAAAACTAACCGAAAATAGGTATATAGCAAAAAAACCATATAAATGCTCAAGTCAGGATAAGGTAGAAATAGAAAGTCAAATCAAACAACTATTAAAAACGGGATTGATAGAGGAATCATGTAGCCCATACGCTGCACCAGTTACATTAGTGTATAAGAAAAAAGAAGCGAGAAAATCTCGTTTATGTATCGATTATAGAGAGCTCAACAAAATAGTGGTCCCAGAAAGCCACCCTTTTCCGAGAATTGAAGATTTAACGTTACGAGCGAGAAATTGTAGATATTTCACAAAATTAGACGTGAACTCGGCGTTTTGGTCGATTCCGTTATGTATCAAAGATAGATATAAAACAGCGTTCGTAACCCATCATGGACACTGGCAATGGTGTTGTTTACCATTCGGGTTAAAATCGTCGCCGGCAATTTTTCAACGGATTTTGTCCAGTATAATAAGGAAAAATCAGTTAGAGGCATTCACAGTAAATTACATTGACGACATTTTGATTTATTCAGAAAACTACAAAGATCATATAAGACATCTTGATCTGACATTGAAAGCCTTACAAGAGCAGGGAGTAAAATTAAATCTAGGAAAATGTATGTTTGCACAAAACAAAATAGCATATCTGGGTCATGAAATAGGCAATAACTGTGTAAGACCGTTAAACGATAATGTAATAGCTATTAAGAATTTCCCAACACCTCAGACGAGGAAACACATTAGACAATTTCTGGGAAAAATAAATTTTTACCTGGAATATATTCCCAGATCAACCATACTTCTGGAGCCACTCCACAATTTATTGAGGAAAAACATAGAATTTAAATGGTCAAAGAGTTGCCAGGAGAGTTTCAAAAAAATAAAAGAATACTTATGCGCAGACCCCATCCTAGCAATTTTTGACCCAGCCATTCCAATTAAACTTTATACCGATGCCTGCTTACAAGGAGTCGGAGCAATACTAAAACAAGACCAAGCAGATGGCAAAATAAAACCAGTATTTTCTTTTTCTCGCAAATTAACAGAATCGCAAAAAACAAAAAGAGCTATATATATAGAGTGCCTTGCCATAAAAGAGGCAATTTTGTATTGGCAATATCATCTAATAGGACAGAAATTCACAGTTTTCACAGACCACAAACCTCTGGAAAACTTCAATATAAGAAAATCTAATGACCCGGAACTGAGACAAATTTTAAATTACCTGTCCCAGTTTGATTTTGAAATAAAATATAACCCGGGAAAGAATAACTCAGAGGCAGATTGTTTATCACGTAACCCAGTATTAGAAGGAGACACTAGAGAAGATGAAACATCAAGAATAAAAATAGTAAACTTCTTAAAACTAGATGAAATCGTCGATAATCAAAAACAATTAAAACTTGATAATAAATATGAAATTGAAAACGATATAATTTATAAAATATTAAATAATAGAAAGAAAATTTGGTTAACTGAGGGATTTGGAATTGAATTGATCAAACAGGTACATAGCAAACAAGGACACATAGGAACGAAACAACTAACATTAACAATCACTCATAAAATCTATTTCAAAAATATGCACAAACATATAAAAACGATATGTCGATCCTGTGAAACATGTATAAAGAATAAAACTAGAATCGGAAACTTCAAAGCACCATTATCACAACTGGGCCCGGCGTCCGAACCATTCGAAATTGTTGCATTAGACACAATAGGAGGCTTTGCAGGCAATAAAAGCACGGAAAGATATCTACACTTGCTAATCGATCATTTCACACGATATGCTTTTACCTTAACATCAAAAACGCAAACCGCAAAAGACTTTATAAAGTTAGAAGACCAAATAAAAAATGAGAACAGGATACAGACCCTACTTACAGACCAATACGCAGGGATTAATTTAAGAGAGTTTAAACAACACCTGAAAAGTAGAAAGATAAACCTAATCTTCACCGCAGTAGATTGTGCGTTTTCTAATGGTCTCAATGAAAGAACCAACCAAACACTCGTAAATAGGATAAGATGCAAAATATTCGAAAACAAAAATCGGCCATGGCCCACCATAGCAGAAGAATGTATAGAAGAATACAATAACACTATCCATAGTTCAACAGGCTTTACACCAAACTACTTACTAACTGGAATAGATAAGTCAATTTTACCAAGCGAGCTTGATGACATTAACAAAAATAAACTGAAAGACAACAGAATAATAGCGTATCAAAATTCGAAAAAAATTCACGAACAAAATAAGACCTACTACGATAAAAAGAAGGTTAAGATCGAATACAACGTAGGAGACTTAGTATACATACAAAATAGTAATAAGTTAAACAGAAACAAATTAGACCCGATTAGGATAGGCCCTTACAAAATAATGAAAAGAATATCTAACTTAATATATATAATAGACAAGGGACAAAAGAAAAATGAATCCCAGATTTTCCATGCGAGTAAACTGATTCCCTATCACTCATCACCAGTCGCATCAGCATGAAGTGGGGGGGATGTAAGTATGATAGCTTATCACACTTAGCTACGATCATAGCACACAGCGAGCGGGCAGTCGCTCGTTAGCCGTCATACGGCACAGTTAAGGTAAACATCAATTAATAGGAGATATCGACGATTGTGTCGATTCAGGTGCGGTGCTATTATTACGTAATATGTAATATAATGTAAGATTATTTAATTGTAAATATTGTGAATCCTAATTACAGTTCTTTACTGCAACTTCACATTGTCGTGGTTTCTCCACCTGTCCTCGATATTCCCAAGTCTCTGATTTCGAGACTTATATATATATATATATATATACTTATTATAGTTAGATGAAAATAAATATAAATCAGTCGAACATTATTTTATTATTTTTTTATTTATTCATTATTTATTTATTGTTTTATAATTTTTTTATTTTATTTATTTTTTTTATTTTTTAAGTTCAAAATATACATAACATTCAACACATTTCCTATTTCAGACATATAAACCTTACTTATCAAACAACGAATCGGTCACTGAGTTGAGGCATTTAAGGGGAGACTTGAGTGAAATTTTGAAAATTGCTATTAGAGGTCGTATAAAAAAATCATTCAAGCAGTTTTTGAATAAAGGTAGAATAACTGGGAAAAAAAATTCCAGCCTCTTGCGATGAAAGTGTAAGGGCAAGGTACTTTCGAAGAAGATTATACCCACCGCTGCCAAACATTCCTTGCGTCTAC